>JAEQBH010001441.1:1800000-2315144 GCA_016808115.1 Tetrastigma voinierianum | reverse complement strand
TTAAGATTTTGACTCTATTACCTTTGGTTTGCTAAATTATGTATTTTTTGATCTTTTGTTTCTCTTTTTCCTGAAAATGATGAATTTATTCTTCTCTTTTCTTAATGAAAGGTTTGATCTTTAAATTGAAAAGTCTTTCTTCTAAATTCATTTTTTTATGGTAATTGAACTTGTATCCTATCTACCTTCTATTTTCAAAGCTAATTTAGAAGTATAATATCCCCCAGACAGGAGTTTGTGTGGCTAGTGGCTAATAAAATTTGAATAGAAAAAATATGCTTTGTTTAGAAAACCTACAAAGCTATTATCCTTACAATCTTGCTTTATGGTGGTATCCGCTTGATATAGGTTATAATGTAGGAAATTTGGTCACCAACATTTTGTGTTCTACGACAAAATTTATCATCTGAATAAAATATGTTAAAGAAAATAGAAATATCTCAGACCTTCTGTTTAAATGTTTCACAATTTCCAGGTTGTAAGAGCATTACAATTTCTCCAGAAGGGCAGAGATTCTTCTGCAAGTAACTGGGTGGCAGTTAACATTCCCCGTGGTACTCTTCAGGTTTGTTAATTTTTATGTATGTTTCCTGCATTTAATTTTTGTCAATTGAAACTGCATTAAACAGGGAAATGAACTTGTATCAACTCTATAAATATTTGTCATTTAATTGAAAAATATTGGTATTATTCTTCGTTATTTCCATGTAGCATGGACTCTTTCAAAGAGTGGGTCCTTGTCAGCCACCATGCTAGACTTAGTACTCTTGGTAATTCATGTTTATGTGAATACTCTCTCTGATAGTCCATGTGCTGACAGAAAGGTTGACAGAAATTATAATATTCGAGCCAGAAAACATGACAAACTTTTGGCCAGATACTTTATGTGATATGTAGGAATAGTACGGATATGATTGACCATCCTTTTCTTCATTTTGTTATTTGTTGTTTTCTCTCTCTCTCTTATGATGAGAAATGAAAATATTTAATTAAAGAGTAAAACTGATGAGGATGATAAATCCTTCCCTAATGACAAACACGATGAAAACAAAGAAAAAGAAAAAAGAAAGAGAAGACATCAAGATGTCTCAATATCTCTATTTTGACCCTTTGGACTGTGCATCAAATCCGATTGAGTTGAATAAAGTTAAAGAGGAATACCCTTGAAAGTTGTTGTATTTGATGCTGTTGTGCGAAAAGGAATACATTGATTCTCATTAATTTACAAAAGGAGGAAACATACATATTTATACTCTAGTGGCAAAAAAGGAAACATAGTTAAGAGTCTAATTAGGAGACTAAAGAGAGAAGGAAAAGAATCCTAAATGGATTAGGAGACTAAACCTTAACACTTACTCAAGTCGGGAAAGATATGTGTCAAAAGCACCAAGTTTGTCACATATATACTTTATCCTAGGACCTCTAAGAGATTTAGTGAAGATATCTGCTAGTTGGTCATTAGAGTTGACAAAACTAGTAGTCATGCATTCCGATGCAATCTTTTCTCTGATAAAGTGGCAATCCACTTCGATGTGTTTGGTCCTCTCATGGAAAACTGGGTTAGATGAAATATGCAAGGCAGTTTGATTATCACATATAAGTTTCATTTGTTCATCATTTCCAAATCTTAGCTCTTGGAGGAGATACTTCAACCATATGAGTTCACATGCGTTGCTTATGCTCTGCATTCTGGCCTCTCAAAGACTGCATCCGCTACTACATCTTGTTTCTTACTCTTCCAAGATATTAAGTTACCCCAATGAACACACACACTGGCGTAACGTCTAATTAGGGTGAGCTTGCCTGGGCCAGATCACTCAAGAGTAAAACAACCTGGGTATGACATTTGTTCTCATACAACACCCCTTGACCTGGTGTTCCTTTGATATAACGGAGAATACAAACTATAACATCCCAATGACTATCACAAGGTGATTGTAGGAATTGGCTAACTATGCTCACAGGAAACGAGATGTTAGGCCGAGTGATAGTGAGATAGTTCATTTTACTTACAAGTCGTCGATATCTCCCTGGATCTTGTAGAAGTTCTCCCTGACTTGGTACAAGTTTGACATTCAGATCCATAGGAGTGTCTATATGCTTATAGTCCAACACACTAGTATCTCTCAATATATCTAAAGTATGTTTCCTCTGAGAAATAACCACTCCGGAATTAGACTGAACTATTTCAATGCCTAGAAAATACTTGAGTTTCCCTAAGTCTTTTGACTGAAAGTGGTTGAAGAGGTGTTGTTTGAGTTTCTGAATACTATCTTGGTCACTGCCTATAATGACAATGTCATCCACATAAACAATCAAGTAAATACACTGTCCAGTAGAAGAATGATGATAAAAACATAATGATCTGTTGTGCATGGAATCATGCCAAACTCCTAAACCACTGAGCTAAACCGACTAAACCAAGCTCGAGGAGACTGTTTTAGACCATATAAGGAACGACGTAGTTTGCATACCAAACCAGACTCTCCCTGAGCAATAAAACTAGGTGGTTGCTCCATATAAACCTCCTTGGCGAGATCACCATGAAGAAAGATATTCTTGATATCGAACTGAAAAAGGGGCCATGAACGCATAGTAGTCATAGAAAGAAGTGTTTAACATAAAAGTAATCTTGGCCACCGGAGAAAAAAATATCAAGTACCAGCCATATTGTCGAGTGCAAATTTCTTTGGCAAACTAAACGGGCCCTAAGCCGATCAATCTTGACTTTAGGTCCCACCTTCACTGTATAAACCCAACGACAACCAACAGGAGATTGGCCATGAGGAAGAGCGACAAGTTCTCATGTGTTATTGGAGTAAAGAACATCCATTTCATCAGCCATTGCCTATTTCCAGCCCAGATGAGAGAGAGTCTCACTAGTGCTTTTAGGGGGAGAGACAGAAGACAAGGTGGAAACAAAGGCAAAGTAGGGTGAAGATAAACGATGAAAGCTAAGAAAATTATAAATAGGATGTGGGTTAGAAGTAGAGCGGGTACCTTTTCGAATGGAAATAGGTAGATCATTGGACGGTTGTGGAACTGGAGTAGGAGATGACTGCGGCATAAGAGATGAGTCAACATGAGGCCCTGTAGGAGGATGAGGACGGCGAGTATAGACCTGAAGTGATCGAGTCACGACTTTTGTAGGTGAAGAAGGGAAATCGGGATATGGTAAGACAAGAGGAGTAGATAAGACATTTGGAACAGAAGGACGCGCTGCAGAGGAGAAGAAGGAGGAATCCTCAAAGAAAGTGACATCAGCAGAGATAAAGTAGCGATTAATATCAAGAGAATAACAATGATAACCCTTCTGAAGGCGAGAATAACCCAAGAAGATACTTCGTGGCTTGGGTAGAGAGTTTGTCTTGCCTAGGAGTGAGAATATGAACAAAACAAATACAACCAAAGACTCAAGGTGGGAGGCAAAAGAGAGGTTGATTAGGTAGTAAGACAGAATGAGGGATCTGATCATGCAAAACAGAGGATGACATATGATTAATTAAATAACAAGCAGCTAAGATAACATCCCCCCAGAAACGTTGGGGAACCTTATAATGGAGGAGAGTGTGAGCTGTCTTGACTAAATGACGGTTCTTATGCTCAGCCACTCCATTATGTTGAGGAGTGTAAGCACAAGATGATTGGTGAAGAATCCCATGGGAAGACATAAAAGAAGAAAATGGCGTAGAGAAATATTCCTTTGCATTATCACTTCTTAAAATACGAATAGAAGTATTGAATCAAGTGCGAATTTCAGCATGAAATTTTTGAAAGATAGAAAATAACTCAGCACGAGTTTTCATTAAAAAATAACCAAGTACATCGAGAATAATCACCTATAAAAGTAACAAAGTAACGAAATCCTAAAGTAGAGGTAGACCTAGAAGGACCCTAAACATCAGTGTGAACAAGGTCAAAAGGAGACTTTGTCCGAGGATTTAAACGCTTTGGGAACAAGACACAAGTATGTTTCCCAAGTTGACAGGACCCACACTCAAGCGAAGATAAACTAGAAAAATGAGGAACTAACTTTCGTAACTTGGAGAAGCTTGGATGACCGAGACGACTGTGGAGGAGGAGAGGAGCTTTCGTGGAAGTGCAAGCAATGGAACAAAGAGGCGAGTTGAGGTGAAAGAGGCCTTGTGATTCATGTTTGATGCCAATTGTCTTCCCCGTACTCTGGTCCTGCAAGGTTACAGAGTTGTGTGAAATAGTAAGTACACAATGGAAGTTATGAGTCAACTTACTAATGGAAATAAGATTCAAAGGAAAATTACGAACATAAAGTACAGAGGTAAGGGGCAAGGAAGGGAGGGGACAAACCGAGCTAATGCTTTTAGCTATGGTTTGAGAACCATTAGCTACGGTAATAGTAGGTAAAGGAGACGGAAAGGTAAGAGAAGAAAAAAAGTCTTTATTACTAGAGATATGATCAGAGGCTCCAGTATTAAGGATCCAAGGTGCAGATGAATGTGTAAGGCAAGCAAAGACATTACCGATTTGGGCAGCAGAAGCAATGGAGGAAGATTTGGCTACTTGAGTGAGACGAAGGTACTCCTCATATTCGCCGGGCGTAAGAATGACCCCTTGAGGTGTGGATGAGCTCCTTGAGACGTAATCCTGAACATGCCGGAATGATCAAGACCTGAGCCAAATGGAGTAAAGATGTGAGCAGCCTACCATGTAATCGAGTAGCATCGGGTCACAGTGTGTCCAAGCCTGCTGACAAGAGGTGCATTGAGGACGTTGTCCTCTACCTCGGTTGCTACCGCGTTCACCTCTGGAATCACTTAGAGAATGAGACTGAGAAACCATCGCAGAAGTGTCCGATGTAATCTCATGTATCATGGACTGAGTGGCAGTGGAGGTATGACGAAGTCACCGAGCAAGAGCCTCATCAAAGTTTGGAATAACTGCTCCAGTGAGTATTTGTTCTCGAATGTTCTCAAAATTTGGCCTGAGGTTAAGCAGAAGAATGATCATTAAGACTCGATCCATCTTGGGGACAGGGAAGTCTCAGTATAAGTAGACTTTGGCAAAATAGAGATAAGTTCATCCTTAAGGGCAGACATTCGTCCACCATAAGAAGATATATCCATACTGAGCTGTTTCAAATTGGCAATGGAGGATATCACCCTGTAGAGATGCTGAATATCATTAGTGTACAGTTTCTTTACTCGATTCCAAAGAGTAGCAAGTTTTATATGCCCCATATTATATAGTCTTCGCATCAATAGATTGTTGAAGAATATTGCGAAGTAAAGCATCGGTTTTTTTCCATTGAGTACGTTTATCTTCAGGAATACTTGTGTCCGCAGTAGTAAGATGATCCTCACATCCATTACCAATAAACCAAAGGTCCACCAAGTCCGCCCATGACTGATAATTTTCACCCCTTGTGAGTTTATCCAAGGTAATCATAGGAGTTCCAGATACAAAAGAATTAAAAGTTTGACCTTTTTCAGCCATAGAGACCTCTTTTTCAGCCGTAGAGATGAGAAATCAATAGGAATCAACAGACCTAAGGCCCTGAAGATGTCGTAGAGTTTTGGAAAACACAAAAACAATGGAGATTCAGGCAACAGAAAAAAGTAGAAACAATGGTTAGAGAGAAAAAGTGAAAAAGAAGGGCTTTTCTGACGACGGCGGGGCGCGTGGAGTGGATGGATGGGCTTGTCGGTGGTAGACACACCTTCTGGAGGAGGCGAGTGTCCAAATAGTGTCTCACGCGCCGCCACGCACCGGTTGGTGTGCTCTTCAGCCGGAATGGAGGTCGTCGGAAAATCTTGCATGTAAAAGTTGCTAGTGGCAAGGTGTTCCGACGATGGTTTGGCTTCTGTGAGGCTTCGTGAAGACTATAACACGACTGGAGTGTGACATGGTCTTTGGATGGGTTGCCGGAATTGACCACATGGCGAAACACTAACCCTAGTATTCTCAAACTCTTTTATGGCTTTGATACCTTGTTGAGAGAAAATGAATAGATTGATTCTCATTAATTTACAAAAGGAGGAAACATACATAATTATACTCTAGTGTTAGGGCAAAAAAAGTAATAGAGTTAGAGTCTAATTAGGAAACTAAAGAGAGAAGGAAAAGAATCCTAAATGGATTAGGAGACTAAACCTTAACAGATGCGAAAATGATGAATAGAAATGTATTAAGTCCCATAATGTTCCGGATGTCCCATAATGTTCTTGATTGGAGCTTCACTGTGGGCTCCCTTGAAGTTAATTTTGATGGTGCCCTTACTGAAACCTGAGATTTTGGGGACTGGTGGTGTCACTTACAGAGGATATTCTTGTAGACTGGCTAGATTCTTTCTAGATATACTAAGATAGGGTGAGCTTTAGATGTGGTTCCTTGCCTTGTGGAAGTCCTGCTTCATGCAAGACCTCGGGGTATTGATAATCTGTGTTAAAGGCCCTTCAGCCACATCCATCTCGTTTATTCAGAAAGAAGTGAGGCCATGGATGATTGCCATGGTTGGATAAAATCGTTGATGTTGCTGAGGTTTTGGTTCCTCTTATCTTTGGATTCCTTCTTTGACTAACTAGATAGCAGGTTTGTTGGGTAAACAAAGTTCCCTATATATCTTTATTGTTTATATTATGCCAACTTAACTTATTCCTTCTTGCTTCTCTTTTTGATGGATACCTAGTGTTCACTCATTTTGTTGAATTTTCAAATGTTTTATAGTAATGTTTCATCACTCATCTACATCTAAAATTGTTGTTACAGATGAATAACACTATTCTGATGATGACTGATTTAACTTGTACCTCGGATTTACAATATAATCTTATTTTTGCATTGGAGAAGATACTTTCATTTTCTGAATTCGGGGAAAATCTGTTTCTATATCGTGCAGACTAAGATGATTTGCATGATTTCTTTTATCATTTAGGTGTAAAATTTATAGATCATTACTGTTGTGTGATTTGTCATCTAATATTTGTGCTGTAGGTGACCTTTCTTCAAAAAGTGATTTACGAGACACGTCGTTTGGCCTCCACAGTGAAACAGAACAGGTATTTCTTTGTTATTCTTTAATCTATTGTTTCCTTGATAATTAGCCATTAGATTGGGATCCTGAATCTCCTGTTGTGCTCTTCATTTTATTAGATGGTGCGACATGCATCTCCACCAGGTGAAACTGGAATGCTTGTTGTTGATTCTGTGGTGAGTTTGGCTTATTGATCTTTAAATATGTGTTTAACTGTTAATTTTATGTTGTTCATGTTTACTTTTATGATTTCTGATGACAATGGTGTATTGCAGGTGCCAGGTGGTCCAGCTCATAAGCATTTAGAGCCAGGTGACGTGCTTGTTCGAATGAATGGGGAAGTAAGTTACGACTTAAAAAAAATACAAAACTCCATTGATGCTTAGCAATTTTAAATCTGTCTCTTATTTAGCAAGCTTCTTTCTATGCTGGAGTTTCTATTCTTGTACATGAAATTTGTAAATTAGAAAACCTGTTTCCTACCTTTCTGTATATGCTTCACCTGTCTTTGGTTGCACTTATTTGTTCTGTAACTATGTTGAATTGCACAACATTTTTTGCCCTGGTTTAGATAAAAAGAAAACGGCAAAGAAAAAAAAATGCTGAAGGGTGTGTGCGTGTTGGTGGGAGGTGGGTGGGGTTGAAACATTAATTCTCTGCCTTAATTTATCTATATATGAAATCTGGTTGGAATGGCCTTTGTTGTAAGTAATTTGTATCAGTTTTTTCTTATAACTAAATATTATGGGTATTTAGAATGCTGAATTTTAAGCCTTAATTTCATGAGTTGGAATTAATACTATTGAAATCCTAGTGCAGGTAACTACTCAGTTTTTAAAAATGGAGACTTTGCTTGATGGCAGTGTTGACCAGACTATTGAAATGCAAATTGAAAGGGGTGGCACAGCATTAACTGTAAACTTAAGGGTGAGATTTGCTCTTGCTTAATTTTTACTTTTTCTGTGTTAAATTTACGATTGTAATGATGTATTTACTTTCTCTGGAGAAAATATGTGGTGTTGTCCCAAAAATCTTAAACTTATAGGGGGTGACCCAACATTATTTATCTGACAGACTAAGATTTAGCAAAATACAAGGGTATATTTTCTATTTTTATGTGAGAGAATTTGCTTGTGGTGCCAAATCAAGTTTTGATTTGAATCTCATCATATCCAATACTTGAGCTGACTGATATTGTATCCTAGATGCAAATATTTTCCTGTTTATCAAGGATTGTAGTTTGTTTCACTATTTTTTCCTGGAATAGTAATTTTAATATCTCACTTAAATGTGACTTCAGGTTCAGGATTTGCACTCAATAACTCCTGATTATTTTTTGGAAGTTAGTGGTGCAGTAATACAGCCTCTTTCTTATCAGCAGGTTAGCTGTATTTTATTTCTTTCTTTGTGTTGCGCCTCATAACATTTTCATTGCATTTGTTCTAAGATTAATTTCATACCAGGAGCATTGATTTTCATTGGATGGTATTTGTGGTTGGTTAAAATCAATTCGGAATTCAGGAACAATGTAGTCAATATAGTCAATATACTCAATATTGCATGTTGCGTGCTTTTCATGTGGATGCTCTTTAATAAGGTGATTCGCAATGAACTAACAATAAAGCTGTGAACTGTCTGGAGTCAGCTACATGAACCAGCCTAGTGTTTTATTTCACATTTGCTTAGGTTACTGTGTCTGATATTACAACCATCGTCTTCATTTTGTTAGGCTACTATCCAAAATGGTGCATATCTTGGCTAATTTATTTATACTATTCAATAGAATTCCATTTGCTTCTTTTAGAGTTTGCTGGGTTTGAGGCAAGGTGATCCTTGACCCCTTATTCATTCATTTTGGCAATGGAGGCTCTAAGTCAAATCTTGAGTAGAGAAGAAAAAGAGGACTTTAATTTCAGATCCAAGGTTGTTGGAAGGGGAGATGAGGGGAAAATAGCATCTTATCTTTTGTTTGTTGAGGATACCTAGTTCTCTATGTCAATTAGCAAGAGCTTTTTTTTTTTTGATAAGTTTAAAATAAGAAGCTTGACTGCATGCTTGTGACAATAATCAAGAGCTATTAGAATATCTAAGTTGGGAATTCATGTGGTTTGAGGTGATCTTTGGACTGAAGATTAATGTGGAGAGAGCGAGCTTATTCCAATATGGGGTGCCGATAATGTGGTGGGCTTAACTTCTGTGCTAGGTTAGTGAAGAAGTTACCCACCTCCTATCTAAGCTTCCTATTGAAAGCTCCTGATTAATCTTAGAACGTGTGGGATGATGGCTGGTGTGTAAGAGAGTTTTTTTTGAGGAATGGCTTTGTGGAAGGGGTAATATCTTTTAAAGGAGAGGACTTCAATTAAAATTTTTTTTTCTCATCATCTTATCTATTTCATGTCTTTGTCCCTTGTTCCAAGAGGGATAAGTTTAAGGCTTGAGTAGATCTAGACAGATTTTCTATGAGGTTGTGAGGAGAAAAGATCTTTCTCAGTTAATAGGTTCATTGCTTGTTTGGGAAAAAAGGATGAGGGTCTAGGTATTTGTAATCTTTCCACTTTAAAAGTGGCTTTGCTTAGCAAATGCAGTTGGAGATTTGAAACATAAAGAGAAGCCTTGAAGAAGGATGTGATAGTGTGGAAGTTTGAAGAGGAGGAAGGGGGAAAATGCTCATTGGTATGCGAGATGGCTATAGGTTGGTAGTGCGGAAGACAATCATAAATGTATGATGGTTATAAAAAGCAAGTTGCATTCATAGTTTTGAATGGTTGGAGGGTAAAATTTTTGGAAAGATAGATGATTTGTCCTTGGAAGAGTTTGATATGGTAAATTTCTCCATAGCAACTACTAAAGATAATTTGGTGGTAAAGGCATGGGGCTAGGTTGGGAATAAAGCTTACTTTTGAAGGTATCAATGATTGAGAACTTGTGAAAGTGAAGACCCTTTGGAGGAAATTGCAAGATTTCTTGTTTAGAAAGGATGAGGAGGATGAATTGAGTTGAAAGGAAACTAAGTGTAGCAAGTTCTTTGTTTGATTCCTATATACTTCCTTATCTAGACAAGGTAGTCATGGTGTGGTATCCTTAGGTTCCAACAAAGGTAAGCTTCCTTGCTTGAGAATTGACATATGGAAGAAATTTGACACTAACGAAGCTTGACTAAGCTAAACGAATCCCTTCTTGGCAAATGGAATTGGAGACTTGCCGTGGAGGATAACACCCCTCCGAAAAGTCTAATCAAACTAAAATATGGGCTACAAGCAGGGGCAGGGGTCCTCCTGCTCTAGAAAAGTCAAATCAAGCTACAGACAAATGGAAGGAGATTTAAACAACCACTTTCCAACAGGCTTGATTTGGAATAGCTGTGTTCCTCCTAAAGTGTGTGTGTTCACTTGGGAGGTTTGGTGGGTTAAGGTGCTAACCATGGTTCAGTTGAATAAAAGGGTTTTTCAGCTTGCAAGTAGATGCCCCCTTTGTTAGAAAGATGAGGAGACTCTAGAACACCTTCTCATTCACTGTCCAATAGTCTGGGCCTTTGGGCAGCCCTCATTTCCTTACCAAGAATGGATTGGGCTTGCCCCTCCTAGCAAAAGACTTGATGTTGGAATGGACAACCTTTCCAATAAGAAAGAAAGCAAGAAAACTTTGGAAGGCATCCCCCCAGTATTTTTTGGGCAATCTGGAAGGAAAGAAACAGGGTAGTTTTTGAGAATGAGAGTTTTTTGTCCAGCAGGTTGAAACAGTCTTTTATTATCTCCTACCGTCAAGTGTTTAATCTATGAGGGAGAGATTACCTTAATATAAGTCCGCTTTGTATTCTTTAAGTTATTAGGTGGGTGGTAGGTATACTGTATCTATACCATTTTTTGTTCTTCCTCGCTGAGCCTCAGATACCCCGTATAATTTTAGTACTTACCTTTTTTTTTTAATGTTTTGATCATCTTCCGTATAAAAAAAAAAGGGAGGCTTCTACTCCATCTTCAAGGTTTGAATGGAACTTAGAAAGATAGAATATTCAATCAACTACAATGGTGTGGGTAGAAAGAGTGGCATGGGCTCATAAGGTGAGGTTAGAGTCTTGGGTTACGCATGAAGTTAATAATTTTATCTTGGAGTGTAAGAGGGGCTAACAATAGTAATGAGAGGAAAGTAATTGAGCCTTTAATTAGGAGGTCTAAAGGGTGGACTTGGTTTGCTTGTTGGAGACTAAAATTCAAGAAATGTCCATAGGGATGGCGCGTAGTTATGGAGTGGGGAGATTTTTAGAATTGGGGGCAGTGAATATAAAGGGTGCAATATAAGGGGTGGTAATGTTTTGAGATAACAGAGTGCTAGAGTTAGTTGGTATGGAAGTTACCCAGTTTTCAATATCTTGCCTATTTAAGAATTGTGAGGATGGCTTTTTGTGGATCTCTTCTAGGGTCTCTATGGTCCTACTTTAAAGAGAGAGAGCTTCTGGAATGAGCTAAGGGCTATTCAGGTTTTATGATGAATGAGCCCTGGTGCAACGGAGGGGATTGTGGCATGAATAGATTCCCTAGTGAAAGTAGTAGAGTAGGGAGGGAGTCTTCAACCATGAGAAGATTCTTGGAGGTTGTTGATGACTTTGGACTAAAGAGACCTTCCCTCATGGGGGGTTCGTTTACTTTGAGTGGTGGAATAAACAGTCAATCCATGTCTAGATTAGACCACGTCTTGGTAACTAGAGGAGTGCCATTTCAGTGGGGTATTGTAGAGCATTTTACCCAGACCGGTTTTCTATCAATTTCTCATTTTGTTAGGATGGGGGATAGGTGAGGAGATATCCTGCGACCCCCCCCCCCACTATAAGCTTTCAAAATACCCTTCACTGAAATAAATACCCTTACAACCAATCCCAAACACTAACGAAGCTTGACTAAGCTAAACCAATCCCTTCCAGCCAAACTAATGCCCAAAGTAGTGTGTTTGGGCCACGTAGGATTAGAAGATGGAAAATGCCGTTGTCATGTACAACGGCAATTGGAATTTTTATCAAATGGATAGTGGCAATTGGAATATTTATCAAATACCGTTGTTCATGACAACAACATTTGATAAAAATTCCAATTACCACTGTCCATGTCAGCGGCATTTGCTCCAAACGAATTACTTTGGGCATTAGTTTGGATTCCAAACTAATTTTATAATTTTTTTTCTCAAATGAAGTATTTCAATCTAAACCCATATATATATATATATATATATATATATATATATATATATATATATATTCATGGAGATGTCAATATACCACCAGATGCTAGAGAATTTGAGGGAGACATCGACATTTTGGTGCATATATTGGATACCGTGGGGTTGAGCTTAAGTGTAATCCGTCAGATTGCTTATAGTGCAGGTTGAAATCTTAGCATGATTTTGGTTCCATTACAAGTTGATATTGACCATGGACAAAAATTTCGAGATATATCGTCGAAATTTTGATTATATATCGGTTAACGGATAGCTTTGAAACGATAATGCTTACCGATTATCGGTTGAGCGAAATATCGGTGATTTTTTTGTATTTATCGGCAATTTTGCCGATTTTTTGGGAAATATCTTGATATTTCGTCGAAAATGTAGGCGTGTTTGTAAAATTTGGAAAAATCTGTTAATTGTGGCCGAGGGGAATTGATCCCTAGCCACGCATAGGGAATGAAAAGGTGTAAACCACTTGGGCTACGTTAGCTGTTAATTAATTATATGCAAAGTTTATATAAAGTGTCTCCTTGTTATTTAAATATATAAATTGAATTTTAAATCTTAAATAAGATATTTATAATATAAATCATAGGAATTATTTAATTTTTATTATCTAAATATGAAAAAATATGTCGGTGAATAAAACTAAATTTATTTTTTAAATATATAAATATAAACATATTTTAAACAAATTTCAAAACTAATAAATACTCTCAATCACTATACTTTAATAAAATTATTTTTGATATGTATATTCTTATTTCGATATATTTTTAAAGAAATTTAAGTACTTATTTAAATTTTGAATAATTTTTGTTTTACCGATATTCATGTAAAAATATCCACCGATATATCCATAAAATCCAAGTACCGATATATCCGTTAAAACCGATATTTTTATCCTTGATATTGACCAAGGCATAGTGATGCTAAAATAGTCCGATAACCAAAAAAAAAAAAACAAAAGCTGAAAATGGCATCCTGCTGAAAATGACCAAGGGGTGTATCTTAACAGCATCGAATTCTGTTTTGGTTAATGGAAATCCCACTGGGTTTTTTAGAAGCTTGAGAGGACTAAGGTAAGGGGATCCTTTATCCCCATACTTGTTTGTCTTAGGTATGAAAGTCTTCTGTATGTTTATTGAAAAAGCTGCCTCCGGGGAATCTCTTTCCGGCTATAAAAATCTGGGAAGAGATGGCGAAGAAGTGCAAATCACTCACCTGCTATTTGCAGAAGATATGCTTTTTTTCTGCAGTGAATTGAAGGATAGTTTGGTTTGAAGCTCTCTCTAAGCTGAAAATCAACTTGGAGAAAGGATGCATTCTGCCTATGGGGAAGTGGAGAATTTGGAAGAGTTGGCCCTAGTGCTTGGTGTAATCAGTAATGTTGGGGCCCTCCCTACAACTTATTTAGGTCTCCCTTTGCTGTCATGACACAGCTTAGTAACTGTTTGGGATGGGGTGGAAGAAAGGTTTTGGAAAAGACTTGCTCTTTGGAAGAGGCACTATATTTCTAAGGGTGGAGGGCTCACTCTTCTCTTAAGCACTCTGTCAAACATGCCCATCTACTTTATGTTTCTCTTCCGGTTGCCTAGGGGCATGAAAAGTCAAGGCTGGAGGAAATACAAAGGGACTTTCATTAGGAGGGTGGTAACTCTAGTAGGAAACCCTACTTGGTTAATTGGGGGATTGTTTGCTCTTGCAAAGAAAAGGGGGGTTTAAGAATTAGAAACCTCTCATGAACAAGGCACTGCTTGGTAAATGGGTGTGGAGGTTTGCTGTAGAGGATAATTCCCCTTGGAGAACTGTCATAAGACTGAAGTATGGTACTGAAGGAGGCTGGTTTACCCGAGCTCCGAGAAGCAGCTTCAGAAGTGGCTTGTGGAAATCTATAAGCAAAGAAACTGTGCAGCTGAAGCATGACAACCAGTTTGAATTAGGGGATAGGAGCAGAATCAAATTTTGAGAGGATGTCTGGTGTGGGGAGACATTGCTGAGTGAGTCTTTCCCTTCTCTCTATACCATAGCTGGATGTAAAGGGGCAATGGTGGTAGAGATTTGGGAGGCCTCTAGAGGGGGGGATGGGGTGTGGAATCCGAGATTCATAAAACCCTTTAATGATTGGGAGATGGAGGTTGTCTAGAACTTTATTGTTTTAATCAACACCAAAACAGTCAACCCGTAGAAAAAGTACAACTTAATTTGGAAGGTTGTAAAAAATGGTTCTTTTACAATAACAGGTAATTTCAAATATTTGGAGGGTGGGACTCTCCCCTTAGTCCCTATCAAGGTGCTGTGGAATCCTTGTGTACCCACAAAAGTGAGTATTTTTTTTACTTGGGAGGTTGGTGGGGAAAAGTGCTAACTATGGAACAAATGAAAAGGAGAGGTCATCAACTTGCAAGTCGATGCCCTTTCTGCAGAAGAGACGAGGAAGACTTGGAGCACCTTTTGATCCATTGCCCAATGATTTGGGGGTTATGGGCTGCTCTCGTTTCCATTCCAAGAGCTGATCGGGTCTGCCATTTTATGGTAGAAAACTTGCTTTATAGCTGGAGTGGCTTCTCTGTTAGGAAGAACATGAGAAAACTGTGGATGGCGGCTCCTCTTAGTCTTCTATGGGCAATTTGGAAGGAGAGAAACAAACTGTGTTTGAAGATGGCATGTTTTCCTATGATAGGCTGAAGCTTTCTTTTGTGAGCTCTCTAACTTACTGGGCTGGGTTAATTTCTAGTGTGGATCTCTCTATAGTAAGAATTCTTTTGTGTATTCTCTAGGCTTTTTTGGGGCGGTATGTTTTTTGTTAGCCCTCTCCTTTCTTTGTACAGGCCTTTTAGGCTGCCCTTATATACCCCTTGTTTACAGCAGGGTTGCCTCTTTGGCTCCGCTTTTCTTGCTAAAATATTCTCTTTTGCCCAACAAAAAAAAAAAAAAAAAAAATCTGCTAAAGATCAGACATGATTAAACTTGTTTTTGGATGGGGAAAAAATACAACTTACAAAGTACAGTGAGATGAAAATATTTGCTAGATACACTTGTATTTGTGTATGATTGTGGTGTAGAAGATTTGTCTTCAAAATAAAGCCACTAAGTTACAAAATAGATAATAATAGCATTGATTTTTGGCCTCCTTCTCTCAAGCATGCATATGCTTATTTCTGTATCTGAGGATATTTTTGCTCATCTTTAATTCCCTTTTTGATTTTTCCTGCCTATGAAAGATCATATTTCTATCATCAAATCCTCTCTCATTTCCTTTGTCTCCTTCTGGCTACAAGGTTTCTTTTGCTTCTTTTTCACACTTTGCATTAGCGTCTATTCATTATCACTAAGGATCTCATGGGAACTCATTCTTCAATAATTTAATATTAATTCTTTTCCCTGAATTTAATTTATGTAGTATTTGGTATTAGTTCTGTTTCATTTTCATGAACATCATGACTTATTTTATTGTTGCTTCACTAATGTATAAATTGCTTTCCCATTGTGTCTCTAAAGTATGTTACAGAACCAGGGTATGTTTATTCTGCTCCAGTCATGAATATGCTATTGGATTTCACATTAATTGGTCCCTTTTAGTGTATCATCTGATATATATATATATATATATATATATATTAGTTACTCTGTGTTTGTTATAAACCATATATGATATTGTCTAGTGAAGCTTCTTCAAGTAGCTTTGATATATATATGTGTTTGATATATATGTTTGTTATAGACCATATATATATATATATATATGATATTTTCGGTGAAGCTTCTCTTCAAGGCTTTGGTCCGGTCAGATGATATTGTTTTCCTCATAATGATTATTTGAATCTAAGTGAGTCCCCACTAAAGGGCTTGTTTGGAAAGCCTCTTGGGGTAAATTGCTAACGCTTGATCTTATGAAAAAGAGGGAAGGGCTCTAGCCAATAGATGTTTTCTTTGTGGGGAGGAGGAGACTGTTGACTATTTGTTAATCCATTGCACAAAGGCTAGATTGTTGTGGGATCTCCTTTTAGCTATCTTTGGTGTTCCATGGGTGTTCCCTTTGTCAGTTAGAGAGACACTACTCTCTTGGAGGGTTACCTTTGTGGGAAAAAGCGCAAGAAAGCTTGGATGGCAGCCCCTCCCGGTATTTTCTGGTCAATCTGGTGGGAAAGGAACTACATCGCATTTGAAAACAAAGATCTTTCAGCTCAAAGGATGAAAGCCTCATTTATTTGTAATCTTTGGTCTTGGTCAAATGTGTACATTGTTGAAAGGCCTAGATCCTTGGTTGATTTTTTGACGTGGTTTGCCAGGTGAGAATGCAGGGGTATAGTTTTTTGAGGGTTGGTGGGTTTTTTTGTCTTGCTCATTGTTATCCTTTTCTTTTGTCCCCTTGGTGGGACCCTCTTGTATACCCCTTGTATACCTTAGGGTCTCCTTTGGGTGCTTCTTTTGTTGAATATATTCTGCTCTTACTCATAAAAAAAAAACATATATGATGCAATAAGTGAGATTTGGTTAAACTGTATGATTTGAACCAAGTGGGAAAGTAGATAGTAAGAGAACAGCTCAAATTATAATGTTGTTCAACCAGTATGGCCTATGCTCTGGAGAGACACAAAGCAGAATGGACTACATATATTTCTGGACTTGATTACCTATTATTTTCATCGGTGACAAGAATTTGAAGGAGTTCCCAACTCATGGCATAAGAAAACTGTGGATTCATAGCTAGGAAATATAGAAAAGCTGGTGATCTTTTCTGTGACAATCATCAGTTGCTAAATCTACTGTGAGTTGATCTGATAACAAAAGGGTCAAGTATGAGCCTTCTTTTATCTCTAATTCCCCTTGACTTTGTGTAATTTCAACTGAAGTACCCAACTTGTAGAAATTATGAAATTGTGTTGAAACCAAATATTTGAAGATGATGCTCTCTTATGATTCTTGCAAAAGTAAAAGCTTTTTTTACAAAATATGTGATTATTGGTAGTTCTTTCTGTTTATCTGGTAAAATATCTTTGACAGTACCAATAAAGTTCATGTGACACATAGAATGAACACAATCAAGTGATGTGCCTTTGGATGAAAAATTTATAGAATTTTCATCCTCTTAAAGATACTCTAGAAAATTGTAAGAAAGATTTGAAATCAAGTGAAAAAATGTGAGAAAGAATGGAAAGTGCATGCATTCTTAGGCCTGCATCAAAGATTTACATCAGTTTTGGGTCTTTGAAATCTCCCCTTAGGTTCCATGTCAAGAAAGGCCTAGCTAGCAAACATTTTTGTGGGTAATAATATGGAAAGCTTACCTGGTAAGAATGAGGAATTTTGGTCGGAGCTAAAGTCGGAAACTGGTACAACTTGGCTAGGTGATATCCACCTGGGCATATCCATTATGATACTGATATTCAGGTTCAGTATTTCCTTGAAATGCGTAAAAACTTATTTGACTCATGTACCAACACTCTTGAACAATAGATGCAGTGGCTCAAAGAGGACTTGAAGGGGATGTTGTTTGTCAATGAAAACATGCTCTAGAGGCTAGATATGTTGAGGCCTATCTACATTATGAAGTTGAAGAGGACTCAACGGCCATGATGGTGTTGTGTGGTGGTGGTAGGTCCGATGGCATGGTGGGCATACAGGAAGGAGGTTGGGGCAAAGTAAAAAGGGAAGCTATTTTGACTTGGAAATGGAATATGGGGTTTTGGAATTGAAAATAGTTGTAGAAATGGGTGCAAGGGAAGTTGGATGGTAAGGAAGAAATGAGGCTTCGGGTTTTAGGAAGAAATAAGAAATGCGAATCTGGATTATGTAATAAGTAATTGGTTATTAAAAAAGGGGTATTTGGGTTATCACGGAATCAGTAACAGATATTTGGTTTAAATGAAATAGGTGGACATAAGTGATGTGTTAATATAGGTATAATATGGATATAGATACTTTGCCAACAATAAAGTTAATTTTTTTGAAGATTTAATTACTTTAAAATGGTTGAGCAATTATATCAAATTAAAATTGTATAATATAATTAAATTAAGCAATATGAATTTAATTTTTATTTTAACATAAGAAAAATGCTTGAAATTAGTAATATTTATGTTAACATTGTTAAAGGTCATGATTGATTTTAAAATTTATAATGAATTAAATTATTAAAGTTACCATACAATAGTGTTTTCACTAAGTATGTCGCTAAGAAGTAATCCAAGTTCATGCTTATGGTTTTAGAAACAATGTTAAAATGTTTTTATAATTTTAATGATTATTTTAGGATTTTTAATTTTTTGTATTAGCTTGTTTTGCATCTGTCCCAATATCAATCAAAGTTATTGAAACTAATTAACCTTGGGACCTCCCTAGTCGATGGCCTATATTGGGACTTTGAACCATGATCTAGAGATAAATGTTTTTTACTTCAAAACCAAGGCCAAACTTTGATCATCAAAATTAGGAATTCATTGATTTTCTAATATTGTTCCTTGACCTGAAAACCATTATCCCTCTCCACTTCCATTGACCAACCCAGGGTTACTGCATGCTTTATGTGAATTGAAGGGGGAAGAGACTATACTAGGATCCTTTCAATGCAGTCATTAATGCTTTCCAACCATGAAAATACATAGGCTGCTTTTATTGGTCGATTGGACATAAGGGTTTCTCTAGCAATTGATGGGAAACAAAAGAAAGTAGTCCTGGGTCATGGGAAATACACATTCAAACAAATCTTTTCTCTCCGCTGGACTTTGGTTCCATTTAATATATTCAGCAGCAGGAGAGACAACCTTATGTGGAAGCATTTCAAATTTCACCCCTCCTTCCCCATCAACCTTTGCATAGCTTGGAATGATAATTGTGAACCAGTGATGGTTGGTCAATTGTTGAAACACTGCAGATTTGATATTTTTAATAGACACAAATCAATTGTGTATTAATAGGCCCTTATGGGTGAGCTAACTCTACATGTTTGAGTTGATGAACATGGACAAAAAATTACATAAAAGATCCATGTACTGAAAGTCACAGAGGTTGGCTTGGCAGTTAGTCACAGTTATTTGCATAGGAAGTTCTAGTAAGTGAGCCATTGATCTGAAAATTGAGTGCCAATGTCTAATGGCATCACATATATAGGGTTGGGATTTAGATTTTTGATATGTGCAACTTAGGGTTGGGACTTCTAGGCCAAGATTTCTTACACATGTAATGGCCTTTTTTTTATAGTTTTCTATAGCCCTTTGTTTAGAGGTGGTCTAGTCAGTTCCTTGTGATCAGGTTTGCATTCATGGGGAAGATATGCTTTTCATGCTGTATTTTTACTTACTTAATATGCTGTTTGTTTCTGATGAAAAAAAAAAATTCTAACAGCATCACCTGTATCTTAAAAGTGAAACTGTTCTAGTTTAACGTAGTAGTCATATTACTGATAGTACGTCAGTAGTTAACAAATTGTACTACTATAGTAAATACTATTCAGAATGAAATGATTAAGTAACAAGTTACAGTTCACATCATTAGCACAGTATTGTTCATGGTATTGTAGCTTCATACTTTTAGAGACCTTGTGGTTGAGTTTCCTTCCATGTGGGGAACTGAAGCAGCACGTGTTAATAGGAGAGCAAAACTGGTTTGTTTAGGACGATATTATGTTGGAATAATTATGATTAGAAATTCTCCTTGGCTGGTTTGAAATAGTAATATTTTTTTTTGATAGATAAAAAGAGATATATTGCCAAAAAGCTACAAGGTATACAATAAGTATATAGGCAGCCAAAACACAAAAAGACAAGCAAAACAAAAAACCTCACCACCCCTTAACTTGAGGCTATCCACTTCAAAAAGCCTATAAATGAGGAACCCTCTTCTCCTAAGTACAATCTATTCAAACTCCACAAATTATAGACAACATAATTATTTAATCTTTTTATAGCTAAGGTCCCTTCTTCAAAAGCTGAACGATTTGTCTCCTTTCAAACTGTCCAGAAAATACATAGGGGAACAAAATTCCAAATCTTTTTCCTCTTCTTGCCTAGAAAAGATCCCCTCCAGCTGAGTAAAACCTCCTTGTTTGTCTTGGGGAAAACCCAAAGGGGAAAACCCAAAGGACTCCTACTAAGGAGAAGATAATTCCGCCGAAGGAACTAACCACAGCACAATGTAACAAGATGTGGTGAACCGACTCTTTTGCGCAGCCACAAAGATAAAATATGTTGGGAAGCTGCCACCCCCTTCTTTGTAACTTATCCAGGGTTAGAACCTTACCCCAAGTTGCTTTCTAAGCATAAACCATTGATTTGGTTGGGACGCAGGACACCTGTATGGCCTTAAGAGGGAAAAGAGAGGCTGACCTCAGCTGCAACCCTTTGTAAGCTTCAAGCACTGAAAATATATCACCTAACTCCCCTTTCCAAGAGACTTTATCCAACTTTGATGTGACCATTTCTTTATGCAAGGCGCTTAAAAGAATAATGACCATGTCCATGTCCAATTTCCAATCATTAAAAGCTCTCACAAACTTACGATTCTAGCTTCCATTTCCAATCTTTTGATCCTATACCTCCGCCACTGTTTTAAGTTTGTTGACTGCTATTTCAAAAAGAGTTGGGAAGGATTGATTGAGAGCTGAAGAGCTGCACCAATGATCCGTCCAAAATCTTATTTTGGTGCCATTACCAATTCTAAATTTCTAATTTTCATGAACTCAACTTGATTCTTTTAGATTTTTCTTCCAAAATCCCACCCCAAAAGACACCCGGGCTTCCCTAGACCTCCAACCAAGGTCCTCTTTCCCATACATAGAGCTAATAAGCCGTTTCCAAGTGCTATCCATATCCGAGGTAAATCTCCAAATCCATTTTCCAAATAAATCTTTGTTCATAAGTGGTAGTTTTCTCAAACCTAAACCACCATGTCTTCGTAACACCACTTCTTTAACCAAGTGATTTCTTTTCTATGGCCTCACCTCCTCAAAGGAAATTTCTCTGTTTCTAGCCTTTTAGCCACAACTATCGGCATTCTGACTAGGGACATCTGATATAAAGGCAAGCTGGCTAAGGTACTCTTAATTAGGGTTTCCCTCCCTCCTTTGGAGATGTAACTCTCTTCCAGAGAGCAAGTCTTTTAAGCATTCTCTCCTCTACACTATCCCATACAACCATGGATTTGTGAAAAGCCCCTAGAGGTAGAGGGAAGTCCCATAGTTCGACAACCCAACTCAGCAACCAAAACATCCACATTTTCCACCGCTCCCATAAGAATCATCTCTCTTTTCCAAATTGATTTCAAGCCTAAAGAGACTTCAAACCAAAGTAAAACTCAACTTAAATCAAGTAGTTGATCTTGTGAGGCCTCTCAGAACACAATCGCGTCATCTTCAAAAAGAAGGTGGGAAATGCTAAGTCAACTCCCTCTCTTCCTCTAAACTTGTAGCTAGAGATGAAGCTGCCCGCCTTCGCCTCTCGAAGCAAAACAGTTTCTAGCACCCCATCCCCATAAAAAAAGATATGGAGAAAGAGGATCTCCGCTTAGGACTCGAGTTTGGGAAGAAACTAGTTGACACCCCATTAACCAAAATAGAAAATCTAGCTATGGAGAGACACCATCAAATCAACCTCACCCATTTAGTGTGAAAACCCGTAGATTGCATGACCTTCATCAAGAACTGCCAATTAATACAGTCATAAGCTTTTTCTATATCTAATTTGTAGATCACTCCCTTCTCCCTTCTTTTCTACTAGTAGTCAATTATCTCATTCGCAATTAAAGAAGCATTAGTAATCTGGCGCCCACAAAAGCATTATGAGCCTTTGAAACTACTTTCCCCACCACCTTTTTCAACCGATTGACCAACACTTTTGCCAGTAGCTTGTAAAGACTTCCTACTGCTTAGGTTCAAATCCAACTTCCAAGACTTCCCTTGTTAAGGATCATAACAAGAAATGCAGATTAAGGCGCTTGTTGAAGGTCCCATTCCCTATAGAATTCTTTGAACATCTCCATAATTTCCTCTTGAGGAAGTGCTGTGAGTTCTGCCGTATATGGAGTGAAAGCATCGTATCGAGCCTTGTCACCATTCATCTCATTCAAGGCTATAAAAATTCTTCCCTAAAAGGCACCACTTATAGACTCTCTAGCCTCCTTTCTTTGAGCTAAAGTGACAAAAAGACTCCGCCCATCAATTCGTCTCTCCACTCCAAGCTATTTGACAACAAAACTCAAAGCCATCGGACACCCCTCCTCTAATATCCTATTCTTCGCTTAGTCACACTCCATTAATTTTGACTTGGGTAAAGCATTTTTCTTGAAATGGGATTTAGCCATTCGATGGAACAAAACCTCAGATGATGGTTCTACCTTAGCCAAATTCTAGAATTTTGTCTCCAATGTACTTTCCAGAGTGCCCACTTCTTGAAATTTTCTTTAGCACTTTCTTTCATCAATTTCTCTTTCCTCAACGTTTGACCTCTCTCCTCTTCCACATAGGCCTAGGCCTCCAACCGACTTGGATCCAATTTCTTGTTAACCTCCAGCCTTCCAAAACAATCCTTGTTTTAAACTTTGAGCAGCGACTTGACCTCTTTTAATTTCCTGGAGAGAATATAGTTTGTTGTTCCTCGAATTGACACCCCTTGCCACCTGTAGAAACTAAGAGAAGAAGAGTTGGAGGAATGAATTCCTAGTATTTTCCATTGAGTCATCATACATATATATACAAGAAGGTTAGGCTATACATTAGGTAAGATGATCTACTCTTCCTAAATGAGCCAACTCTATTAGTAAAGTATCCTAATGAAATACAAACCAATATATTAACATATGATACATACTATAACACTCCCCCTGTAGTTGGAGCATAGATGTTAATTATGCTCAACTTGTTACATAGGTAGCTAACCCGATCTCCACTTAAGGCCTTAGTGAAGATATCATCTAATTGTTCTTCAGTCTTCATGTATCTTATAGAAATCAAACCGAGTTGTATTTTCTCACGAACAAAATAACAATCTATCTCTATGTGTTTAGTTCGTTCATGGAAAACAGGATTAGAACAAGATGAAGGGTAGCCCGTTGTCACCACCGTAGCTATTGACCGAGGTTTTAATATCGACACAAAAGTTGATGGAGCCACACACCCATGTAGATTTCAGCCATTACTCTATACTCGCATCTCACCAGATCGAGACAACACTGCTTCTTACTCTTTCATGAAACTAGATTCTCTCCAACAAACACACAAGAATCCGAAGTGGACCTTCACTTTAGATCCTTCCTAATTTAAAATCAATGAAACACTCAAGTCTATTATGCCCATGATTACTGTATAAAATACCACGTCCCGGGGCTCCTTTCATAGTATAAATCTATTCTGCGCCCAATGATCAACCTGGGCTTGAGAAGACATGTATCAAGCTACAACACTAAATGTAGTATGAAATATCAGGGCGTGTTACTGTGAGGTAGTTCAGCTTCCCAACCAACCTTCTATATCTCTCAAGGTCTTCTTTAAACACCTCGCCATCTCTAGCATAGACTTTGTGCCATAAGGGACTGACATGGCATTGTTGCCAATTTTCCGGTTTTAGACAATAGATTCAACACATATTTCCTTTGAGATAAGAAGATTCCACGTTTACTCCTCATAACTTCAACACCCAAGAAGTATTTCAACATTTCTAAATCCTTTGTGTGAAATTGGCCATGAAGAAAGGACTTGAGTGAAGATATGCTTGCCATGTCATTCCTGGTAATGATGACATACAACTAACAAGATACTTGCTTGAGAATTCTTGTAAAAGACAGAATGATCGAATTTGCTCTTCTGCATGCCAAATTTCTCAATCACTTCATTGACCTTACCAAACCATGCATGGGGACTTTCTTTCAAGCCATATAATGATTTTCGGAGACGACGTGCTCTACCAATCTCCCCCTGAGCAACAATCCCGAGAGGTTGCTCCTTATAAACCTCTTCTGCAAGATCCCTATGAATAAAGACATTCTTAATGTCAAGTTGATGGAGGTCCCAACCATGAGTGGTTGCCAGAGATATAAACAGTTGAATAGAGGTCCGCTTTGCAACCGGGGAAAAGGTATCAGAATAATCCACCCCATAAGTCTGGGCATACCCTTTAGCAACAAGACGGGCCTTGAACCTAGCAATGGATCCATCGGGATTAACTTTAATTGTAAACACCCATTAACAACCAATTTCTTTCCAGTAGGTAAACGCACCAAGTCCTAAGTACCATTATCAGTCAAGGCATCCATTTCCTCTATCATAGCACTACGCCAACCAAGATGAGCTAGGGCTTTAGAAACTTTGTTAGGCAATGAAATAGAGTCCAAGGGTGCAATAAACGAACAAGAATGAGATGACAAATGGTTATAAGAACAAAAGGAGGAGATTGGATGAATACACTGGCGTTTACCTTTATGGAGAGCAATTGGAAGGTCGTCACCAAGAATTGATCCGGCGTTGAAGCAATCTGGTGAGGCTTCGAGACTGGAGGGTGTAGGCTGCCGAGCATAGACTCGAGTGATGAGGCTTCGCCGTGAGGTGGAATAGAAGTGTAATGGGCGAGGTAAGAGTATAAACGAGCAAATCATCATCCTCCCCTTGACTAGTGTGGATCGGGTCGAGAGAAAAAGGGGCATTCTCAAGAAAGGTGACATCAATAGAAACCAGGTACCTCTGAAAACTAGGACAATAGCACCTATATCCTCTCTAAACTCGAGAGGCGCAAGGAAGATACACTTAAATGACTTAGGGTCGAAGTTCAAAACACATGACGAACATCCCGAATATTAATAGGTACACTTAAAATTAATGGGAGGGGCTTAATGGGAAACAAAGGTTTATAGGAAAGAGGGTTTGAAATCAGTGACCCAATCCAAGACGCAGGAAGACATTCGACACTAAAAAACAAGCAAGTTAAAACAACATTGACCCAAAAATGCTTGGGCACATGCATGTGAAATAATAGAGCCCGAGCGGTTTCAAGAAGGTGTCTATTGTTTCTTTCAGCAACTCCATTATGAGAAGGAATATCGACACAAGATGTATGATGAAGGATGCCATTTTGAAGCATGAATGATTGAAATTATTCAGATATATATTCTTTGGCATAATCACTTCTCAGATTTTGAACAGAAGTATGAAACTAAGTCTTAATTTCAGCACAAAAGGCACGAAAGTGAGAAAATAACTCAGCAATACAAATATAACCAAGTGAGTTTAGAATAATCATCGACAACGAACAAAAATAGAAACCCAGTTGGGGACAAAACTAGATAAGGACCCCATACATCCGAATGGACTAACTCAAAAGGAGCACTGACTCGTTTATTGACTTTAGGACGAGAACTAAGACGATGATGTTTTTAAAATTTACAGGACTCACAATCTAAGGACTACAAACTCGAAAACTGGGGACACAATTTCTTCCATAGTGGAAGAGAGGGGTGGCCCAATCTGGAACGAGTCTCAAATGGTGTAGTAACTTCTAAGGCAATAGGTCTCTGCATCGCATGATCAAGAATGTGGGAGACCCTGCACTCACGTCCTCTACCAATAATCTGCTTTGTCATGAGATCTTGGAAAATAATCAGGAAAGAATGAGACACAACATTTTAGAGCTCGAGTTAGTTTGCTTACATATACCAAATTAAAAGAAAAATTAGGTAAACTCAAGACAGATGATAGGGGAATAGAAGGAGGGGAAAATGGTATGTGAAATAAAGAACACAGATCAGGAATCTATCCGCCAAAGGAGCTTGAAGGAGAAGATTGTGATTGAAAAGTAGAAAATAGACTAGAATTAATTGGCCATGGACGGTGTCTAATCACCATCCATTCGGAGGACGAAGAAGAGACTAGGCATGTGTTTGGGTTACCCGATTCAGCAATAGCTGTAACCGAAGTAGATGGAGACTGCAATGATTTCTGGTACAGGTGGAACCTGGCGAGTTCGTCTGCGGAGAATTGGACTGACTAATCAAATGCCTCAGTAGAGGAGGCAAGGAGAGGGCTGACGGAAATCTTTGATTTCCGTCTTCGCTTGTTACACCAGATCACATGTCTAAAATATTAGTCACTGAGGCCAACACACAACCTTCTAGAATTGTGCCTCTAGTTACCTCTTGGCCACTATTTCGTATTGTGCTTTCCCCGATCACCATTGTCTGTCCGGTAGATGATAGAGTAGGCGGGGATATTTTTGTGCAGAGTATTCGACTGAACGTTTCTTGGAAAGAAGAAATTTTAGGACTAGATAGAATCTGCATTTTAACAAAATCATACTCAGAAGGGATGATGACTAGGAAGCCCATCACTGCCATCTTTTCCCGTTGATCTTGTTGAACCTTAGCTTCTGGTCTAAAGGATAAGAGTACATTTAGTTCCTCATATGTCTTTTTATAGTCCATAAAAAATTCCGTAAGCAATCGATCTTGTTTCTCACAGCGATAAAAGGCTCGACACAAATCGAAGATGCGAAAAATATTTCCCTTTTCAGAATACACAAGTTCCAAATAATCCATTAGCTTCTTAACAAACTCACAATGATTAATGAGAGTAAATACTTTACCATCAATGGAATTACAGATTTGGAGAAAGAGACGAGCATCATCCTCCAGCCATCTATCATTTGAATCATCAATAGGAGGGTCTTTAGTAAGGTGACTGGCCATACGAATATTCCTCAAGTAGAGGCGGATTGTTTTACTCCAATTCATGTAATTGAGACCAGTCAGTTTGTCCTCCGTGATCTTGGACAACATCGGGACCACTTTGGGCGCCGAAACAGGCTTCTTATCTATTGGTTCACTCATTAGGAAGCCAAGGAAGGTAGATCAGGGCTAGAAAGTACCTTTAGAAGGCAGAGATTCAAAAAATATCGCAGAAACCCTAGGCACAGTGGGTTGTCAGACACAAAAATCACCACAAAAGTAGATCTAGGTACCAAACAGAGAAACCAAGTAGACCAGAGGTCTTGTCGGCGCTAGACGACACCGGATGAGGAGGCCGGAGCCGGAATAGTCCCCCATGCGCCCACACATGTGGCGCGTGTGGATCCGTCCCGGAATAGAGGTGGCAACACGTGAGCTCCATGCGCGCGTGGTTTCTCGTGGACACCAGGATTTTTATGGCAGCTCGCTGAGGACTGCAGCTTCTCGTGTCGGGCGGTGTGATCCCATTCTCTCAAAATGGGTGTGTGTTTAAAAACACCCTCGTTAAATCCTCTTTGAGCACTCGAAAAACTCGTTTCAAAAGCAATGAAAACTCATAACTGAAGCCCTAGGCTCGCTACCATGTAGAAACTAAGACAAGAAGAGTTAGAGGAATGAATTCTTTGTATTTTCCATTGAGTCATCATACATATATATACAAGAAGGTTAGGCTATACATTAGGTAAGATGATCTACTCTTCCTAAATGGTTACAACCTTATAAGTAAAGTATCCTAATAAAATACAAACCAATATGTTAACGTATGATACATACTATAACCAATATGTTAACCTATGATACATACTATAACACCACCAACCCTTAAACAAATCCTGAAAGCCCTCAACTTTCAGCCACATATTCTCAAATTGAAAGGGGGTTGGTCCCCTTCTTAGATTTAGCACCCCCCTCTCCAATTGAAGTTACCTCCGATAAAGCAAATCCAATAAAGTTTCTCCATCTCACTAATAATCTCTAAATCCCTCATTGATAGGATTCAACCTCCACTCACTGTCGGGCTGAAACAATTGACATTAAAATCTCCCGTAACACACCAAGGTTCCTTCCATAACCCTTCAGCTCCAAGCTCTTCCCGAAGAGGGTCCTCCCATCCCTAGATAAGGGCCCATAGACTCCGGTGAAAGCCCAAACCAAGCCATTGCTAATCAAAATACACTAAATTTTTCAACAATTATTACCGTTGTAGATATTAATATTGATGCAGTGATCCAGTAACAGTTACTTCCATAGTTAGTGCAATACTGTTCATGACACTGTAGCCGCAAAACTATGAGAATTTTTTATTCTATCTTGTTTGGTTTCCTCCACTTATGTTTTAACTAGTAGGTTTTACATGTGTAAATGGTCGGGTCTTGAGTTATATATGGCTTTGAACTTGGTAAAACTTGCTATGGTGACTTATGTCAAGGGAAATACCTTCATCCTTAACTATCAAAAATTCATGAAATGAAATAAGTCCTAATCTAATTGAAATAACAACCTTCAATCTAATTGACCTGATGACTTATATGTAACATTACTAATAAATTGTTTGAGGTAGAAAATATGGAAAACTTGGGATTTTTTTTCCTTCTAAAAGTATTTGTCTTAGAAATGGTCTTCCATACACCCTAGGCAAAAAAAGGAAAAAAAAAAGCCAAAGGTCTTGTCTTTTCCCAATGCAAATTTCCTTTTAAGTTGCAACTCAGAGTCCTAAATGCATGCCATCTCACACTGACGCAGAAATATTATCTTTTTATAGCAAGTATACGCACATGCACACAAATATTATCTTTCCAAAAGGCCAATCTCCTTTTGAAACACTACTAAACAAAGTCCCAAATGGGTTGGCCTTTTGCGTACACATACGCTCATATTGCTTTTTCCAAGGGCAATTCTCTTTTAGAATGCTCCTCATGGGTGACCAAATGGCTTTAGCCTCCAGATTACACCTCCTCAAGGTGGAGAAGAATCCACTCCAATTGCAATTGTTGGTCAAAGTCTGCCTTGTGGGCAAAAGAGTGTCATCAGTAAAAAGCAAGCATGAGATCTTTATCTCGTTGTCCCCATACCTTAAACTCAATGGTAAAACCTTTCTCCACAACTTTAATGTTGAAACAAACTCAAAGCTTCTATCACTGCAACAAAGGGATAAGGAGAAAGAGGCTCCCTTTGCCCATAGTTTTGAAAGGCGCGCTTAAGGTGCGCCTAGGCTCAAGGCACCAACCACTTCTTGATTATAATGCCTCACTTTCCAAACATGCACCTTATTGAAAAGGTGCGCCTGGTAGACTTTAATTTCTTTTCTTAGCACTTCTATTCTTGAAAGCTCTAATTATATATTGAAATTTATATAATTTCTTTACACTTCTTATTGAACGTGTCTTTTCAGTGTTGGAAATGTTAACTTTTTATTATTTCAATTAGATTTTGAATCATATTTTACAAAATCGATGTGCATCAAAGGTCACATTTCACTTAACTTAGGCATGCGCCTGGTATTGCGCCTTGCGCCTAAGCCATTGGAGACTTTTGCGCTTGGGTATGCCTTACACTTTTTAAAACTACGCCTTTGCCTAGGGCTTTTGAAGCTTTGGACATGACCAATCATCATGTCAACCTACACTTGAATCTCACCAGGGAGATAAAATTTTTTATCCACCCAATTAAACTCAACCTTACCCTGATTTTGCTTACAACTGAATTATAACTCCCTATTAGCTTCGTTGTAGGCTTTTCCAGTGTCCAAATCCACAAGTCATCTCAATCCTTAAGCTCTTTATGCTGAGTCAATGACTTCATTAGCGATAAGAATTTCATCCAGAATTTCCCTCCTTCACCAACTACTTATACATACACCTGTCAAAATTTAATAACCAAAACTCCTTAATCTCCTAAATTCTATCATTTTAGACTCTGATCATTCAAGCTTCTGCTCCAATGATCCATGGCAATTAAAATTACTGGGGATCTCATCACATCTCCTTGAACTGTTGCTCAACAACTTTGCCCAAAAATCTTCATCAGACCTGTCAGAGAAGCACTTACTAGGAACTATAATTAGGGCAAGCCCTAAGTTTGGAACGGAGGGGTATGTAGTGGTATTCTTTTCTTCCTAATATTCTTATATTCGATGGTTAACTGTAGACAAAATAAAAAAGTTTTTATTTACATTGTTTTTAGTTATTTAATTTTAGTGAAATCTTGTTTCCTTGGTACATGAAGGATTGCGTATTATTATTGAGAATTCTGGATTTGTAGAGATTGGCTTCTAATCAAGTTGTGCTTTACTTTCTCTTTGACCAATATTTATGTGCTTCCACAGGGAAATTAATGCAAAAGAACTAATTTTCTTGAGGACTATATTATATTTTGTATATTTTGTTACTAATTTTGATTCAGTTTTATTTATATATTTATTTATTTTTAATATATATTAATAATTAGTAGTTTTTGGTTTACCAATTATAGGTATATGCTCTTTAGAGCTGGAGTTCCTCGCCATGCCATCATTAAGAAGTTTGCTGGTGAAGAGATATCACGACTTGAAGAATTAGTTTCAGTTATATCGAAGTTGTCCAGGGGTGCTCGAGTACCACTGGAATATATAAGCTACATGGACCGTCATCGGAGGAAGGTATATGAATTGTTTCCTATTATATATTTGTCATGAAACGAACTTAACATTTTTTATCCTTTTGCATGCTGAAACTTTAATTTGCATTTACGTTTATCCCTTGTTAAACAAATTGAATGAATAATATGGCATCTCTAATTTTGTCTTAAATTCAGCAAATGTGGCGATCAACTATATATCTTTTCCCTTCTTCACTACCTTAAAGTTGGAGGTAGTCTCCCTATTGCTGGGAAGTATTCTTTAGTGCATGACTCACTTTTGGAGTCTTGAATTCCTAAAAAAATCTTTTAATTCAAGACATTGAGATATATTAATTCATTAGACTTTTTTTTTAATTGGTAAAAAAGAAGTATATTAAAACGATGCCCTAAAGTTGCGCCCTAAGGGAATACAAGTTGGAGAAAGAGTCACCCCCTCAACTTGCATAAAAAAACAAAACCATGCTATACAAAGTAGCCCCTCAATTACCTACATCCCACCCAATCAATGAAACCAACTAAAGTCGAGGACCATTTTCAATTGACAACTTGGCCTCCGACCAAAGCAAAAAAATAAACACAGCTTTGAGTTTCTGTATAGACAAAGAATCATCATAGAACACAATTCTATTTCTAGCCTTCTACGTTGTCCAAAACAAGCAAGCAGAAGTTGCTTGCCACACTTTCTTTCTTTTGTTGCTAACAAAGGCACCCCTCTAGCTCAAGAGCAGTTTCCTCACTGAACCCGATCTGACCCAAACAGTACCAAAGAGGGAAAATAATAACTCTCAGAGCAATCGTCTTAGTAAATGGAAAAGGAGGTGGTTCACAGACTCCTCACACTAATGGCACATGTAGCAATTGTTGGCTTGATTCATTAGACATCTTTGCATGACGTCTTTTCTCTCTTTCCTTCCCCTTGGTAAAGTTGTTGGGTTGAGGTCCTTAATAGTTATCATCTAGATCTTTCTTTCGAACTATTTCTAAATTTGATTGTTTTTCTACCTTCCTTTCTAGACAAATTTTCATGGGACTCAAGAAACTCTTTTGAGAATTCAGCCTTTGCTTGGTTGGTGGTGAATAGGAATGTGATACTAAGGATTTTTTTATTCCAAGGATACCCTTGAAAGCTAATAGATTGGCTTGATTGGTTCTTCTTTTCATTTATATAGAACAAAAGGGCCAAAAGTTTCCAAGAGTACACAAGACGTGAACAAAAGGGAACCAAAAGAAAGCGAACAAAACAGCCGCTAGCAGGAAACTGTACAAGAACAACCTGCCTAGAACCAAACCCAAAACCTTAACTACTCCCCATCCAAGTCAGAAAACCCAAAACAGAGTTCGTGTTATCAACACTATACGGTTAGCCCAAGTCCACAAATTGGTCACAAAGTTAGCTTTAATCCTTTGAACAGAGGTGGCCTCATTCTTGAACACCACCCTATTTCTTTCGCGCCGTAGAGTCCAGAATAGACACAAAGGTGCTGCCATCCATATTTTTTACGCTTTTTACCTACAATACCGCTGCTAAAGGGTATGAAGGATCAACGCAGCAAACCCACTTAGGTCCCTACAACCCCACAAAAAGGCTCAACAAATGGGCTCAAATTTTTACAGTGAATTGACAAATGGTCTATGGTCTCCTTGTCTTCCTTATACAGAAAACATCTGTTTGCAAAAGCCCTTCTACGACGTTTAAGTTGATCCAATGTGAGCACTTTACCCCAAGTAGCTTCCCATGAGAAAAATCCTATTTTCGAGGCACAAATCAAGTTCGGCACGTAACGATAGGAACCCAATGCTGGAGGTTTAAACCTTTATACATGAGCTTTATAAGAACCCTTCTTCAAAAGTAACTTGTCTTCTCGTGAAGGGTTGAAATTTTGTTTGTATAGAGTTTGTAGGAATCTTTCTGTCTCTTCTATCTCCCAATCGTTGAGAGATCTTAGGAAGGTCAGACCAAAGACCCTTCCCCCACCACACGATCCCACATGTCCGCCATCGTGGCCTCTTATGCAAAGCGCCAACAAAAGGGTGGGGTAAACAGAATCTAACGCCCCTCTCTCGCACTAAGCTCAAAATTGACCCTTCTTTCATCTCCTAAGGATAAGACAGTGTTTTGAAAAAAGATAGGCCACTCTTTCCTAATTTCCTTCCATAAACTAATCCCATAACCACCTTTGAGATCACAGGTGTGCCATCCTCCATTAGTCTCGCCAAATTTACTGCATATAACCTTTCTCTAGAGGGAGTTTCTCTTGTTGGCAAACCGCCAACTCCATTTGCATAACAATGCCTTGTTCATCTTAGAGAAGCTTTTCAGCCCTAGGCCCCCTTTTCTCTAATCTGTGCAAACAGTGGCCCAACTCACTAGAGAAGGCTTCTTTTCAAGATTACTCCCACCCCAAAGAAACTGTCTTTGAATCCTTTCTGGTCTAGCACAAAATTTATGAGGCATTCAGAAAAGAGATAGATAATAGATTGGGAGACTGGACAAGGTACTGCGAATAAGCGTTAACCTTCCACCCTTTGAAATGTACTGAATCTTCCAAGAAGCCAACCTCTTTCGAAATCTCTCTTCTTTCGAGTCCCAAACACCTAGTGCCTTATGATTGGCACTTAGGGGAAGGCCCAGGTAGGAAGTAGGGAGGGAACCAACGCCACATCCCATCTCTAATGCTAGCTCCTCCACATTATCAATAGGCCCAATTGGAATGATTTCACTCTTGTTTAAATTAATTCTCAACCCCGACACCGCTTCAAACCACATCAAAGTCCACTTTAGAAACTTTAACTGATCTTTATTGACCTCGCAAAAGAGGAGCTGCAGACATCGGCGCAGGAGGTGAGAGAAATGACCGCCCTCACCTCCTATCTCGCAAACCCATTGCCGAGAGATAATTTCAACAACACGCGATCAGTCGCCGAGAGCTCGATCTCGATAATGAAGAGGTAGGGGGAAAGGGGATCACCCTGTCTCAGGCCCCTTGAGCTTTGGAAGAAGCCAGTTGGGGAGCCGTTGAAGAGAACCGAGAAAGAAGCTGTGGAAATACACCACTTTATCCAACTCATCCATCAACTGCCGAAACCCATCCTACCCATTACCTGGTACAGAAACTCCCAACTGATGCTATCGTATGCTTTTTCTATATCCAACTTGCAGATCAACCCACACTCCTTCCTTCTTAGGGTTGAGTCCATTATCTCATTGGCGATCAAGACTACGTCCAGAATCTGTCTCCCCCCTACAAAAGCATTTTGAGACTTGGAGATGACCTTGTCCATGACCTTCTTAATCCTATTGGCTAACACTTTTGTCAAAATCTTGTATAAGCCTCCCACAAGGCTAATTGGTCTTAAATCCTTGAAATCCTCCACAATATGTTTCTTGGGGATCAAAACCAAAAAAGTAGCATTTAAAATTTTAACAAATCTGCTCTTTTCATGAAACTCCTTGAAAAAACCTAGGACCTCATTCTTCACAAAGTCCCAACTAAAAGACCAGAAAGCTAAGGGGAAGCCGTCGGGGCCAGGAGCCTTGTCGTTATTAAGCCCCGAAATAGCTGCCCAGACTTCTTCCTTTGAAAAGGCTTCCTCCAACTTAGTAGCATCCTCAGGCCCAATCTCATTGAGTGCAATTTCAGGAGGGGTAGGACGCCAACTGCCTGGGGTTGAAAGCAAATTTTGGAAAGCATCCACTAGTCCTTCCTTGATTTCAGCCTCCTTGTCTAACCTTCTGCCGTTGATACTAATGCTTTTGAAACCAATTTCTTCTTCTTTGGGCATTAGCCATCCTATGGAAGAACCCTGTGTTCTTATCTCCTTCTTTTAGCCAAGTCTCTTTGGATTTCTGTCTCTAGGAAATCTCCTCCAAGAAAGCCCAACTCTTAAAATCATCTTTAGCCTTAGCATGATCCTCAATTTCCTTGAGATCCAGTCCCCTTTCCTTCTCGACATTGTCCCAGAAAGTCACCCTGCGTAAGGCATCCTTCTTGTCTGTTCCAAGCCTTAAGAATACCTTTCAGGGCCTTTAACTTTGTAGTAAGGATAAAGCTAAAGGATCCATGAAATTGAAGATTTTGCCACCACCCTCTCAAAATCTCTTTGAAACCCTCAAACTTCAGCCACATCAATTCATAACGGAAGGGGGAAGGACTCGTCTTGACACCATCATTGTGTAGTAGAATGGGGAAGTGATCAGAGACTGGCCTAGGGAGACATCTCTAGATCACCTTGTTGCAATGGCTCTCCCAATTGGAAAAGACCATAAATCTATCTAAACGGGACATTGATCTACCATTTTGCCCACCCCGCCTTGTGGAAGGACCTCCTTGTAGCGGAAGATCACTTAAGCCCAAGTCATTTAGGATTTCGAAAAACCTTCTCATGGAGTTGGAGATCCTGCCCCCTTTAGATCTTTCAATAGGAGATAGAATCTCATTGAAATCGCCACCTAAACACCATGGTTCTTCCCATAGGCCTCTGATTGAACCTAGCTCTTCCCAAAAAAATTCCTTAAGACTCCTCTCAATCGCCCATACACCCCGGAAGAAACCCATTGAAACCCGTCCTCCGCCATTCTAAACAGACACGAAACCAAGAAACTTCTTATCACTGAGTCCACCAAACTAATTCTTCTTTTATCCCAGAGCAGAAGAATACCTCCCTCGGTCCCCTCTGCATTCAAAGCTTTCCATTTCAGAAAACGGCCCACCCTAAGACTACAAGCCATAACGTTATTCATCTCTTGGCCCTTAGTTTCTTGTAAACAAACCAAGTCCACCCTCTGAGTCCCGATAAAATTATTGATAACTTTCCTTTTATTAGGGTCATTCACACCTCTAACATTCCAAGATAGGATTTTGACCTTCATTTTAACTTTAACAGTAAATTCCCCCTGTCCTTGCCTCCTTCTTTATTTATGTTCTTCCCATTATAATTGATTGTGCTCTTCAGTCTTCTTAGTTCCCGCTCGCATTTCGACATTGTCATGATCCCCTTTTCCTTAACAAGTTGCTACATTGCCACTAGATTTCTCAACAACTCCAAAATCTCTTTTTTGAACCCCTTAGTTGGAAAACCCAAAAATTCACTGAATTTTGCTAGACATCCGCTTCCCACCGTATACCGAGACCACCGACTCCCTGCTACTCAGCCTCCATTCTTTGGCCATCTTCACCGAGCTCCTCCCCTGCTTCAATCATCGCACCTGAACATTCCAAACCCCATTCACTGCCATCAGTCGCCACCACCCTTACTGGTTCCACATCCTCATACTTAGAAGAACCCCCCAGGCTTGAAGAACCCCTTGAGAGCAAGGCTCGGCCAAAAACAGAAAAAAGAGGAGAGGGAGACTGTTCATAGAGATTATCCCCATACTTGTGCATATCGACTCAATCACTCTCCTTTGCTAGACCCTCTTTGAATTCTCCTTCTTCCCAAGTCTATATGATATTCCTCTCTTTGCCATCAGTTAGATCCCTAGGGGCTAGGCTTTTAAAATTAGAAGGCACAAAAGGCCTTAACAGCGGGCCCTGGCTCGGCCCAATCTCCATTCCTGCAGCCTTCAAATGAGTTGGGTCATGTGAGCCAAACCCAGCTAGAGGAGACCGGCTATTGCATTTTGGGCTTGGGACCACCCTATTATCTTGACCTGAACCGAAATTCTTCCCCTGGGCTTGACCCAACTCAGGATCCAACAATAATGTATCATGAGAGTGTCTCACTATGTTATTATCATATCTCTTTATTCTAGGTTGCTTCTAGGAAAAGGTTTTAATAATTTCTTAGCTTGTGAGAATAATTAATTGGGTTCATATGAGCATAAAGAAACAATAGACGATCGAGAGGGGAGAATGATTAATTAGGGTCATATGAGCGAAAAAAAAAGTAATAGATGGTCAATCATTTCATTTGGTGCGGTGGCTCAAGATCTTTTCTTAATGACTTTTGGTACTCCGTTTAGTTGTCAGTTTTTCACAAGATTGCTGTTAGATGCATTCAGGTTGGCATGGGAAAGTCATGAGGAAAAGTAGGAAAAATGCATGGAGGAACCCTGTCCAGAAAACATAGAGAGAGAACAAGAATAGAAGTGTTTTTTGAAGCATGGAAATTCCTACTTTCAAGTTGGAAGAATTTATTTTTTGTGGGCATTGACTCATAGATTTATGTTTAGTAGAAAGTATCATTTTTTTTTTTAACATATCCATTGTTTTTTATTTATAATCTATGCATATATAAGTACTGTACAATAGAAACATGACACTCTCTAAATTAATAAATATGTGTTTAAGGATAAATTAATAAATTATTCATTTATCTATAAATCGATAACCTTGTTAGGATAATAATTCTCTGTTCCCAAGATTATTATTTTATAGAAGTTTTTTCTGTATATTGATAACTTTTTAGTATGGATAACGGACTATTGAGCTTCCCTTTTCCTTCTAACAGCTGTTTTCATGGTTCTTCAGGCTCATTTTGATTATTTCCGATATATTTGCTTGCTTGCAAAAATAGGCTAATCATTTAACATTTAGCTTGAGAATGTGGTTATGATGATGTTATTACTTGGATGACTTCATTAATCTTTGTGATATTTTTTGTCCCTGTTTTGTAATAAATTGATGAAAAGATGCATTACTACTTACTGAATAGGAGAGCCAAAGAATGACACCAGAGCTATTCGTCTTTATTGATTTCATGCTATATGCTGTTGTTTCTATGTCATACTTTTTGTGCTGATGTTGATTATGTACTTTGATAATCACTCCTGTTTATGTCTGGAAGTCAATATATGTGCACACCTTTATGTCTATTGAGGAGGAAGAAGGTAGGGGTGGGGCTGGGGGTTGTGTTAGTTGGAAAATGAAGGTGGTTGGATGTGCTTCTCTAGCTTCTGGTATTTCAATTAAGTTAAAAGAATTTTGTTGGTATTTCCTGTCTGCAGTCTGTTCTGGTGACAGTGGATCGCCACGAATGGTATGCCCCTCCTCAAATATATACTCGTGATGACAGTACTGGTTTGTGGACAGCAAAGCCAGCTTTGCCGCCTGAGTCTGTATTTCTCTCAGCGGGTATCAACCATCACGGGGAAGGCCTGCTAAACCAAGCAGTTGTATCAAATACTTGTGTGACTAATATGATGGAAGATCGTCCTCAAGATAACAATCATGAGTTAGCTGATGGACTAACTGTTATGGAAACGAGTCAAGAAAATGTTTCTGAGGAAACACAGGCTCATGATGAACCTGATGTTGGAACAAAAAAGCGACGAATTGAGGAGGATTCATCTACCGATGGAATTGTGATTGCAGACTGCTCATTACATGAATCCACAGAAGAAAAGTTAGAGAATGTGAGAACAACGCTAAATGCTGTTCTAAGAGATAATCATGGTGCAGCAGCCAATGCTTCAATTTCTGAACGTGTGATAGAGCCCACTCTTGTGATGTTTGAGGTAATATATCGAGGTTATGCATGATATGTTAAACTCTTAATTTTCTATCCTTTTCTTCCTTTTTGTTGTAGAAATTTTTATTTCTTAAAGAAAAGGGCTTCATACCTCTTTTTGCAAGTCAACTAATTTTGCTAACCGGCCAAATTTGACTTAGTCTACCGTCAATATTATGATCTCCATTTCCATAATCTTTCCCCCCCTAAATTCATTATGAACAAAGATATGCTAACTAGAGGAGTTCAAAATTAGACTAGACTGGAAAGATTTTAGTGGATTTTGCTTCATATCCCTTTTTGTTTCTAGATATGTAAAAGAAAGATTCTTCCGTCTTGGCAGTTTCAATAGTGGGACTTATTAACAGGATGAAATGATGGCTTTCTTAGCAAATTTCCTGCCTTCTTTTTTAGACAGCAATTTATGCTAATTTTGAAATTTCTAGTGTCCATTTGGTTACAAAGCCAAGGTGCATTTTGAATTTTCTATCCATTCTCATCCTTTTCTTTTCAAGACATATTTCAAGTCTGGCTAGACACAGGTTGAGGTCTGAGGCAAAAACTTTATTATTGGAAGTCCCCTTTGGTTGATCATTATGATTATTGGAACCTGAACTCCTATATGGTTGTCCAATGGTTTTATGTTTCACCATGGTCTCACTGTTCTTACCCAAGGTTTTGTTATCCCTTTAGTATCCATTGTAAGTATTTTGGTTTTGATATTTATGCTTAGTGTAGTTATGTTTTATGAGTTTCTCTTCTTTGATCATTTCGCTAATGACAATGGATCAAAATTGCACGAGTAGCAGTATTCTGAATTCGGTTGGCATGAACAAACTTATTGCGATATTCTGTTGGGACATTCTGAGAAAAATTTTCTCCGAGTAATGTTATCCTGGTATATAAGTTGATGTTTAACATTGCAGGTTCATGTACCCCCATCTTGTATGCTTGATGGTGTTCACTCACAACATTTTTTTGGGACTGGTGTTATTGTATATCATTCTCAATTTATGGGATTGGTTGCAGTTGACAAGAACACAGTTGCAATATCCGTGTCTGATGTGATGCTCTCCTTTGCTGCTTTTCCAATGGAAATTCCAGGAGAGGTAACTTTCCTTTTTATTTACTTCTTTATTTTACATGTTACCGACATTAGACCATTATGTACATTTCTTGTTAAGCTTCCCTATTCTTTTTGCAGGTTATTTTTCTTCATCCTGTTCACAATTATGCTCTTGTTGCATATGACCCTTCAGCTCTGGGGTCTATTGGTTCTTCAGTTGTTCGGGCTGCTGAACTACTACCTGGTAAATTTGAGTCCATTTATTTCTGCAATTTCTATTTATCATGAGTATCAGATTTTAGCAGTATTATGTTATTTACCATCTATGTTTGGCTAGAAACTGCAATACATGAAAGCATTTTTGGTTGATAAATTCATAGTTGGCATCTGGAGGAAAAATAGCATTGTTGTACAATCTTGTTGCTTATCAAATATTATTCCCATTCCTTACACCTACCATCCCCACGGTTGACTGTTCTTTTTAATTAGCCGTTAAGTGTCTGAACTATTCATTTTTAAGAATGTATTTGTTTATTCTTTCTGAGACATATATTTAAATACGCGCCTGGGACTCAGTCTATCTTGTGGGGCTAAGTAGAAGCCTACAAGCAACATCAAGGAAATCAATAGTCACCAACCCATGTGCAGCTTTGAATATAGGCTCGGCTGATTGTCCACGATACAGAGCAACTAATATGGAAGTCATTGAGCTTGATACTGGTAACTGGAATTCCTGCTGCTTAAAGTGGATTAATGCATTTTGGATGTCTGATATGCTTATATCTAAATGTTCTCCAGATTTTGGTAGTACATTTTCGGGCGTGCTAACTGATGAGCATGGAAGAGTTCAAGCCATCTAAAGCCCACGAGGTTCAAAAATATTAATTTGTTGCTTGCTATCTGACTCATTATGCTAATCTGTTCTGATGCTTATGTTTATAATTGCAGTTGAAATTTGGTTGCACTACATCAGAAGATCATCAATTTGTCAGAGGCATCCCTATTTATGCAATCAGCCAAGTCCTCGACCAAATCATATCCGGTGCTAAAGGACCACCTCTTCTAATAAATGGCATCAAAAGACCAATGCCACTTGTTAGGATTTTAGAGGTTGAACTTTATCCTACTTTGCTTTCAAAAGCCCGGAGTTTTGGATTGAGCAACGACTGGGTCCAAGTACATTTCCTTCCTGATACAACTTACTTTCAGTTTTCTTTCCTATTCTTGCTTTGGGAATGTCTCCTTTTGCTTGCTTTAGTCTTTGGAATTGGTTTTAATGTCGTGCAAGAATTCTGTATGTCTGTTAAATCATTTTATTGCTTTTTTAGATTTCACGTTTTCTTCAAGGCTTGGCTTATGTTTGTGTTCTTGTTGACTTCACTAGACATGTGTTTTGAGTTCCAATGAATGAGCAATGAGAAATGGATGCACAAGATTTTGTCTTATTTAATTAAATAAATAAAAGGGCATGAGATCATTCAATTCATGTGAAAGTGAATGAAACTGGAAATTAGATTTCCTTTTATCATTTCTACTTTGCTTCAGGGTCTTCTACTGTCAGGATACGTATTCATATCCATTTTGCTCCGATATTCGCTTTCTATCTTTGTTACTACTTGTAACCAGAAACATCATTAGAAGGAAAGGAAGTGATGAGAGGGGCAATGAAAATGACATTGTGGTTCAGTTCTGTGGCCAGATGGAGCTATTGAAAGACATGTTTTATGGACTGATACAGATGATCTGGGGCACGCTAACCTGAATAGATAGCACAATCTAGTAATATTATGAAGTTCATGAGTGGTGATCTTGATTCACTAACAGATAAATGTATATGCATGCATGTTGTCACTCTTGTGAATTGGAGTCAGCTTACTTTAACTTTGTTTTTCCGGGGGAAAGATGAGGTTAATTTTTAATATTCACCTTGTTTCCGTCATTTGATTTATTTGGGAGGGAAGAAATGTGGGATAAGTAATGTTTTTTCCTCACCACCTTGGTGTTGCTATCTTTAAGTAGTATCTTTTTATGTATTTTCCTTTCTTCTTTCTTTGGTGGCGGGGGGCTGTCACTGGTATAAGCTTTTCGAATATTGCTCCTCTTATGTATGTATGTGCATGTATGCAAATCAAACATAAAAGGGAAAAAAAAAGTGGATGTGCACATTCACCAGTGCTTGCATTCTTGTAATTTAGTGTTGGTGATTTTTTATTGTAGGCACTTGTCAAGAAAGACCCAATTAGACGCCAAGTTCTACGTGTTAAGGGTTGCCTAGCGGGATCAAAAGCTGAGAATTTATTAGAACAAGGTGATATGGTTTTAGCCATCAACAAAGAACCAATCACATGCTTCCGCGACATAGAAAATGCTTGCCAAGCATTAGACATGTGTGATGATAATGATGGGAAACTTAACATGACAATTTTTCGGCAGGTGAGTAGATTGATTTGTCGTATGTAGCTTTGCTTTCTTTTCCCCTCCTCTCCACTCATTTTGAATGGAGTGAAATAATAGAAGGCATGGAAATTAAAGAAGTATTTCCAGTATAGAGTTGCTCGTCTCTGATAAAGGAAATTATGTTAAAGAATATTCTGCTGACATGATCTTATCTTTGGGTGTGGACAAAACGAACTACTTGTGGGAACAGATGTTAGGGATGGCAATGGCACGACACGGGTGATAAATTGGTGTGGAAGTATTGTACAAGATCCTCATCCAGCTGTGCGTGCTCTTGGATTTCTTCCAGAAGAAGGGCACGGTGTCTATGTAGCAAGGTCAGAAATTTTCTTCTAATTACAAAATCTTTTTTATGGTGTGGTTTGGACACAACATCAAGCATTAATATGAGCATTAATATGTTGTCAGCACTTGTAGGGTATCTGTATTTGAAAGCATCAATAAGATTTTTAACTGAATTATAGGCTGATTCACTAATAATGCTGGGCTTTAGGAGAAACTGATTGTGATGGATTGGAAAAATGATAAATTAAAGGTACAGAAAATTATTTCAGAATAGAGGGTGTTTGGTAACTAAATGACTTAATTTAAGTTATTGGGCATATTCACCAGTGGTAAAGTAACTCACATATATTTAGGAGTTTTAAATTATTTTGGTAAATAAACTTAACAAATCAGTTATTTAAGAATAATTTAACTTGTCAACTTAACAAAGCAGTATGCATTTAGTTTTACAAAAATATTTCATAAAAGTTATTATATATTAGTTAATGACTTAAGTTGACCTAAGGTAAATTATTCTTGAGTTGTTAACTTTTTTTTTTTTTAACTTTTAAATATTAAGATAAGATTGTTTGGCACAGTCAACTTAAAATTTTGTTTAAACTATCAAATTGACATATTCACCCTCATTTATTTATTAATATTTACCTTCATTGATCTTAAGCAATGTAAAGCTTGTGAAGATAGAAGATGGTAGCATCAAGTTAAAATTTTGTTTAAACTACCAAATTGATATATTTACCCTCATTATTTTATAATATTTACCTTCATTATCTAAGTAATCGAGGTGTTGGTTAGACATCCCAATTAAAAGTATTATAACCATATAAACTACTTACAGAACATTTACTATAAACAATAGTCATAGATATGGAGTCATGGATCTAAAAGAGACTCTTACGAGATATTGGCAATCAAGTAAGAGATTGGAGAAGAATAAGCTACCAATTTTGGCTTAATGTTTTATTGTTTTGCCACACTTGTAAGCTTTCAACTCCTGAGCCTAAGATGATCCTAGTCAATTTCATCCCTTCTTTCGAGATAAAAATTAAGACAGTATAAACTCTTATCTATGAATATTGAAATTGTGTTTTTGTGATGTTCATTGTATTAATGTGAGAGCTGTTGAATTTATCAGGTGGTGTCATGGAAGTCCGGTACACAGATATGGCCTATATGCTCTCCAATGGATTGTGGAAATAAATGGAAAGCTGACTCCCAACTTGGACGCTTTTGTTGAAGTAACAAAGGTTAAACTATTTCCTGTTATTTCTTACTTATCACATGCTTGGTAAAATAGAATAGGGTTTTGTTGGATTGCAATATTCTCTGTTAGTAGCTACCCTATGTATAGTTCATGATGCCTGTACTGGGTATCTCCCATGTGAAAGCCACAAATAAGGTAATAATACAAAAATCAATTCAGTCATCTACACTAGAACAAAATTGTAGTAAACATCATGACTTTTACATTTCAGTTATTGATGAAATAAAATAAGTAGTAGTTATGTGCCCTGCCCTGCCGATATTTAATCTATAAGAACATTTGTGCTTGGTAAATGCCATGGGGCAGGCATTCTCTTACAAGACTTTTCTTTTTGCATAAAAATATTGTGTATGCATAAGTGATAGAGATGATACTATTTCAAATGTTATATATTCTGCAATTATTTCATGGTTGTTTGGGGCATTATTATTATTATTATTTGTCATCACTCATGACTTATGACTCTCTGTGCCTTAAATAAATAAATAAAATTACAGGAATTAGGACATGGGGAGTTTGTGCGGGTAAGAACAGTTCATTTGAATGGGAAGCCTCGGGTGTTATCGCTGAAACAGGATTTGCACTACTGGCCTACATGGGAGCTGAGATTTGATCCTGAGACTGCAACTTGGCGCCGCAGGACAATCAAAGCATTAGATTGCTGTTCTCTCCATGAAAACGATGTATAAAAAACTCCTCAATGCCATATTTCCCTTTCAGAAGGCACCAAAATTCCTACGTCTGATTTCAAGCTGCTGTTCTGTTCTGTTCTGTGAGTGACCTGAGGGGGGACAGTTAATTTTAACAGTGCTAGGTGGTAGGAGGATGTGGCAAAAGTCTAGAATTCTGAGGAAAAATCTGTTCTGATCAATGATGTTATTCATACTTGTTTGTTATTTCACAATTAACTTTATTAGGGGGAACTTCTTCAACAGGAAAAATCTTCAGTTCTTACTTAGCATAAATGAGTTTTAACTTGGAGGGTTGGTTACTTGTGAATTATTGATTGGATAGCATTTTAGTGATTGGATAAAAAGAAATAAAAAATGTTTTTTTTTTTTTTTCCATTTATCCTCATATCTATTTTCTGTCTTTTATATATTTGTAATTACGTTTTCTTGTTAGGCGGCTATGTCTTTCATTTATATATTTGTGCTTACGAAACATGTATGTATGTATGTATGTATGTATAGGTTATTTATATTTATATAATTAAAGGAAACAAGTGAAATGTGTTAAAAGGAAGTATATAAAAGTAATTTATCAATTTTTTATTTAGTTATTATTATTATTTTTCTTTTTTAATAATTTTCCCTTAATTTTTTTAGGAACCGAGTATAACCTCAAATAATGATGGTAGAAATCATTTTATATGATTGAGTTTAGTTATAACTTTTCATATGAGAACGAGTGTTAAATGGTGATTTTAGTCTACACAGATCTCAAGAGATAAAATCACTATCTAATAGTGTAAAGCTTGTTCTCATATGAGAACGAGTTTTTTATAGTTGAACTCTATTTGATTCCGTAGTGTTAGTCAGGGCTAGAACCATCCGATCGAATGAAATTACCCCCAATTTATTTTCCTAATTCATGTGGAGTTGAATCTTTGTAGAGCACTCGTGCCTTTTCTCTATACCTTAAAAAAAAAAGAGGATCTTTGATGATTTAAGGTTGATACAAGGTAGCTTTAGGATATGCTCATATCGGAAACTAAACTTATTTTAGAAATTATTAACCTATATTTAATTTTTAAAATCACGTAGAAGAATATTTTTTATATTTAGTTTCTGATTGTGCTTTATATCGACATCAATGGAGCCTATAAGGTTTGCCGGGCCGATTCATGGGCTGATCATCGTATAACCTCGCAACCTCGTATCAAAGCGACGATCCGATGGCGCGCCACCGGCTCTCCGACGTTTGTCGGGTTCTACGTAGCGAAAGAATTCAATCGTTGATGACGCACTGTGTACCTTTTGTTAGAGATCGCCGATATTTATGTTACGATCGCGATAACTTTCACGCAGACGATGATTACCTGTCTTCCCCCACAAGAGTGGGATCTTTCCTTCCTTATCGCTTAATCGAATATTTAGAGATAATTAGAGGATCGTGAATCGTGGGGGATCCTTCTTCCTTTAATTGATACATCGGACGCGAGTATGGGGTGCTCTCTTCTACGCTCACCGGCTATCACAGATTATCTTCATCACGCCTCACCCACCTGGGCTTAGTTTCGACCCTGGGCTCACGCCTTGGGGGGAACCAGGACATCATTATGGGCTGAGTTCCCCGATAAGGCTCTTATGCCTACTTCCGTGAGGATGCCAACTCGCTTCGCGGCCCGCTCGGGCCTCGCCTCGACTTGTACCGCTTATTTTGCAGACTATCGCTCTCAATTTCTTTGTCAGCTAGCTCAGCAAGAGTCAATCGTTTTGATCATGAGTTCCATGTGGTCGGATCTAGCCGTTGGTCTAGGCTTGTAACCGTCAATTGTTCTGCGATAATGATGGCTTCTCTCGACTTTCGCGCCGTTTTGGGCTGACGTTTCCAAGTGTTTTAAAGCGCCTCGTAGTTACTCCTCGAATCGTATTCCCTGCTTCCTCTAGTCCTTCTTATCAATTTTCCTCTTCCCAATTTCCCTCGCCCTTCAAACCCTTTCTCTCGTGGCTCCTGATTCGGGCTTTCTCGAACTTTCCGGATTATCGCGTAGGACTGTCTTGAGTGGTTTCTATCGTTCTATCTCGCTTGGAGTTGTTTCTCGTGTTCCTTTCCCTAGTTTGGTACATCTTTCTTCTTCTTCCCCTGTTTACCTGTACTTGTTCTGGAGTTTATGGTTCCCTAGTGGTTGTTGTTTGTCTCTTCTTTCCCACTTTTTTGATCGGAATTTTGCCTTTTTATCATTCGTCCGACTTCCCTTACATTTGCCCAATCATGCGCATTTCCCTTCGCTCCGTCCTTTGGTCTCTGCGCATAGGGGGTAATCTACCAAGGGATTCCGACCAGGCGAGCAGGGAGAGGGTCCCGCCCATCCTCGTTGTCAAGTATCGACCGGTCCCCTTTCCCCTATGGCAAGGCAAGGGTAAGGCCGTTGAGATCGTATCTTAGCCGCCTCGCCTACTCGAGGGCCGCTGTGCGTAACATTGAAGTCAGGCCCTAGCCTGCCGAGCCATCTTTTGGACATAATTTCGCCTCTCACGTAGGCCTCCCTTCCTCGTGTTCTGGGTTTGCGCCATGATTCTAATTCTTACATCGTTCAAGTGCCGAAGATGGTTTGCTTCTTTGAGGCGGCCTTTGAGAATGACATCCGCTTCCTCAAGATCCCTTATTAAAAGCGCCTTTGCAAAGATTTAACAATCGTCCGACCCAACTTTCCCAACTTCGTGTTCCTAGTCATCGATCGTCTTAGGATAAAGGTCTCGGGGTACCTAGCATTGCTTTGCTCTTAGACTTCTTTAGTGTGAAGGAGTCCGTAGAGGGCTTTTTGTACATTGCCAAACGCTTCAATGTCAAGTTGATCATTTCGGATCTCCCGTCTTCCCACAAACACTGAAAGGAATGGTATTTTTTTTGTTGGTGGTCGCAATTGGGAATATAATCCGGCTGACCGAGAAGACACACTTGGTATTTCGACCACCTAGATTGCCCCTGAGAACCTCCGTGAGCTTTTGCGTTAATTGGGTTTAGCTTATGAGAGTCATGAGATGTTTTCTAACTTTGCTTTGGTTGTGTGGTCTTCAGGTATTTTCCCTGGCCTTAACCCCGAGGATGAAGAGGTGAAGCAGAGTCGCCAAGTGTCGCCGTAAAGTGCTATTCCGAAATGATTAGGGTCGATATTCCTGGCCTAAGGCCCTTTGGCCCTCACATAAAGACTCGTGAGGGGGCCCTCCGGGTCAGGGAAAAAACCTACTCAGAAGAGCTCCAAGCCCCCAGCCGAGTCAGCTGCAAAGAAGAAGAGAAGCGTTAAGCTTAAAGCTCAGGCTCCCCCGAGAGTAGCCTTGCGATTCGGGGTAAGGTCCCTAGGTTGGGCATCTTCCACCGGCCGACCGCAAAGGGTGGGGCTCAGCCCGACCAAGTTCCACAGAGGTCGCGCCTCCTCCCTGGCCGAGGTGTCCAAGGCGGCGGGTCCGAAAAATTCCTCGGGGAGGAGCTTTGAGCTTCCTCTTGCTATTTTGCCTATTTCCGTTCGAAGTACCTTGGCGCAAGACTTCAAGCGTGCTCCTACGACGGTGAGGATCTAGGAAGGCTGCTTTAACCGAAGGAGGAGGACTCACGCTTACACCGGATCATTAGCCATATCGTCCATCTCTACGCACTCGATCTCAAGAGGGCGGATGACATGTCTGTTGAGGATGTTCCGCCTTATCACTCGTGTGTGGAGCAAAACACCATATGTCAGGATGCCTTTATTTGCTTGTCCTATCTTTGATTTCGATTTGCCCTTACCTTTGTCTCGTTCCAGCAGGTGGCTACCTATGTAAAGAGCCTGGCGAAGAGGGCTTGTCTCGAGGGGTCCCGCCAGTGGTGGCGTGCGCATAAAAATGAGGCTTCACCCTCCCAACCTTCGAGAGTCGACCTGCGAGCTTAGGTGCGACACTTGAGTGAGGATGCAACGATGCATAGATCCGACCTGAAGCATACCTTGACGATGAAATCGCGAGCTGAAGAACAGGAGAAGAAGGCTCGGGATGAGTCGGTGGTCGCCACGAGCCGCGGATGGTCGGGCGATGAGTCATAGACGCTAGGGAGGAGCTAAAGACTCATAGGGGGCAAGTCAAGGGTTGTCAAGGTCGGACAAAATGCGCGTGACAAGGAAGAACTCGGCAGACGGCTACGAGCTACGCCTCAAGACCACGACCTGAGTCAATTTTCCAAGAGGTCTCGAGGCCGAGAGCACAACGGCCGCTTAATGACGAATGCCACCCGCTTCGCGGATGACCTCTAGAGCTCGCCTCGTGGCTCGAAGGAAGGTGATCGCCGGTACCGAGGGAAGTTACATGCACCTATGGTTGGCTCTTCTTTCAAGGTCAAGGTCTTCCTAGGCTCGCTCGATTTTCCCCGCTCCCGCCGAGGACAAGATGGGGGAATCAATCCGACGTGGGAGCATGACCTCGGGGGTGTCCTCACCGTCCTTAACTCTCGCTTCTTCCCGGGCGACCCCGTGTCGAGGCCGCCTGCACTGCCTTCCGATATCAAGCCTTTGTCATTCTTCTTATTTTCGTAGCCTTTGGTCCTTGTAATGACGATTTAGACCTTTATTGAAACGTTGATTCGTATATTCATACTTCTATGAGTTTTTTTTTGCCCTTTTCGCCCTTTTTATGGCTTTTGAATTCTATGAATCTTGCTGCAAGTGGGGCCACGCGACCCTTTGATGGCCGAGTTGCTGGGCTCTTAGACGCTGGGCCCCATGGTTCTTTTGAGCGGAGCTATATGGTTTCTTAGGAACTATGCTACGTGGGCTCTTTGCAACCGAGCTATCTGCCCGTGATCCAACTCAAGGGAGTTCCGTGTCTCCCCGCGTGGATCGAGCTGCCTGGTTCTTCAAAGTCTCGAGCTCACAGATCTCCGTGGACCGAAGTACCATTCTTCAAGTCCGAGCCCGTGGTCTCCGTGGGACTAAGTTGCATGGCTTTGATAAACTTGGAAGCCCGCGGCTCCCCGTGGACCGAGCCGCTGGTTCTTTAACTAACTCTAAGCTCTGTCTCGTAATCGAGCCGCATGGTTCTTTAACGAACTCGAGCTTCGTGGTTCTGGACTCCAGTCACCGCTTTAACGTAACTCGAGCCCGTGTCTTCAGGGATCGAAGCCGCGCGGGTTCTTTAACGAACTCAGCTTCGCGGCCTCGTGGACCGAAAGCCGCATGGTTCTTAACGTAACTCAGCCAGGTTCTCGCGGATCAAAGCCGCTGGTTTCTTAATATCCGAGCCCGGTAGTTCTCGACTAGCATGCGGGTTTTTCAATATCCGGACCTCGCTTTTGACGAGCAGGCGGTTTTTAATATCCGAAGCTATTGGCTTCTGTTATGTGGCTCTTTAATATCCGAAAGCTACCGGGATCTCGAAGCTACGCGGGTTTTTAATATTCGAAGCATTAGGTTTCAGCTACGGGTTTCTTTAATATCTGAGCTACTGGGCTCCTGAGCTACGTGGCTCTTTAATATCTGAGCTACTAGGCTCTTGAGATACGTGGCTCTTTAATATCTAATCTATTAGGCTTTTGAGCTACGTGGCTCTTTAATATCTGAGCTACTAGGCTCTTAAGCTATGTGGCTCTTTCGTCTTCCTTCTTTTGGGAAAGCGCACACAATTTTAATGTAGGTTTATGGAGAATCGGAACAGACTGCGTGACTTCCCCAGGCGTCCAAGCTTCTTTATAAATAATAGCCTTCCTTCGATGGGGTGTGTTATACTTCGCTCCCAATTTCCTTCCTGCCTTTAACAGTGTTGGAGTTCGTACATGATGAAGCTTCAGGGTTTGATCGCCACTGCACGACGTCTCCGTTTCGTTGTCCTGTGCCAACGCTTGGCCTCGGGCTGCTCGCCATTCACAAGGCGTTGTTCCCAGTCCCGCTACTGTGGGGTTGTGTCGCCCTTGCCAGTCCTTCCATCGATGGATTGGGTCAGGGTCACGCTTTGGAAGGGGTGGCGTGCCAATGCTTCAAGGCCCGTCTCCTTCGCTTATACCTCTCCTCCCATCTTTTCTCGGCTTCTCCTTCTTTTCTTTTTCTCTTTCTCGTTTCTTTTTTGGCCTGACTGGTGTTTCGCGATTGTACTTAAGGAGAGACGTAGAGAACGACTTTGCTTTTTGTTATTTTCTGAGATGTAGAGAACGACTTCATTGAATGTAATTTTGGGCGAGATAATAAAAGTGCGCCTTTGGAAACTTACTTTGTCTCGATGTTTTTCTTTTTTCTTTTGTATCCTCCCCGGGCCCTCCCGAGTCCCTTAGGTTTCTGACTACCTAAGCCTCTTGGCTCTTTCTTTATGATTTACGAAGTCAGATCGAAATACAAAAATTGTTATCACAAGTAGAGTCATGCAGTTTTTATTAATAGGTACACTTGTTTATGGGTAAACCGTCGAGGTGCTCCGCATTCCAAGAGTGTCGCAGGTCTTTCCTCATTTGTTTGGAGCTCATAGTTGCCGAGACCGGACAATTCGTGATACGACCTAAGGTCCTTCCAATCAAATCCCAGCTTCCCTGAGTAAGGTCCCTTCCTCGTCGGTAGGAGTTTCCTGAGGTCAGGTCACCGGCTTGAAACTCCGTTAGGGCCCGACCTCCGGACTATAGTACCCGCGGTTTTTCGCAGGTCCTTGGCGTGCTTCGTAAATGCTCTCACTTCACTCCGTGAGATCATGTTCAGAGGAGAGTCTCCTCGGCTTAAGGGCCGTATTTACGAACTCGACTCTAGGGCACTCGAGCCCAACCTTACCAGGGGTTACTCGCCTATAGCCAAATGCCAAGGCGAATGTAGTTCCTCGAGTTGCACTGCGGTGTAGCTCCCTGATGCCCATAGTACTTCTAGGAGGTATTCCACCCATTTCTATGATCTTCCAACTTAGTCTTCAATGTTGCCTCGATAGTCCCATAGTGACTCTCGCTTGTCCGTTAGACTCGCGGACGAAATGACCTAATAGTACTCTTGATTCCGAGCCTCACGAAAGTGTTTGAATTTCTCAAGGCAATTGTTTTCTTATCTCGATATCGCTTTGGTATCCCGAACCTATAGATTATGGAATCGCGGAACGGTTGCGCACTACGGATTGCTCGCCAGAGCCCGCTCTTAGCCCATCGCAGCCAAGTAGTCCACCTATAATAGCGACTTGTATCGACTCCCTTCCAATGGGCGTAGGCTCGAGCATGTCTAATCCCCATCACGAAAATGCCAGGGGCTTAAGTGATCGAGGGCCGTGGCTCGGGCTTCTGAGATGGGAGATCTCGCATGCCCTTGCGCATTTTGCACTTTTCGACTAGTTTTACGTATGTCTTGGAGCATCAGAAATAATAATATCCTTGCCTGCGTTTGGCTCACAAGGCCCGAGCTCCGATATGGTTACTACAGATGCCCGTGCACCTCTAAGCACGTAGTTAGCATCTTCCCTTTCCTATGCATTTGAACAGGCAGTGAAAACCTCGTTTATGCTGGGTCCCCTACAAAAGAGCGACCTAAATTGAATCTTTGCTCTTAGTTTAGATGGCTTCATTCTGACGCTGGCAATATCTCTGCTCTCAATAGGATAGTGTCCCGCATGGGATCCATCCAAATCTTGGTGCATTCATTAATAGACCTTGTCGATTTAATGCCTGTTCGGGAAGGTTCTATGAGGTGCCTGTAATTAATTCGCCTATCCAAATCTTCTTACGACGCCGTTGCTAGCTTAGCCAAGGTGTTCGCTCGAGAATTCTTCGTTCTTGTGATGTGTCTGACCTAAACCCGTACGAACTTTTTAAGCAACTCGCGTACCTTCTTGAGATAGCGGATCATCTTTTCGTCTTTCGCTTCGTAGTCATCTTCTATCTGTTTTACCACCAACTGAGAATCATTGCACACCTCTAGTTGATCAGCCTCCATGGAGTGAGCGAGGTTAAGTCTAGCAATGATGGCTTCATACTCGGCTTCGTTGTTGGAGGCCTGGAATCCGAATCTGAGTGCATACTCCACGTAAACATCCCAATCCGGGAGGTCGAATCGTTCCGCTTCCACTTCCGCAGGCATCACGACTTATCCACCACAACCTCTAGATGGGGAGGTCGGATGTGAGCTTGATGATTTCTAAGAGGCTCACAAGGTGAATTTGCAAGGATGAAATATACTCAAATCCCCCACCCTTTGATCGATGTTCGCTTGTATCTAATGCTCTGAACTCACTCTGTACTTACGACTATTTCATCGTGGGCCTTTCCTGAGGTTTCTGGTTTGTGCAATATTGTCATCTTGGTATTTCTGCTTTGAACTGGGAGGTGTGGGCTTAGAAGTACTGGCCAAGCCTTCTAACTAAGGGTCACTAGGTACAGAAACCAGCTTTCCATTTTCTCGGACACCTTTCCCACTCCTCCTACAAAGCCTTCCACATAGTAATAGATCCGGTTTACCACGTTTCATCATCCTGTATTCCCCTAATTGTAAGACTAGCTGAGAAATCGAAATCCGCTTAAGTAGCGTGGAGGAGCCTCCCAGGCACCAGATGTGGGAGAGCTCAAGTAGGTTTTTCAAAGGTCAGAACGCCTTCACAAAGGTATCCCATTGAAGGCCTTTTCGTAATTTGCATGGGTCAGACACTACCACTTGACTGATAAAAAGCGAATTCGCATGTATTCTTCTCGTCAAATTAACTCTTTAGTGTTCGAGGGCGGTCGACTGTGTCGATACCACTCTTATTTTGTCTAGATTTGCCTTTATTCCGCGGCTGTTGACTATGAACCCAAGAACTTCCCCGTAGACCCTTGCCACACTTCGTCGGGTTTAACTTACCCTCAGTAGTCCTTAAGACCTGGAATTCAATAGATGGTTGATGTGAGCCCGTCACTGACTTCTTACCAGCATGTCATCTATACACCTCCATGATGTGCCAATCTGTCAGCTGATCTCTTGCTTACTAGCCTCGATAAGTGGCTCCCGCTTTTTCAACCCAAAAGGCACTTGATAGCACAGCGCCCCCGTCCGGTCACGTATGAGGTCTTCTTGGTCACTGTCCATCTTGATCCGGTTGTACTCCAGAAAGGCCCACAAAGCTGCTAATGAGCTCGTGGCAAGAGGGGTGGCATCTACTAGTGAGGTCACCATCCGGTAGGGAAAACTCCGTTTTCTAAGAGTTCTTAACGTCAAAGAAAAGCCACGCAGAGTCGCTTATCACATTATCGCCTTTGATTTGCAGAACTACTTTAGTTACCAGTCAGGGTAATCTGCTCAGATGAGCTATGCTCGTGAGGAGTTTGTCGACCTCTTCACTGATACCTTCGCCTCTCCCCGGGGCGAAACTTCTTCTTTTTTGTTTGACGGGTTTGAAACGAGGACCGACATTTATCTCACAGATGACTGCTAGTTCTAATTCCTCCCATGTCCTTCGCTTCAAGCGAATACTCTAAGATTTTGTTTTGTGAAGTGGATGAGAAGGTCTTCACGCCTCGACCAGCTCGATCCGAGCAGGCGCAGGTGTTCCATTCAGAAGTTGCTGTACTAGTTCTAGCCTTCCGAGGGTGTTATAGCCTGCGTCCAATACCCTCATGCGAGCCTGTCCATATATCATTAATCGCTTGTTTCATCGACGCCAAGTAGAAACCCCTGCTATCCGTCATTTCGAGCCTTTCCTACCCCATTCTTTGTAGGGAATTTGACAACCATATGATAGGCGGAGGGGATGACCCTTATGGCATTGAGGGAAGGCTTGCCCAGTAAGATGTTGTATGCCGATAGGGCCTCCACGATGAAGAATTTTGTTGTCGTTGTGGCCTAGCATGGGTGGTCTCCTGGAGTGAAAGCGCACCGCCAGAACGATCCCAGGCGATTTCCGAGAATCCCCTTTGGCGGGCGCTTAACGGCTCCACTTTCCAATGCCCATTTTGTCAGTCGCCAACACGTAAGATGATGTCGGCCGAAGCCTACTGATCAGACCCTATGGACTGCTTTATCGCTACGATGTACTCTTTATCACCACGGTCATCATGGGGTGTTGGCAACCTTTCGTGTCGGGTCCGAAGGTTGCGGTGGTATCCAATCGAGGGAAGTGACACGGCTCGCACTCTCTGTCTCCCTTGATCCTAAGCCGCCAGTAGGGCCTTCCCGAATGAATCGGGACTCTTTGACGGCTATGCCAAGTAGGTGTTCGAATCAACAAAATTTATCCTAGATTCCTACACGTGGCGTAGCAAAGCTACCGCAGCATGGGGCTAGCTCTAGGGTCAAACACAAAGATGGTTTTCTTCATATGAGAAGAGTTAATAAAGGCAGCATTGAAAATGGTGTTTTCGCTGATTTTAGGGTTTGTGAAAAACAGTGTGGGTGAATGACTGAAAACTTGAAATAGATTGAAGTAAAAAGTTAAAAGAGAATTCTCAAGCTCTGCCATCAAGCTAGGTTCTAGGTTAACCGACATGTCCCCTGGTCTTTTTTCCCACGCCGAGATCATGACATATAGCCATTTCGAATCTGGGATCTTCATTAGCTTTAAGACCTAAACCCCATGATTTTAAAAGATGGCATTTGATTAGGCATAAATTTCCCTAATCCAGAGAACATATCTCAAAAACCTACCTCACAAAGAACTAATAGAGACAACTAACTCCGCATCGTGAATCTAGTGAAAGTATCCATTGAACCCAAAAGCTTGCCAAATACACATTAGGGGAGAGCATGTTCAAGAGATTTTTAACCTATGAGGTATGTGGAGCACAAATATTCTAAATGCATACATGAAGAGCATGAGAACATGCAACTTGCTTCAAACCAACACCTTAGTGGCCTTCCTTCATGGAGGAGGTGGGCTTTAATAGCATCCCTTGATTTGTCATCATCAAGGGGTGTTTGGCAGCCGAGAAAATGCAAGAAAATAAGAGAAAGGAGAAAATCACCAACCAAGAGGAAGCTGTGCCAAGTTTTATTGATTTATAAGATGACCGAGCTTTATATAGTGCTCGGGGAAGATAAGGAAATTACAAAAGTGTGCTAATAAACCAAAATTACATCAAGGGCAAAACTTGTATAAACCACAAAGGCGGGTCAAAAAGGCCATCAGCTTAGATGGGAGCAGTGTTTTTAAAATTTAACTCCGCGAAATTTGTGTTGCAAACTTGCAACCCCGCAAAATTTCCATCGCTTCCCCGTTCGCATTTTTGCTCCAACTTTCCTTGTCTGATCATGCATCTTCGAATTCGGCTCCTGGGTTCACCGTGTTTGAATCGTATTGAAGATACGAGGCATTTGACCCGCAAAACTACTAAAAATAGCTACAAATGTGATTCGTAGGCAAAGCCGGGACCCTAATGTATCACCGAGTTATTAAATTCTATTAGTACACAAATAGTGTTTAAAACCTACATTATACAGGGCTCAAAATAGCACTATTTGAGTACTAATCAACTCCCCACCGCTAACAAACCCCCCGAAAATCACATTGATCTCTCCCAGAGGCTTCTCATGTCGAGTCGTGGGTCGGTTGACGAGGTGGTGGAGGAGGTGCGCTGTCTGATTCTTCTGGAGCCACGAATAAACGGAGATGTCCACGCCGGATCGGGGACCCGATTTCTTTTTCAATTGAATACGCTATCCGTCCAATGCTCGTGGATCTCATGGAAGGTAATACTTGGTCATGTCTCTGCCGGGTTCGCCCTCATTTGAGACGTACATCTTAAAACTTCATGTTGCACCTCGTATAGTGACTTGAGATACCGAGGCCGCTGGGGTGGAACCGCCGAGGTGGGTACCGGCCGCAACTCGGGTCGGGTGGACCCAAGAGGTCCTCGACGCTACTCTTCTCGAGATCGATCTCTGTCTTCCTTGCCCCTTTGGGGAGATATGTCTTGGTCTTTGTCTCCCGCTTTGGCCCCGCTTCTTCATCATCGCTTCTCCTTTCGCGCGGAAGAGCTTCCCCCCTTAGACATAAGGGCCTCCTCGCCGTTGATGTACTTTTCTGCTTTGGCGAGCACCTCGGCCATGCTTGCTTGAGGGTTCTTCAAGATGGAGAACATCAAGTCTTTGGATTGTATGCCTAGCCCGACTATAAAGGCGGTGATGGAAAATTTTTCATCCGGGATGTCTACCCTTAATGACTTCGAGTTGAACCTCTGGACATAGGACCTTAGGTTTTCTTGAGGGCCTTGCTTTACGGTCGCAGTGGTAGCTCTGGCCTAAGACGTCCGGCTCATGAAGTAGGACACGAAGCAACGGCGAGTTCCTTAAAGAACGAGATCGAGGCCGGGCGGAGCCCATCAACCATGCCGTACGAGCCTTTGCCGCGGATGGCAAAGGCTCGTGATCTTACTGGTCTTGGTATCCATGTAGTTCCATCTGGTTCTTGTATGTGTTGAGGTGGTCGAAGGGGTCTTTCATTCCATCTAAGGCTTCGATCCGCGGGCATTTCCACTTTGTCAGAGTGGCGTAGCACCGATCGCAAACCAGATTTCGCTTATCGTACTCAGAGCGTCCATGGACCGGGTGCGAACTTACCGCTCTTTCACGCGGCCGAGATCTGGGTTGATATCCCGGCACGCCGCTCCTAAAATCGCTCTTCCTTTCCCCTCCGATGAGGGGTCGGCTCTTTACCTCCATCATCCCTATCAAGCATTCCTTCGTTGCGACCGTCCCCAGGAGGTACATAGGGATCATGCCCTCTAGTCCGGCTATTTTCTTCCTCTAACGCCTCTCGGGCGCCGAGGTGTTCTCGCCTCCCGTGGTATGGTATCGCGGCCTTCATGGGCCTGCGGTTCATCCCCGTGGTCGCCGCACCGTCCGTGAGTTCCGCTAACTCCTCAAAGAAAAGCCGACGACCCAGACCGAGGGCTCCATCTCGCTGTTAGCGTGAGAGCCCGAACGTCTCCCGCTGTCAACGCCAACGTCCCGTTGGTGCTGGCCCCCGAGGGTCGGGTATGACTTCGCCATGTTTCAGCTGATACCATCAGCCATCGAAATCGCTTATTTCGGTAGAGGGAACGCTGCTCCTACGTGACGACGCTAAACCGAGCGATGCTTATCACGTCGGAGCCTCGTGGGGAGTTGCTCGACCGACCGGTTGGGCCGATTGGCAGAGCAACCCGCAACCTCGCACCGAAAGGATGATCCGGTCAGGTGCGCCGCCACGCTTCCACATGCCTGCCGCTTACTCGAAAGGAAAGAATTCAATCGTTGATGGCGCAGACTACGTAATTTTGTTAGCGGAATCGCCGATATTTATGCGCAGCCGATGATTATGATGACTTTCCTTGTTGGATGATGATACGACGTCTTCCCCATTGGGTACGAGATCTTTCCTTCCTTATCGCTAACTGAATATTTAGAGGATAATTAGAGGACCGTAATCGTGGGGGATCCTTCTTCCCTTAATTGATATCGGATCACGATACGGGGTGTTTTTCTTCTTACTTCGCCCACCGGGCGGTCAATCTGGATTATCTTCGGGTCACCAGTTCAATCTGATCAGGCTTAGTTTCGACCCGTGCTCATGCCTCGGGGAATCCAGGGACATCATTATAATGAAGTCTCTGAGGCTCTTCTACCGGCCCCGTGGAGGATGCCAACCCATTTCAAGGCCCGTTCCCTGAGCCTGTGTCCTAGGCTTGTGGGCTGCTTTTATTTTAGGCACTATCAGTTTCTATTTCAAGTACTTTGAGAATATTTAAGTTCTCAAGTTTTAGAAAGTTTCTTTTAACAAGAGATTTTATTTTATTTAGTTTGAGTAAGTTATAAATATGAGATTATGTAATATATAATATTGAAAATGTATATGGCTTTCTCAAATTCATCTTCCTTGTATCATATGTTTTTCTCTATCTTCCACACCTCTAACAAATTGGTTTAAATATTAATACTTTCATCTTATTATAATTATAATTATTATTATTATTAACGGTTGTTGTGATAAAAAATCCAAAATCCAAAACCAGAAAGCATAAACCCTAATTTTGTTGCAAATTAGAACAATGAGCAAGAAAGAGAGTCGACTTAATCGATCTTCTTCAAGACATGGGAACTTAGCCTATTGAAACTCGGTTGACCGTTTGGAGAACAGATGAGATGGAGCATTCTGATGACGAAGTCGAAGGAGGATGAAGATGACATTCATAAAGGGTTTGGACTGTTTGTTTCTACTGCAAAAGGGAGATTAGTGAGGAGGAAGATGTGTTCATGGCTGCTTATCTTTGTGCATTTTGCTCCTAATCACACACATTGAAATGGAGAAGGAAACCAAGCAAAACTTTGTAGACGACGTGAATAATTGTTGTTATAATTATTATGCATACAACGGCTACATAATTGTAGATGGATACTTAAAAAAAAAAAAAAAAAACAGGTCGTATTATTATAAGTGAAGATGCTGCATGCAGAACAGGCCATAGAGCTTTGTATTTTTTTTACTCTTTTGGTTTTGCATTATCAAGCACTCATATCAATATTACTTTAATAGAGATTGTGTTTTGAAGAAATAAGTAAATTGTAGATATATTTGCCAAACCTTTCAATTTTAAAGATTGAAGATGTTACTTGCAGTCACAAAGTAAGTTTAAGAGGTATGTTGAAAACTAAACTTGATTTAGAAACCGTTACTTATATTTAGTTTCTGGAAGAATATTTTATGATAGGGTTTGAAAAATGGGCTCGTAGGCCCACTCACCAAGCCCAAAGAAGTGGCACGCCCAACGCAATACCCAGGCCCCTCGGTACCAGCCCAAAATGAAGGCCCGACCCGCTAGGTCCAAAGGACGATCTTGGATGAATTAGAAGGTTCATATCCGCAGAAATCGATCAGATTTCGCCAATACAAAAATAGAATAACCCCTAACAAGATATCATCCGCCAATCCAACCAATCTTATCAAGAAGGAAAGGAAAATAATAACAGATCATCACTGGATTCCCTCTCAATAAGGGGAAGGAAGATTATCCCAAATAAACAAATTCTAAATCCATTACCAAATCCGATACGATAAGAAAATCCCATCCAATGAGAACAAACCTAGTTACGCATTAACCGGGTCAACATCTACTATAAATACATGGCTACCCCAAATGTGAAAGGTGTACGCACCTTTAGACGTATGGCTCATACGCAAACATATGCAACACATTCGCCTCTGGGCGCTTCTTTCTCTCAGAAGAAACCGACTTAGGGCATCGGAGCGCCACCCGCGAAGCCCTCGCCGAATTTCCTTCTTCCTCTTGTTTTTGCAGGAGGCCAAGGCCCGCAGCCCGCAGATCAACAAAGCAGCCGATCCCACCACCCAAAAGGCTAATCCAAGAGCTCATCCTAGCCCGCCAAGAACCAAGTCCTACCAACGACCCCATACGCCCGCACCCTGCCCGCTGGAAAAGGCATCATCAATGCGCCGCCGGGAACGACAGCTTTATAAATATAACTCGATTTCACGATCACGGTATCAACACGAAACACGCAGAGTAACGCTTAATCCTCCAAGGATGTGGATCGCCCGTTAACGCAGACACCACCTGGCCGCTGCTAGCAACAACAATGCAAGCTAACACTGACGAGGTGGAAGCACACACCAATCAACGTCCGACAGAACAAAGCTAGGAACAACTCACCGTACATCCGACTACCCCGGGAGGCGCGACAAACTCAGGAATGTCACGACACTAGCGCCCCCCGTGAGGGACAAGATAACTACCGATATTCCCCGTGCTGGCCGAAACCGCAGATCCACACCAGGCTAGGGGCATAGACCGCATCTAGCCCCGGGAGAAGAAGGCAATGAAGCAGCCCTTGGGGAACATGTCGGGAACGGAGAATTGCTTCATCCTCAGCATGAACACTCATGGGAACAGAGGTTCAAGAACCTCCAGCAAGAACTCGGCCGTGTGAAGGAAGTGGTGAAAGGACATGCTCCTGACACTATGGACACCTTGGTGCAACAAACTGAGTCACCCTATACAGCCGAGGTACTCCACTTCCTCTTCCACCGTTCGTAATGCCACGTGGAAGCATTCGATGGTACTGGGGATCCCGCCGATCATCTCAATGACCTACAAAAATCAGAATGGAGCCGCACGGGTACCAAGACCTGCTATGATGCGTAGCCGCACTCACCCCTAAAGGCTCCAAATTTTGGCATGGTTCAATAGGACTCCCCAATCACGCCAATCTCCTCATTCAGGACTCTATCCATTGCATTCGCCTCTCACTTCATCGAGCCAGACGCACGTAGTGCCAAGTTACCATATGCCGAATTATCAAACAAAGGTGCACGCAAGAAAGCCCGAGGTCTTATGTCCAAATGGCTCAATGCCGAGTTCTAAAGGTGTACATACCTGACGAGAAGTCATGATCACCATGCTCATGGCTGGTTTAGGATTCGCCGAAGACTTAATGCTTTCCATATCCAAAATCCCTAAACAAGCACGGGCAGAGGTGCTCGAAAAGCAGAGAAGTATATTAACATTGAAAAATCCCTCATATCCAAGAAAGAGAGCTCCTTCCACTCATAAAGAAAAAGCGACGTATTGTAAACGACATATCCGCTTCCAAAGCACATAGCAACCGTGAAGGATTCCAAAGAAAATGAAGAACGATCCCAAAAAGGCATGGCAACCTCGTAGATCGTCTGGTCCACCGCGTACCGAGACGACGACGCATTCGCCCCCCAAATGGGCTTCACCCCTCGACGTTCCCCTGCCAAAGGTCACGTGTCCGCTACGGCACGAAACGAACAATTTCGATGGCTAATCGGGATGAAGTCGCACTTACAACAAGAGATTAACTCTGCACCGCAGTTCCATAGGGACTACCACATCGCACCTGACGATCGTGATACAACTCAAGAGAGAAATAGAGTACTTGATACGACGCGGATACCTCCGACGCTTTATATCCCCTGAAAATCAGATCCAGAGTCAAGCTCAGAACCAGGCTCCGCCCCAACAACCACCACCTCGACAGATGACGACACAACACCAAAGAACCTCTGGTGAAATCCGTAATCTCGTAAGGATTTGCGTGAGGAGGAGAGTCTTAGCCTCTCAAAGACGTAAAGTTTCCACCCACGCAAAGATCGTGTCAACGGAGGTAGCGCAACATGGCCAAGCAAAGGTCTGGAACTACCACTTGACTCGACACGTCGATCACTTCTCCGATTCAGATTTGAGGGATAACACCCTCACGACGCACCCACCGGTAGCGTTCGTGCGTGAGGCCAACAAGACTCATCGGGTCCCAATTGACAACGGAGTTCGGCCGACATCATCTACACAAATTTCACAAATGGGCATCTAAGGGAGAAACTTGAACCGCCAATGCTCACTTACGAGGTTCTCGGGGAAAAGGTACTACCTCTAGGCTCAATACAATCAAAGGTGCTCACCTGAGATCCCCATGTCAGCAACGACCGCTACGAAGGTTCCTCGTCGAGATAGGGTGTCAAACGTGTCGGGTCATTAAACGGGTGACTGGTGAAAACATAAACTCAACACCCACCGCTTATTAAACGTGTTAAACTGGTTGACTCCGCGATCACCCGAACCTCAAGTAGTCTCCACCCAAACCCGCTAATAAGCTTAATCGCGGTTTCCGCTAATCGTGTCGCTGCTGAATTTTGACAGCCTAGTCGCACCATTGGTAAACGGGCAAAGAGGGAAACAAGGTTAAACGGGTAAACGGGTTATAAACGGGTTAACTTCACCCAACACGGTAATTCGCTTATTAAACGCAGCAAACGGGTTGACCCGCTATCACCCGAACCCGCTTCAGTCTCGCCCAAACCCGTTTAATCAACTGCTAATCGTGGCTCAAGCAACCGCGGTCGTGCTGGGAATTTTGACAGGCCTAGTCGTAGACGCCCCGTCTACTTACAACATGTTGCTGGGCAGGCCTTCTCTCAATGTAGTGAAAGCCATCTCCTCCGCATACCATATGATGATCAAGTTCCCTACTTTAAACGGAGTAGGAATGGTTCGAGGAGACCAACTGTAGCCAGTGGAATGCTACTCAAGATCCATGAAACAAAAAGACGGCTGACAACATATGTTCGGATGAGCTCAAGACGCGATTTAGGTGGTCACCCGACCAGCCATCGAAGAACTGAACTCGTGACATCGGATGATCAATTCCGCAGCATCCGCCATCGATCCATGCTTACCTAAGACCTCAAAACCCCTTATCCATTTTTAAAACAAAAACAAAGACATCTTCGCGTGAAGCAAAGGAAACGGGAGGATTGGATCCTACAAGACCACCACGTATCGAACGTCGCCCATCCTTCAAGCCACCAATAAACAAAGAGGAGGAGCTTCGCGCCAAAGACAAAAGCCATCAACGAGGAAGTCACCACCCTTCAGCAGAGCGATCAAAGGAGGTAGAATACCCCGAGTGGCTAGCCAACGTTGTGCTCGTCAAAAAGATAAACGGCAAGTGGCGACTCTGCATCGACTTCACTGACATCAACAAAGCATGCCCAAAGGACAGTTTCCCTCTGCCGCGAATCGACCTCATCGTAGATGCCACTACGGGCCATCAACTCCTCAGTTTTATGGATGCCTTCTTCGGCTACAACCAGATCAGTATGGACCCAGGCGACCAAGAAAAGACTCCTCGCTCATTACATCAGAACCCATCGCCATCGTGGTGATGCCATTTGGGCTCAAAACCAGAGCTACATACATCGAGATTGGTGAATTGAATGTTTCAAACCAAGTAGGCACAACTATAAGTATACATAGATGACATGCCGGTAAAATCCATCATGTACTCCAGCCCACATAACTCATCTATCCTAAGCGCCAGATTCGAAACTACAACATGAAACTCGAATCCCGCTACGCGCCGGGCGACGTCAGGAAATTCCGGCCTCAGTCAACCACCGAGGAATTGAAGCAAATCCATACAAGATAAAGGCCGTGCTCGACATACCATTGCCATCAAGTATAAAGGAAGTTCAGCGCTTGACGGGAAGGATTGCTGCCCTAAGCCGGTTCGTATCCAGGGCAAGTGACAAATGCCAACCTTCCAAGTCCTCGAAGAAGGCATTCCAATGGGATATTATGCAAAGAAGCATTCTTGGCTTTAAAAACACATTTGAGTTTCCACCCACTCGTAAGTCCCAAGGAGCTCCTCACCCTATACCGGGGCGCTGCACTTCTCGACTGGGGAATATAGCCCCTCGTCAGAGACAAGGAACGAGCGCAAAATGATTCATTTTATTATTGCAATGGTTTAAAGAGGAGCAAGAGGAGAGATACCTATGGACAGTACCACTTGGGCTCGGTAAATCAACAAGTGTTCGAAAACTCGGGCCCTACTGTGCTCACACCATAGAAGTCCCAACTAATACCCGATGAAGCAAGTGTTACATAAACCGTAAGTCTTCTAAGGTTGATGAAATGGGCCATAGAGTCAGAGCGAGTTCGAAGATCGATACAAGCCAAAAACCGCAATAAAGGGCAGTCTTAGCCGACTCGTCATGGAATTCACTCCTACCGTAATCTACTGAGAACGCCAACAATGAATGACCTCCTAACTGAAACTCTTCAGAGATGGAGCCTCAAACAGCAGGGAAGCTGAGCGTGTCTAATCCTCGACCTCTCCGTATGAATGATATCGGACACGCACTCGTGATTTGATCTCCATACTTCCAACAACGGCCGAGTATGAGGCCTGCCATAAGAGCGCCTCAACCTCGCCATTCATTAGAAGCTCCACCAGCGAGGTCTATAGTGACTCCCAGCTGGTGGTCAGACAAATAGAAGATACCTACGAGGCCAAAAGTGAAAGGATGATTTTATACCTCCGAAAAGTTCGTGACATATTAAAAAAATTCGTGTTGGTTCAGGTCAAGCATGTCCCCAGAGCAGAACTTCCCGAGCTTCGACGCCTCGCAAAAGCTAAGACAACACAGAAGACTCCAAAGATGTCGACACCTATCGACACCGGGCGGAACCTCAATCGACCTCTATGGCGAGGTGGTTGCCCAGGTCGGGTCCAAACCGACTTGGATGGAGCCCATTTGGGATTATATTATAGACGGAAGCCTACCAGACGACCCGAAAGAAGCGGCTAAAATAAGGGCGAGGTCTGCCAGGTTTACCAATCACAAGGGAAGCCTCTACAAGCGAGGATTTTTCACACCTTTCCTTAAATGCATCGCAGGAGAAGACACCGAGTACGTGCTGAGAGAAGTACACGAGGGCATATGCGGGAATCATATCGGAGCTCGAGCATTAGCAGGAAAAGTCTTGAGGCAGGGATACTACTGGCCTACAATACTCAAAGATGCAACCGACCTAGTCAAGAAATGCAGAATCTGCCAGGAGCACGCCAAGGTCTCACGCCCCATCAGAACCCTTAACGCCGATCACAAGCCCCGGTTGTTCCAAATGCTGGGGTTTGACATACCGGGACCCCCTCGCCGGCTGGTAAGGGTCGCAAATTCATAACGTCGCAAAGGATTACTCACCAAGTGGCTGGGGTTTGAGCCCTAGCCAAGCTAAATTCACAAGGTAAGATACGCAATTTGTGTGGCGAGCCACTGTAGGTCTGCATTCCAAGAGCCCCGTATCGATAATGGAAAACAGCTTTGACAACGCCAAATTCGTAGATTTCGTGCCGAGCTCGAATTAAAAATTATTACTCATCTCCAAAGACACCGTTAATCCAACGGATGTGCCGTAAGTCACTATCGAACCCTTAAAGCCGCCTTTGAAAACCAAATTGGAAGACCTTAAAGGAAATTGAGTAGAATACCTCACCCGAGGTGTACTAGTGGGCCTACAGACAACACAGGTCAAGAACCCTGTTCCTTCATTCGCCTCTAGCTTCGCATCAAGCAAGAGCTCCCAGCTGAGGTCGAATAAAGTCTCCTGTGTCGAAGCTAGCATCAAGTGGAACACAACGACGAGGCCCTTCGTCTAAACTTAGAACTCTTGGATGAAAAGCGCGAGCAAGTTCTAAGGCGTACAGAGGATTATCAAAAGAAGACAAAGAAGGTACTATAATAAAAAAGTCAAACCCGTGAGCTATATGTCGTGATTTAGTTTTAAAGAAACTCCCGCCAAGAAGGAAGAACCCACGATAAAACTGGGTCCCAATCAGGCTGGTCCTTACATCATATCTCGAGTCGTCATGCCGGGCAATTATGAGCTTAATGCAGGAAGGAAAATCTTACAAGATACATGGAATGCGGAACATCTTGGCATTTTTACCAAGAAGCATCGGTTTGTAAGGTTAAATAGAGCCTTGGTAACTCTTAGGTGACGGTTGTTTTTTCCATTAATTATGTGTCACCGACGTCCCAACAGCTCGTATATATAAAACCTTAAAAGGCAATAAGAAGGTTCATAGACATAAAAGGAAAAGATTCTTTTTATTCCAATTGAATTACATGGTAGTTACAATCGCTGGTGTCATCGATTACATCTTGAAAGCACTCAGTACAAGCAGTTCCTTCGATTACATCTTGAAAGCACCCAAGACAAGTGGGCTCACTTAAAAAAAAAAAAAAAAGTGGGGTCAGTAAAGGAGAAAGAGAGAACGAAAAGCAAAGGAGAAGGAAAGAAAGAAGGTAAAAGAGGAGAAGAAGAAAAGGATGGAAGGAGTTTGTGCAGAAGAAACAAAAAAAGGGAGAATGAGATGTGGAAGAAAAGATGAAAAAGAATGAGAAGCAGAAAGCGATGGGCCAAGAGAAAGAAGAATGTAGGGCCGGGAGAAGGCGACGCAAGAAATGCATCGCCTCTCCGAACGCATTCCCCAGCCGCGGCTAGGAATAACATGACTTACAAAGGGGAGACTAGGGAAAGACAACTCCCACATGTAGAAGAACAAACAGAGCTGGATCCCAAATCTTGAAGGATCCCCACCGGCTCCATCGCACTCGACGATTCATCTCACCCGCATTCTAAGACGCACCAGAAAGCAAAATATACAAAGTATAAGCCCCACAAGAATGAAGCCAGCCATATAAGAAGGCCAAAGATTCAAAAGTCACCCGAATCGTTCCAAATTCTCCATCAATCAAGATTAAAGAAGTTCCGCACCTTCCAAGAAAATCGAAGTCGACCACGCGCAGCTAGCTCAATCCAAACAGTCGTGCAGCCACTGGCCCGCATTCACTTCGATCGAAAGCCCATCTACTCCGCACAGTCACGCCTACTCTCGATGAGCCAATTTCACCGTGCCATCGCCACTGGGCCATTCACTTGGCTGCATCGCCACTGGGCATCACCACTGCCACAATACTTCCGAGCTCCAAAGAACACTTTGACGAATCCGCTCATCTCAGACAAAGTCACGCTACTGAGGAGTCGATCAACTCAAAGGACGCCACTCTGGCTATATTTCTCGCCACTGGCCACATCGCCACTCGCCCATTATATCCACCCCACATACCACACCCCGGCCACGCTCGAAGCCCAAGAAACACTTTGACGTAGTCTGCCTACCTGACAGCGTCACACTACTTGAGGAGTCGCATCAGCCCAGTTACATCACCACTTGGCTATATCACACTGGCCACATCGCTACACTCCTGGCCACATCGGAGCCCAAAGAGCTCACTTTAACGAGTTCGTCTACTCGACGTGTCACGCTTACCGAGGAGTCGACGCTGTTACATAGCCACTGGCCACCACTGGCTATATCGCCACTCCCGCTACATCGCCATCACACAACACCCGTGAGCCTAACAACTCACTTTGACGAAGTTCGCTCACTCCCGACAGTCACGCTTACCCGAGGGAGTCGATCGCCAGTTACATCGCTACTCCTGGCTTATATCGCCACTGGGCTACATCGCTTACCGCTACATAGCCACTTGGCTATATCGCCACTTGGCTACATCGCCACTCGGCTACATAGCCACTTGGCTATATCGCCACTCGGCTACATCGCCACTCGGCCATAGCGCCTGAGTCCAAGAAATTTCACTTTGACGAGTTCGCTCATTTCGACAGTCACGCTACTCCGAGGAGTCAGATCGCCTCCGCTACCGCCACTCTGGCCATACGCCCCAAAGCCTAGCAGCTCACATAGACGAGCCCTGCCCAACAGTTCGCGATTGACGAGTCCACATGGACGAGCTCTTCCCAGTAGTTCTCATGGACGAGCTCTACCTTAATCAAGTTCACATTAATCGACGAGCTCTTCCCAAGATTCCACATGATCGAGCTCTTCCCAAAGAAGCCACATAGACGAGCCCCCGCCTAAAGAGGTTCGCGATTGACGAAGTTCACATTGACGAGCTCTTCTCCCACGCTAGCCTCATGGACGTGTTCTACCCAATCTGTCGCACCGACGAGCTCCCCGCGCCAAAGAGTCGCGGGACATTGACAGTTCACATGGATCGACTTTAATCAGCTTTACATGTGACGAGCCCGCCCCAACCATCTACACCCAATGAGCTCAACATTTTTACGCAGTCATGCGACCTGCTGAGTCAATCAACCTGCCTTGGCGACTCACCCAAATGTGAGCCCAATTAACTCAAATTGACGAGCTCAACGATCAGCACAGCCATGCACTCTAAGAAGTCAAATAACTCGCCCGGGCGACTACCGGTAACGTGAGCCCACTAACTCAAATTGACGAGCTCAACTAAATACAGTCGCAGCCTCTAAGGAACTGTTCAACTCGCAAGTCAGCCGACGGAGATCACGCTGTCGACGAGCTCGCCAAAATAGGTCATGCACTTTACGGAATCGCCTAACCCATGCAAATCACCGATGATCAGCCGCACTGCCGACGGTCGCTAAAAATAGGTCATGCAACCCAAGGAATCGCTCAACTCATGCAATCACCGGGCGGAGATCACCCGCCTCGTCGACGAGCTCGCCAAAATAGGTCATGCAACCTAAGGAATCTGTTCAACTCGGCATGCAAGTCGGCCCACGTAGATCACCGCCGTTAACGAGCTCGCCAAAATAGGTCATTCACCACAACTGCTCAACTAATGCAAATCAGCTTCGCTTGAGATCACCGCCTGTCGACGAGCTTCTGCCTCAAATTCAAAAATCGCCTCAAGACATGCAAGATGTACCAACGAAGACCAGTGTACCTCAATTTGACGAGCTCCGCCTACATGCATTAGCTTGTGAATCGGTCAAACTGCATAAATCTAGCCCACGGCTTCCGACACGCTCGACGAGCTTAATTGTTTCACCGCACCTCAATTCGGGCCATACGATTCACGAAGAAAGCGAAAAATACTCTGGGATGAACGCAAAACCATAAAAAATGAATATTGATTAAAAGGAGGGCTACATATGTCTTGGGCCCCAGGCCCGATAAAAGGAAACGGGTGTACATAAAAGAAAAATATAAAAGTCGACTAGAGATGAGCACAGAAACCTAGGGCACAAATAGGAGGAATGTATCTACGAAGAGGGGAATAGGCTTCAGTAGGGTATCCTGCCTCTCGAGAATACCTGCAGAAAGACTCCTCTACCTCCTCATCACTTGGAAGATCGAAGTTGAAGTCCAAGTCTGGGTAGACGTTAACGGCCTTCTGCTGAAAAGCGAGCCACCCAGAGGCCCACTGAGCACTGGCTTGGTCCCTCAATCTGCTAATAACATCATCCCCAAGCAACCACAAGGATATTCACCGGTGAAGATCCCCGCGCAACTGGGCGACACTCCCTCATTCAGCCGGCCCGTTGTGGACTTTACGGTCCGGAGGTCTCACGACGAGTCGCTACCTAAAGGTCCTGCCCTGAGGCCTCGCCACGAGCCACCCGGCCAGTCATGCTTTACTCATCACACGACGCTCATCGGGCCGCACGCAGCCCTCTCGAGACTCCCTCAGGCCGCCCCGGATGTGACGAGCTCATCCCTAACCGTCCAAGCTCGTACTCAGGAGGATCAGAGCCCATCTCGGTCTCGACGTATCATTCAACCCAACCCGAGCTCACCTCGACTCCGAAGCTCGCTCAACCGCCGCCAAGCTACTCGAACTTCATCCTTCTACTTCTTCGCCTCTCGGCACGAGCGAACGCGGTATGCTTTAGGTCGATGGTCTCTCCACTTTCGCTCATACGCGCCCGTTTGCACCGTCCGCCGAAGAAAGAGAGGCGCTTCGCCTTATAAATCCGGCGATTTTACATGTTGCTTAGTTTGGCCTTATCGGCCGACCCTTCTTCAAATGAGTGGCACCGTACATCAAACATGGAAGTCAATTCAACACTCTGGATCAACCTCGAACAGACACTATCGATACAAGGACTTTACCGAGGCAACCCCCTAAGGGGATAGAGTCGAGTTCATCAACGGGCAAAGGCCGACTCCCGGTCGAATCCTTAAGGATTCCGACGAGATCGCACTGAAGTCCAAGACAAGAGCAAAGAGTCCTCATCTTCACGAACTTTGATTCCTAGTTTTTTCTCTTCAACTTTTCCACCCTTCTCGAGGAGGTGGCCTAGCACTTCCGAAGGCGGATCTGCAGACTGCACAGGTATAACGCTTGAACGGTTGCTCTCACTACCCATCCAAGAGATTTTTGCCTTTATGCAGTTTAGAAGGGGGCGTGAGAGCTCAGACCACAGAGCCTCGTCAGCAGCGATCGCACCCACTCCGCTTTCGAGCAAGAGAAGTCGGAGACGCCCCCAATTTCTGAACCTTGATCGAAACCGGCCGATCTTTCTCAAGAGCTTGATTTTTTCCATGAAGATCCGGCTTCCGAGACAAGGCCCCCAATCGACAAAAATCTCTCCTCTAGTGGGGAGTGGCTGGCAGTTTACGGGGAGAGACCCCATGGTGGAAGGAGGCATGGGCCTCGGCTAAAGAGAACGTGCGCACTCGACCGACCCGCCAGAATGTCCGATTTATCGCCCGCATAAGGACGCAGCGTGACATTCGCCAACACCGGAAGCATGAGAATAATGCAAAAATCAAAATATTCAACAACCACACTTAGTTACAATCGAAAACAAGAGCAAACACTCATGAAGATTATCAGGGGTGGTCCAAGCCACCGGAACGCCCAGAGTATCATCCTTGTCGGAAGGATCATATTCCCAGTTGCGACCACTAACAAAGAAATAACGCCCCTTCCACGACCTATGGGAGTTAAGGAAGACTGATCATCGTGAGGAGCCCAGGCGCCCGGAGAATAAAGGAAGCCCTCGGTAGTCTCCTTTGGGCTAAAAAGATAGAGGAGCAAAGCCACACTAGGAACGCCGAGCCCTCTGTCCCTAAAAAAGGCCAATAGGGCCCACTCAAAATACCCCAACCGTTGGGGAGCGAGCTGAAGGACGATACTGAAATGTTGCAGAACCTCTTTCATGAAGGGGGTGCAAAAGGGAAAACGAAGCACCATTATCAAAGGCGACCTCAAAGAAACATACCATCCTGTGCACTAAGCCAGCATAAAAAGTCAAGGCCGTGGGTCCATACTGGATGCTGTGGGAGGTCAATAACGCTCAAAGAAAGGTAACCCCATAATGGCGATCCATCTTTGCTAGGGTCCTTACGCCAATAACATGTCGGACTTACCTGACTTAAGGTAATCCCCGACCCCCCAGATATTTAATTAGGGTTTATTTTCCCTTTATCCTTATCCAAGGGCAGGAGGCGCCAGAACGCTTTGGAGCTCAACCACGGCCGAACGGCCGGAAGCATCCCTAACCCGTCCAGAACCGGCAACAACTGAAGAGTCATCGCCAATACGTAAAGAAGAAGAGCGACCCGGACCCATAATAATAAAAACGAAATCCAATCAATTTAACCCTAGCGCCTCGTCGTACCAATCGAAGAGAAAACCAAAGACAGAGGAGACGCAGCGGGTCCCAGTGAATAAGACGGAAGAAGCTACTCGTGAAAATGCCGTAAAGACCTACACAAAGGGTCAAAACAGAGAACCCGGAAGCAACAAAGTACGAGAGATCGCTGGAAGAGGTCGAGGACTAGAGAAGCACGTGATGCAGGAGGTCCCCAAAAGAAAACCGAAAAACTAGGCGAGGTAGGGGAAACGAGAGCGAAAAACTCAAGAGTCATCATTATCACAAGACATATGATGGCTTACTCTGCCTTTAACTAACCTAACCTCAAACAAACATACGGAAATTGCATCCGACAAAGAAGAAACGATACAGCAGCCCTTTGCCCACGTACAATCGCAGACTCCAAGGGTCGGGGCAACCTGATAGACGAAAATGGGCTCGCAGCCCACTCACCAAGCCCAAAGAAGTGGCGCCCAACTAATACCTGTGTCCCTGCACTGCACTCCAAAATGAAGGCCCGCGCCTAGGTCTAAAGGACGATATTTGATGAATTAGAAGGTCCATATCCCGCAAATCGACAGATTACGATATTAAAATAGAATAACCCTAACAAGATATCATCCCGTTTAATCCAACCAAATCTTATCGCAAGGAAAGGAAAATAATAACAGATCATCACCGCTGGATCTCCCCACAAGGAAGGAAGATTATCCTAAATAAACAAATTCTTCTAAATCCATTACCAAACTGACATCGATAAGAAAATCCCATCAAATGGGAACAACTTAGTTACGTGACAACTGGTTGGACATCTACTATAAATACATGGCCACCCCAGCGGTGAAAGGTACGTACTCTTAGACGCATACTCATACGCAAACATATGCAACACATTCGCCCTTTAAGCAGTCTCTCTTTTCTCTCATAAAGAAACTGACTTAGGTATCTGAGGCGGCACCCGCGGCCCCGCCGACCCCTTCTTCCTGTTTTGCAGAGGAGTGCCACGTCCATAGCCTCAGATCACCAGGCAATGTCCTACCTCAGCCCATAATCCAAGAGCCCGGCGATCCCAGCCCGCTGAAGAATCCAAGTCCCAATACTCACCACTCCCCATACGCTCCAAAGGCGCCTCCGCTGAAAAGGCATCATCATTTTATTTTATTTATTTTTTAAATATTTGAGAATATTCAAGTTTTTAAGTCTAAGAAAATTTCTTGTAATTTTAGGATATTTTTATTTGGCTTGAAGAGATTGTGTAATAATATTAAAGAATAGAAGAGTATGAGAATGATGGTAAGCACTAAGCAATAAAATTTATTTTTTCCCTGCCAAATTCATATTGTTTAATTTTTCTCTATGTACGCATTATCCCAAATAACACGTCCATCATCTCCGGGAGAAAAAAAAAAAAAAACTGATTCGATTTAGAGATTCTAAGGAAACTAACTTAGTGTCGTCCCAACTCTGATACGCCGTTGTGATTCCTCATTGATGGGCAACAAAATGACATTCAACTACGGATAATATCGAAAGAAGATACATTAGCAGAATCTTTGTTTCCTAGTACATCACATCTGTGGATGCTTCCCGAAGACTTTCTCATCTACCAAACAAGCAAGAGTGAGCTACTCCCACATTTTTACCCCATCCTTCCCTCCCCTACCTTGCAGCTACTTTACCAGTGACATGCAATAACAACAATCACCAGTAAAATAATCGAGCATGGAATCTGGAGTGTCTATCGCTCAACCACACTGGTAGCCCATGAGTCGTCTGGTGCAAGAACAAGAGGGTGATGATTGTAATACCAAGGAAAATAAGGTAAAATAGGATCTGGAGGAGGAGGTCCATGGTAGTAGTCCTGAGAGGGAGGGGGTGGTGGACAGTTTGAGGTGGTGACGGCCGGTGGAAGGCAATTGTAGGGACACAAGGAAGGTGGGGATGGCGGAGTATAAAGCATTTCGGTCGGAGTGGAAGGCAATTGAAGCGTCAAAGTGGCCGGAAAATGCACGACCATGATGGCTACAATAACCAGGCTGAAGCTTTTGGCCATGGTATATATGAGGCAGGCTTATGATCACTTATGGGGGTGAGGGGGAGGACTGAGTAGTTATAGAAGGGGTATCTCACCTACTTCAAGCTTCAAATGGCTTTCCAACAAAATAATTGGGGAATAACTCAAAGCAAACCTCTATGTCAGTTGGAAACATGTAGCTTCTTTTGCCTTTTTTAAGGAATTTTCCATAAATAAACTAAATAATAAAGGACCTAATGTTGGAAGTGTGAAGAACTGGGGGAGGGTATATTTGGTCCATGCAATAATGACCAATCTGTTCAATTTCTAACCTTTTACTGGTAAAATATTTGCTTTCAATATTAATTGAGTATTAATTTCTCTCAGGATGACAGTTCTTCAAATAGCCTGATGAAAAAAACTCAAACTTTACATGGGATTTTTCGTCGATTTAGACCATTGAAATTTGAATCTCTTTTCTTCTTCTCAAACTTTTGGCTGACTGTATGAAATGAGACATGAGGAAAACTGACAGATTGAACTGAGCTAGTGATCGATAATGCAAAATCCCATACTGGCCCCTCCTCAGTTCAATGATTCAATGGACATACTCAGCATCAGCAAGTGGGTTCTTAGATACTGCCAATGATATAACTAAATCTTTGTCAACAAAGTAGCCATAGAATAGAAATTAATGACAACAACCAAAATCTCTGACTTTGCTGTAAAAAGAATTAAGACATGGAAATGTGAAGTATGAGGAGGATTATTCAAAGCTTATTTATTCTTATCTACTTTCGCGTCTCTTTTTGATATAGAACTTCTTATTTCATACCACACTTATACATGTTCAAAAGTTAATTGAATTCATACGATGTTAAGCTCCAAAAGTGTGAGAATATTTTCTTTCCAGTCAATCAAATCCAGGCATGCCATCCTTTTCCACTTATATTTTTATTTATTTATTTACTTATTTTATCCTTTAGGCACTTAGTATGATTCATCTTCTTCCTTGAGAAAGATTTTCTTCTAATTGAGACCTACATTATCCTGTGTTTTGTTCTCTTTAATTGTTCTTTGCTTAGACATTGGGTTTTGAAGGTAAGAAACATCCTTCTCTACCATTCTTATATTTAGTTACTTTAGTAAAGCAGAAACAGCAAAATCCTCATGGCATCTATTCCGCTCTATTCTGAAATTTAAAAATGAACATTAAAATGTGGAGGAAGCCCCATTTAAACTCTAAGTGTCTATACCTTTTCTCTCTCTATCTCTATCTATATATATGTTTGACTTTTTTAAATTATTGGAAGTTAGGTGTAAAATGGGGTGTGGTTGAGTGTATTTAAAGGTCTCTTTAGTTAAGTAATTCAGATTTAATATTTAAATATATTTTAGTAGCTATTTGTTATGTGTGATTGGAGATCTTGGGTAAGACATTATGTAGAGATAGAGGAGGCTTCGTCAGTGGTTTTTAATTATAACTGGCTGAAAAGTCAAAGAGCGTTGTGCATGCTTGAAGATTAAATGCACATTGTGATCCAACCAAATAATGAATGGACATACAGTCACTGAAGAGTCCCATGAGACCAGTGCACATACATTCATCATTATTTGTGGTAAGGAAAATACAATCTGATTGTATTAATTATAATTAGGTGAATTGATTATAAGACCCTTTAAAAATCTAATTTGGGAAATCTAATCTTTCGTTAATTTATTTTTTGCCTTGTTTTGACTAAAATATGTTTTATTGTTTGTATAAAAATAATGCATTTTCTTTTCTTGATACATGTAATCCATTTAAATGACAAAGATCATTTCATTCAAAACTGAATTGTTTCAAGAAAACACAGAAAGATTGGGTTTACAAATTTAGATTATTTGAAGTTTTTTAAACAATGTTTCTTTATTATTTGTCTACTTATCACTAAGTTCAAGAACCACAGGACTTGAATCAACTATTGATCTCAGTGTTCTGTCATGGAAACACTCTTCAACATGACAGCTGAAGCACACAGACCTATGCTCTAACATTGAATTACTAATTTAGTACTGATGTAGACCTGATCCAGAGCTTCATGAACTTTATCTTCATCCTGGTCCCAAGTAAGAAAATAGTTTGTGCCATTTGGTATGAAGATGATTTGAATATAGGGAAAGTAATGGCTTTCACTCAAATGTGAATGTTTATGAATAAGATGGTTAATTACTTATATTTTCTTGTTTTAGTTGATGATAAAAAAGTGAGATGGATTTAAAGGAGATCTTTAAGTTGAATGTTTAAGAGCACGTAATATTTATAAGAAAATGGTCCCTGGTCCAAAAAATGGTTTGATCTCTGATGCCATAACTAGGCCAGCATTTCAACTTTTCAGTTCCTTTTCAGAGCTCTAGGTGTCAAATGCTGTGGCAGTACTTCATTATAAAGATTAGATAACATCCCAAGGATAGCATCTCTCAAGAATTAAACATGTTTTGCTTCCCAATAAAATGTAGGTGCTTAATCTATTTAGGTCATGGCCCTGAGTCATAAGCTTCCTTTTTTAAAAAACAATTTTAATTTAATTTTCAATTAATTTGAGATTCTCCCTTTGATTTCTTTGGAGGATAGCACTTAGTTTGGTAATGAAGCCCAACATGGATTCCTTTACTCACCTGGAGAGGTGGTAAAAGTGATGCATGGAAGACTAACAATTGAACTGATTAAATTCTTCATCAAAGATCTATAAAATACTTAGTTAGGTAATGGCATAAATGGAAAGACTAATTAAGTTCTTATTTGGTATCTAATTTGAAATAGTTTTAGATGTCAAAAAAAAAGAAAAAGTTTTACTTCTAAAAAAATAATAAAAATTTTGATTTGTTAGTAAGAAAATGAAAATAGTTTTCTGGTTAAAGAAAGAAAAGAAAAGCTATATCATGAAACATATTTCTTTATTTTCAAAGGTATTTACTTGATTTTAAAATTATTTTAAAATAATTATATGAATATGAAGGCATGAATTAAAAACAAAAGTTGCGTATAAAATTTCTCAGAATTTATTTAAATCTATTTAAACTCCCAGACAGACTTTTATTATAAGAAACACTAAAGAACAATATTTTCAAACCCCTATTTCTGAATTCTACATTTCAGGAAATGCTCCCAACGACTGTATTTTTAAATATCTGGCATCGTAATCTTCAAAATAAATAATAAAATAAAAGTAATCCAGATCTACCCATTTGTAACCTAAATTAATAAGCACAAACAAATGGTACAAGTATTTACCATCTTGGATAAGCCCATATGTGAGGTCCACACTTACGCATTTTAATCATCTTTTCTTTCAGATGATTGTGTAAATCAAACAAGGTGACCACGAAATATAGTGCATAGTATTGATCATCCACCACAGTGACATGTTGTTGAACTCAGATTAAGTGGATGAGGACCATGAACCAATCTCATGCCTTATAAGGTAGCAGGAATTGGATCATGTGCATATCAGTTCCCAGGCAATGCTCTTAAGCCATCAGTCCAGTACCTCTAAGATTCCACATCCAACCAAAACCACAAACTCAATTATAACATTCTTTCTAGCAGCCGAGTAAAACACAAAATTAGTAGGATCAGAGGCATACAGATTCCCTGGCTCACTGGTTATGTAGGTGAATCTCGGTGGTGGTGGTGGTTGTTCCGTTACGTAAATGAACCTAGGCGGTGGCGGCACCTCCTGCCCACAGTCCTGGCGAAAGTGGCGATGGCGGGAGGCATAGTGGCAGTGGGAGGGAAGGAGGAGGAGGTGCTGATCAAGGCAGAGTCACAGGACATGTCTGTTACTTGATGCTCGAATCAGGCACTTGTGGGACCAAAATTTCGTCATGCCTCTCTGAAAAAGTACTAGTACTGGCATTGATTAATGGAGTTGGGAGTAAGATAAGCATAATCATAAGCATCACCATGAGAAGAAGTGGTTGAGTTAGGCATTGATGTGACCATGGCCGCAACCCCATTTTCGGATCGGAACTGGAGGGGATAAAATTGTTGCCTTGTTTGGTATGGAGATGAAATGAGAAAAGATGAAGAGAGGCGTGGTGTGAAACATAGTTTGCCCTATGGCTTACGTTTAAGTGCATGGGGAGGGTGGGAGAATGGGAGAGTCAGCATTATAGCTTTATTGAAGGGTAACAAGTGTCTCTCAAACTTGTGAATGGGGCAGTACTGGAGACTGGAGAGAGGGACATGGTGTAATGAGCCTCCATGTATGGTTTGTTTAATTTTTAGTGTTGAAAGAGAAGTGCATGTGGCTGTTTTAAATGTGGGTGACCCACTTCCCAACCCAACCATCCTTTTGTTCTTCTTTTCATGGCAGGAGATAGAAATGCTATGCACCCCCTTTAAGCCAATAATAATGTTTTTAGCATTCACATGCTCTCAGGAGCCTGTTCCATCGGTTGGCTGGAATGTCATAGGCACTTTTTCTTTCTTTCTATGGAACATTCTTCTTTTTCTGGTTACGTAGAAAAGAAAAGAAAAGAGAGTAAAGTGTAGATTGTCATGTATATACTCTTACCTCATACATTGAAAAGAGTCTGGCTCACTTGAAGGCAAAAAATCCCTGGCCTCTCCTATTGGTAAATGGCTTTGGAGAAAATTTTCATAGTATTGACCAGTTGAAAATGAACTCTAAATCAAATAAAACCTTTCAATATGTATAGGGAAACTTGTGTATACGTGTTTAGTACTTGTTAGTACTAATTGCAAAGAAAACATAAAAAATACAAAATAATTGTTTAAATATTGTTTGCCATCAAATAATTATCTATTTTAGGTATATTAATTATTTAGGTGTCTTAACAATAAATTATTAATCTATAATCTACCTTAAGAACTAACATTATAATGATATTAAAGTATTAAGTAATACCTATAGTTAATTAAAGTAGTATCTACAAACTTTGTTGTTTTTCACTGAAACATATTGAACTACCTCATTTTGTCTTATTTGCATTACATTCTACAGTAAATGGACAAACCTGATTCATCTATCATATATCATATATATATATATACCTCTGCCTATCATTCACATTTTCAGTATCTGTTTTCATATTACCGAAACATAGTAAATACCACCCCTTGCATTTGATGCCTGTCTTTATGTTTTTTTTTCTTTCTAATCCATTAATTATTTCTACTCATTGTCCCTTTATTAATTGTTTTTAGGAGAAACCAACTCAATTATGAAAAATTTATATGAAATCTTTCCCTTCAAATTAAGATTTGTCCGTTTATTGGTGGAAATGTTTGAATTAACCTCATGCAAACACCTCCTAACTTATAAATACAAGACATAGATGTTATGCATTAATTAAAAATCGTTTGACGATAATGAGGTTCAATATTTTGAAATATATTCCAAGGTCAGTATCCTTTCAATTATATGCTCAAAATTTAATATTTAAAGTGATGTCTCAATTCCAAACAAAGCAAAATTTGTATGACTTAATTAAGTGAACTCCTTTTTAATTCATTTCTATGATGTGTCAAGAGTGTCTTAAACAACATTAGAGCTAGGTTTTTTAAACTAATGGATTAGACCCAATCCACAATTTCAATCATCTTTTCACCAAATAGTAACATTAGATGTTTTAACTTATCAACCCTTTAAAATGGATCAAATCCTTTAATTTTGACACAAAACGTTCTCCATCAAACTAGACAATAAACTTTCATTTTGCATGAATTTTTAAGTTTCTCGAGTGGGCACTTAGGGAAGTGTTACTGTTACGAATTTGGTGCATTATAAAGGTCCTAATTAGAAGATTAAATACCGGCTAACTTCAATGCTGAGCTGATAAGAGATCTTAATTATATAGCCTTCGACTTGTTAATTGCATGAATCCATGGGACTTCCCGTCCAAAAATTTTACTGACCCAGCTACTTGATATCTATTTTTAATTATTAATTACTTAAAATAATATTCTCTCTTTTTGTGTAAAAACTTTAACATACTAACTGTTTAATATGTAAAATATCTTGCAACAATTCATTATGTCAGGAAAAGGCATTTTGCACATCTTTAAAAGAAAGTATCATTTTCTCAATTCTGCAAGAGTATAGTATTATTTTCTCAATTATATAATAGTCATTAGGGAAAAAAACACAAAAAAGAAATTGATGCTCTTACGCACTTCAAAGAAGTGCAAAAGTGCAAGATTGGCATTATGGTTTTTTTTTCTTTTGTTTTTTTGGGGGGTGAAATGAGAGACTAAGGCTAAGGCAACTTACAAATTTGGTTAAACAAAGAACCACAATAATGATCTTAAAGTAGTTTTTGTAACGTTTTTAGCCAAATTTGTCCCCCAAATATTTGAATCAATAATATAATTACCCTTTGGCATTATGGTTAATGCAATTGTCTTATTTATCAAGTACACTGGCATGTAAGGCTGAGGCAACAAGGCATTCCAAATATAATCAGCAGCATGCACTAGTTTTCTATTTTATCAAGCTAAGAATACCTTGTGATCAGTTTACAAAGGGAAAAATAAGTAACATATAAATAAATGGCTATAATTTCTACCACAAGGAGTTAGGTCATTGATCTACAGATATGAGTACAGATTTGGAATGGTTCACATCATTAAGTATCTGAGAAAAGAAACAGTAGTCAAGAAAAAAAAAAAGTTTGTACTTTAACACAAAAATGGGAATCATATACCTAGCAAAAGGAGTTGATTGAAAGGAATATGATCATCTTTCTTTTCCTCACCAAAGCCATAAATTCTTCTTTGTCACAAACAGCATATCTTCTCGAGTATGCACTGGCAAGGCCCAGCACATCTCCAAAGCAACACTCCCAATCCAACCAAAACCAGTATCACAATTACAATAATCAATCCAACATTGGAAGAATCAATATCATTCAAATTCCCAATGTCCTCCAAATCACTCTTTGTGTAGAGTAGCCTCAGTGGCTATGTGCCTTGATCGACAGCAGCACTGAGTTGACGGAAAAGTGGATGGAGGTGGCGGTGACGGTGGAGGAGGGTGCTGGGCACATGGGTTCACACATGGGCATGGATTCACAGAAGGACATTCCATGCACTTTATACCCGAATCTGGTACCTGTGGAACCAATACTTGATCGAGCTTTTCAGGAAAAGTTCTTCTTGCTTTGATTAATGGAGCTGGCTAGAGATAACCTTTAAAAACTCCATCTGATGAAGTGTTTGAGGATGCATTGATGTATTCCGCACTTCATTTCAGGGCAAATAGTTTTTTCTTTTTCCGGTTTCTAGAATGGTGATGAAATGAGCTCCATAAATTAAGAGAGGTGAAATGTAATATAGACAGATGGGTGTGTAAACAGGAGCGTATATCCATGGATTACGTTCAAAGCTTACTAGTAGGGAACTGGGAAGAGGAGGAGAGATCAAAGGTGTAGGTGTGTGGTTTCTGGCTTTTCTGCTACTAACAAGTCTCTCTGAGTCCCCCAATGAGTGGTAGCGTAATTAATGAGCCTCCATATGATTCTGGTTTTGACACAGGAAAGAAAGTGTCAAATGTATTCGGCCCACTCCAACCAACCTAATTAAGGCTAAGCAGGTTGGTTTCAAAATCTTTTTCACTCCTTTTCAATTTATTTGGTTAAGACGAGTTATACTAATATATTTTCAAGAACTTTTCTCCCACATCCCATTTGATATGGGATATAAGAAACACCTTCGAAAAACAGACAATGTCCTCATGGAATGACACATTTTTTTAAATCATACCAATCATGTTCTCAAACTAGAATATAAATCAATGCTTAAAATCGGATCGTAACCAATGCACAATTTGGATTCGATTCAATAAATAAACACTAGATGATAGTAAGATAGTAAAGAACCGTTCAAACCATTAGAATGTAAACCTGACACACAAACTGCATAAGCATCTGATTTATATATGAACCGGTTAATCAAATTCTAAGGACTTCTCACAGGCCTACTCTTCTACTTTTGGGGCCAAAGCTCCCGCACCGCGCCCATTGTGCTCATTTCCGCTTCAATACTTCAGATATTTATTCACCATTTTAATTTTGATACTTTTTCAATGAAGATAAGGTACATAAATGGTCTTGATGTTTGACTATAGATAATTTGATCTTTGTAATTTTGATCCACCCACTCCCAATGTTTGTTGCAATCACAACATGTTTCGTGCCATCAACAAAGTAAATAGATGGGCATTGGGTGTCTAATGCCATTGACATGTCATCCATCAACGGTGTGAATTATTATCAAATTATGCCACTTGTGAATGACACGTCAACGACATTTCATCATGTTTACTTATTGATAATATAAAAGCAGACAACTTATGGAACAAATATTAGCATAGCATCGATCCCAAAAATTAGCGCCAAATTATATATAATAAATATCATGGGTACGCAAATATCTTTGTTCCCCTTTCTTCAATGTGGTACAGTTTAATATAATAAATGCACTTCCATGCTTGAACTTAGGGTCATGCCAAATCAACTTAGCTCCATCTTTAATAAATAATTAATCTAAACACTTATATATTACTTATATATCTTTTCGTAGGTATATCCATATAATAATAATTATAATTTGCTTTCATTTGAATGTATCTTCACATTTAAATATTATATTATATTTTATTAATATATTTATACTTATCATTTAATATTGCATGTTTAATATGTTTGACATATACTCAAATTTTAATTAAATATATATTTTATTTTTATAATTATAATAAAATATAAATTATATATATTTATAACATTACTCGTTTAACTCGTGGTTTGATTAAGGGCCGGTCCGACTAGGCAATCAATACTTCTTTTGGTTCAATGACCAATTTATATATATATATATATATATATGAGTTTGAATTATTTTATTTAATTATTGTGCATGCAAAATTTAAAAGTTGTAGTATCTTATCTCATCACATCTATAGAGCATAGGAATTGTTTCACGACCTTATAATAAAGTTTTAGAAAACAAAGATCATGTAAAACGACCTACACCTGACCATCTCTATGTCTAAGAGGCCTTATGGCTTTAAAATGGTCAGGTTTATTTTTATTTTTATCAAGAGAAATCACGTTTATATAATATGAAGAATCTCCTCCACATCCTATTTCACACATAGCATACATAATAAACACCTCCTCATATGTGTACAATGGTTCACTTGTATCCTATGAGATTGTGGATAACAAACAAAGTCCTCAAAGCCTAAACAAACCAAATTATACCCCATAATTCAGATTAACTTTGATACGATTTGTAATGACTTAGACTCAATCATATGAATATTATCTACTTTGGGTTCAAGGGGCCCTAATAGTATAAAACACATCTACTTGGTTAAGAAGAACCCATATTACATAGTGATATGAACCCCACCAAGGACTAACGTGACCCATAATAGATTAGTTTATCACATCATTCTACGATTAGTGTAAAAAAGGAAGAGTGACTCATCCATGAGGAGGTAAGTGTAAGAATATTTTATATATGACTCAGGTGATAAAAAGAGATTTAATAGATAAAATAAAATGGTATAATTAATTGGTTTGCCAGATCCCTTGATGGAAGCGTGAAAATTTAAATGTTGTACCTTAGATTTAAACCCGTAGAGAGTAAGGTCCTCTCCCTATACCCATGGGGTTTAAGACAAAATTTTCACCGTCACGTATTAAGAATGAGATTGAAAGAAGGTAAAGGGATAGAAATATAAGATTCCAACACTGAAGCCTCATCATTATGGATCCAAAGTATAAACGTTAAACTCTTGTTTTTCTTATGATGTGAATATCATGAAATTCAAAGAACTTATGTAATTGAGTTATGATTATGGAATTTACAAACCATAGGAAAGTTATTTTTATGATCTAAATATGTGGTATAAGATTTTGCGGTCTAGAGATTCATGATTTTCCTTTGAATGTATTTGATTGTTAGAGCTCTAGTGGACAAACTTCTTATAGGTTTACAAAATGTTATCTTATGTTTTTCTGTATTCATGTTTCTATCATAGGTTTCTTGTGCATATGATGATGTGGGTATTATGGAATGGGATTCACCGGTGGAAGGAACGATTTTGAGGGAAAGAAGAAAGTTAGAATGATTTTGTAAAGAGGAAAAGTAGCGTGGTCATGGCTCTCTGGTTTTCTCCTAGGTTCTCTGCTGTATTGAATAAGAAATTTTTTGAGTTATCATTGTTTGGATTTTAGTTGGGATTTAAGCCATGCTCAGCATACTGCTTTATGTTATGGGAAGCAACCTTTTGCTATTGAAAATTAATAGATAAATAATTACTTATTTAGAACTAAAAAATCAATTGATATAAGATCAATTGATACCTAATGATAATACCTAAACACAGGAAAATGATATCATGGGATTTAACATTTTATCTCAGCGGAATAATATAAATTTTATAAATTAATGTGGTATTTTACTTGAAAAGTGGAATCATCCGTAATGGGTGATATTATTATCATTATCCTTTTGTTTCCTAAATTTGTGCATCTGTAGTATTGATTTTATTATGTTTATTTAATCCTCTCATGCATCATGGTGAAGCTGGGATTTGAATTTGTTAAAATAATACTAAATAAATGATAAAAGGGATATTGGAACCCATAACCTCAAGTCTCCTTAATTTTTAAGGGTTTCTAAAACAATCAACCTGGGCAACCATGTTGTTTTGTTTGCACATTTTATGCACATAACATTCATAAAGAATTTGAATAATCTAATATTCAAATTATGTTTGTTCGTAGTCATCAAATGATCGAACCTTTAAATGTTTTGAATATCATAATTATTTATATAATACAATTGAATTCACTGATAAATGGTTTATTTGCAACCAAAGTGGTTGAACTGTGAAGTTTTATGTATATCCAATTGTATAACATTATAATTGGTTACCCAACATGAAATGCTTATAAATGGGATGATGTAATGTCATATAGGATTTGACTATGTTGTTATGAATTAAAGACCATTTCGTTAAAGGTTTTGTTATAGATAACTATTTATATGAATCATACATTATGGATAGTATTGCTAAATATGATGTAACTGATTACCAATGGAGATTTCAAGGTATTATTCATATAAATCTAAATGAAACTTATTATGTGAGATTTCTTTCAAAATCTCAAGTTCACATTATAGCAACACATTTGACAAGTCTATGATTTGTCATATTATATAAACTTTATATTGTTTGTATATTTTGAAGTCCGATGGAGTTTACTTTTGTACTTAAATATTCGATGATGGTTGTGATAATATTTGTTTCTTCCGATAAAAATTGTGTGTTTAAATTTCTATTCATTTGTCACAATATAATGTTTGTATGATAATTATATTATCATGTATGAAAGTATACATGACATTTAGTATGCTAGTCAATAGAATGACTACATCAAGGCTTGATAATTTGCTTTAATGATGTAAATATCGCACTGCAACTTTTGAAATTCATATAATGTGAAGTTTATATGTCACCAAAGTAATGAACTGAATTGTTCACTAATTCAAATACTAGTGTGTTATAAATATTGTTCATTGTAACATTTTGAAATTCGCTTATCGTGAAGTTTCCTGCTGGTCACCAGTGACTGTTGAATGTTCCATTTAATTTCAAATTGAGAATATATACTATATGCTATTCAATTACTAATTTCTATGGATACTTGTAACATATTTGGAGTGCTTGATGAATATATGGAATTATTAGTTATAAGACATTTAAGAATTTACTCCAAAAATAAATCCAACTATCTTATGAATAATGTAAATATATGGGATAGTATATCTTAAAATTTTGTTAGATTATATTTGTACATCCAAAGATTATAAGTTTAATTTTAACATGAACTATGAAGAATATCCATTAAAGAAATATATACTAAAAAACATCATTAAGGTATTATATATGCTATATGAGTCACCAAAATGAGAGTTGCTGTGTATTTGTATCAGGTTTTAAAATCACTATTTGAATATGATTATGGATTTGTTTGCAATTATTAAGTTGACTATGAAAACATGACATTTTATGTTATATTATTGTCCTCACATTTGCTTATTATTTAGCAATATCAAAGTTTATTATTGTTCATCTGGATAAAATTACTTTGATTGAAAACTAATTAGCATCATCTTAAAATTTGATGATGTGCAAGAAATAAGTCTTTATAAATGATAGAACTACAAGACTAAAAATCTTAGGAATGATGGATAAATTTTCATTGTATCTAATTTCTATATAGACTTCTCAAGTAATAAGTGAGATTTGGTTGAATTAATGATCACATCTCTTTGAAAGAAAACAAGACTAATTGATGAATGCATTTCCCTTGAAGAATTATATAAAGAGGTCACAATATTGAGCCTATAAGAGGTAGATGAACCAATTAAAGAGGTGGTTCTGATACCACAAGAATAAAAAAATCATGAAATGTTGAGAGTATCACACTATTGGAAATTACAGATGATTAAATGATTGCCCAAAGTAAGTTTTATGAAATATTTTAGTTATGGTTGATCATTGATCACCAAAATGAAAAGAATGTAATGAAGCTCAAATTGCTTGAGGTGTAAGTCAAACTTATTTGCAAAGCACAATTAAAAAAGAATAGTTAAGTTTTGTTCTTTATATGATTTCAATCATATAAAATACAGAGTTTTCTTAAATGATCAGATTTTGGTAATATCAATAATTTGTGTTTCTTAACATGATGAGAAGTATTTACATTCGAAATAATTTTAAAGATTATATTTGCTTGTTTTAAAGTTGAAATACTTTATGTTTTACTCATTTATGACTATAATTGATACTATGGATCAATTAAACTGTTATGGTTTTCACATAACGATGTTTAGAGTGCAAGCATGAAGTAGTTGAGAATAAATTTCTTTATCCAATTGATAAATTGTGTTATATCATATATTTATGATAAAATACTTAGTTCACAATATGCAAGTATCTATTAATAGCTTAAAGGGTATAGATTTACAATCTAAACTCACATCATAAGCATAGTTAAAACTTATAATATATGGTTCATTAAAATGTTTACACCAATAGGAGTGATAAATCATGAACATGGTGAATGAGCTCATAAAGTTGTCATTAACTTTATAACTTCTAAAGTAGTTGTTTGTTATTCCCGAGGTTAAAGTAGTAGTCAATTTTAAATGAAGTGAATATCATAATCGTGACAAAGACATTTCATGTTAGAGTTTAGTATGATTATTCAACTTCAATTTATTAATGTTTCTAAGGTTTGTTTCTTATCACACGTAAAGTAGGAGCCAAGTGCGGGGAGAATTTGATAAAATTTTCATTGTGGCGGCTCATATCTTTATGATTAAGTAATGTTTTTATAATTAAATTTAAGAGACAAACTTGTATAGCTACCAAATAAAGTTACATGAAAGTCGATTGAAGTTGGCATACGTATTGCAATGTTTGGTCATGATACCTTAGGCTTTGTGATATCATAATGTTATTTGAACTTAAGAACACCATTATCTCTAGTGAATAAATACAAATATCAATGGAAAATTTGATTATGTCTTGATAGTTATTAGAATCTTATTTTTTTCTGAGATTAATTTATGAAAAGATTCAAAATTGTAATGCTAAAGCATATAAAAAGAGATAATATTATGTGATATGATATCCTATGAAGTAATGTAATTCGTTAAATTGCTCTATAAAAAGATATTTAGTTATTTTGAGATATTGAATGGACAATGACACGCGAAGTTACACAATGCATAGATTGTCTCAAAGATTATATATTTAAAGACTTTGGGTTATCAAAAGATTTGAGCATTATGATAGAGTAAACTTTTAATGATTCCATTGTAACGCCCGTCTCAGAGGGTGTACGGCACGTGTAACCATAGGCTGAAGATGTGCACCAAGCCTTAATTAGGGGTGAGGCTATAGGAGCATTTTTGAAAGTATTTTTAAGGATGAAATTGTAAAGTTGTAAAGAATTGCAGACACTTTGGGTAATTAAGGAAAGTGAGGGTGAGCAAATCATGAAAACTTAACTAGTTAGTTTGCTTTCTGGAGACTGCAATAAAAACCAAAATCAACCCATTTGGGGAAGAAATGACCCAGCTCTACCTAGAGGAAGGTGGCCCATTTCGGGCTTTTTCTTGAGTTTTTGCAAGTGGCTGGTCCTTGGAAGGTAGATGCTATTGGTGCATCAATTAAGCATGAGTTACTTCACTGGGGCAAGAATCAAAGCTAGTGGAAAACCAAGGTCAGTAATTTCTACCATGAAAACTTGGTTATTTTTCAAAGCCATAGGTTCTAAAAATTAATTATTTAGTGCTCTAATCTTAGTTTTAGATTTTTTTCAATTTAAACTTTAAACATGTAATTACTAACTTATCAGGTTTGAAGACTGGAAGAGTTGCAACGCTGACCTAATAGTCAGGAGCTATTCAAGAAAGTGCCATGAAAAAAAGATAAACATTTGTGGATGCAAGTCAAAGCAAGTGAATATGTCATTTTATTATTTTGTGACTTAAAGTTATTTAATAATTGTTAAATCATAAATTTTAATATGTTTAACTGAACAATTTTTTGAATTTAGAATTAAGATGGAGGAGTTGGTGCCTCAAGGGTTCTACTTTAGATGATGGTTCACAACCTCCAATTAGCTGAGTTACAGACACTTTTATTTTAAGGCCGTAAAGTGGAGATAAGAGAGACGTGTATATGGTATTGGCTCACGGTCAGATCTATCTATCATTCCTCCGTCAGTACTCAGAGCTCACACTCATCAAGATCCGCCGAAAGTTAGAGATTGAAGAGGCAGCTCGCAAATAAGAAAGCGTAGACGATAGAGCAATTGTCAGAAGAACTTAAAGAGACGCTTTCATGAGATGCAAGAGCATGAGGTATGCCATGGAGCAGATGCAAACTAGTCAACAATTTAATGGATTAGGATCATCCGTGACCTTAAGCTGTGATGACTTCTTTAATGTTGATGTAAAACATAAACGTTGGTATTATTAGTTATGTCACTTATATAATTTTTTTTATGTATATGTTTAATGTTTTAGCATATGAAAGACATTTTAATTATTGAATTTTAATTTTCTTCACTTATTAAATAAACAAAATATATTCTATCAAAAATAACATTTAATTTATAAAAATTATATAAAATATAACAATAGGGACAAAAATAATAGTGATGTAATAATGAGAAAATATTAGTAACTAGGATTTACACTTACCCGTCAATACAAAATTGTGAAGGATTATCACTAGCAATCCATCACAAAATTATGACAAGATTTCTATCACTAATTGCCAATTTTGTGATTGATTTTTTCATTATTTCATTACACTTGAAAGTTGATTTGTCACTATTCCATCATAATTTTGTGACGGAAATACCTTTCAATGATACAAATTTATGATGAAACTAATTTAGTGATGCAAATTGTTACAGACATACTACAAACCATTACAATTTTGTGACGAAACAGACTTTATCACCATATCAATTTTTGATAAACATTTTCCGTCACAATTTTTTGATTTGGATTCGCCACAAAATGCAGATAGAATTTTTTCAAGAAAATTTAGTGACGCATCAATATTATGACATTTAAAAATTCACACAACTGGCTTACTAACATGATTTGTGACTTTAATTCATGGACGTGAAATTTCCGTCACTATTTTGGTTTTTCCTTTGTGGTTGATTTAACAACAAGAGTCTCGCCATTACATCCCGAAGGAAATGAGGATACCGCCACCATACTCCGATTAAACATGTGTTCCAATGCCTGACAAGAACATGTCTCATGGTTCCCTGATATCTTTACATATACCAAAGAACAATTAGATAATTCACTAAGAAGGCTAATACAATCATTAAGGACTACTCCCACACTGGATTTGTAAGACTCAGGAAAAACCTAGAAATTTGAATTTTTACTCGAAGGCAAACAATTTTTCTATAAATTTTTCTGATATCTGACAGATGAAACGGGCTTCACCGCTAACGAATCGCCTCGCCAAATCTAGTCACCTGTCAATTTTATCACCAGATACCGGATTTTCACGACTGGCTTATCGTCGAGGACCCTAAAACTAGACTTAGAAAAAATCCTGAAAATGTCAACATTTAAAGAATATCCATTTAAGATAGATGGAACTCTAAACCGAAATGAAATAAATTGTTTCGGGGCGGAACGAATCGAAGAAATGTGATATTGAAGACGCGACAATGCGGTCCAATAATTGGCGCAAATCCTGGGCACATCTAACATGGAGAGGAAGATATCTCATTTTGGTCTAGAGAAAATCGTGATAGAGAGAGAGGGAGAAGGAGAGAGAGAGAGGGGGGGGAAACAAACCTTTCTCGGGCGATTTCACAGGGTTTTGTCGGTCGGAACTCGGAAGGTCGAGAGTTAAAGCTGCTCTACGCTATGAGAGCTACGTGTGGGTACTGGAATCACTAGATTTCTCCAAGCTTTAGGTTTTCACGGAAATAGAGAAATGCGGTGTCCCGAGAAATCACGCAAATTGAGGTAGGGTTTTTATCCTACTCGGTTTAATTTCTATCTAAGGGCATGTGTGTGTGTGTCATGGAGTAATGCTGCTTTTTTTCCTTCGACCCATGACTGAGTTTTGGCCATAACTTGGTCGTGTACAATTTATCCGAATTGAGTGATTTTAATTTCTAGGTAAACTAGACTTATAGGAGAATATATTTCCTGAAATAGTATATCTAAATCTACCCCTTTGACTCGTAGAATGTATCCAAAGGAAAGCATGTCGTTAGTTTTCCTGCTCTATTTTTAAATTCTGACGTGTTGTTTTTCTATCACTCAATATATAATGATCAAATTATGATTATAATTTCTAGGTAAACTAGACTTAGGAGAACATATTTCCCTTGAAATAGGTTCATATCCAAATCTCACCCTTTGACTCCGTAATGCACCAAAGGGGAGCTATGTCTTACGTTTTTGGTTATGTTTGAAAACTGAGTAGTCCTAGTTGTTTAGGACATATCTTGAGTTTCGGTGATTTGATTTGGGTGATTCCAGTTGGAGAAGAACCCTAAGAACCATATCTTCAAATGAGTACAAAGAACTAGTGTCAAATTAAGGATTAAGACCCCTGAAATTGCACGGATTGTTTCAAGGCAAAGCAGTAAAGTGACCAGCTTTTGAATAAAAGGCACAACTTCTTCAATGAACTGCTTTCTAGTGTTCTTCGACTCTATGGAAAGACCATTGAGTCACAATCTAGCCATATTCTGTGGAGGGTACTGGTATCCAAGAGCCTTGCTTAAAGTTGGCGTTTGTACTAAGTGTATACAAGTGGGACAATGTGGTCATTTCCTCGTTTTGTTTTGCCTCAAACCTGAGGACTACATCTTTCTGTCCAATCTGTTTGGGGTGCCTCTATCTCTATGGAAAGCCCAGCTGAGCTCATGATTATTTCCATGTGCCTGTGGAAGGCATTGGGTGTCCACAACCATGCTGAAAATCTATGTTTTTCAACAAGTGTGTAAGTTATTTGGTTGTGTCGATGTGAATAGCTTCAAGGTTTTGACACTTAATTAGTCAGACATATGTCGGATATATTGTATTGTATGAATTTCCATGAGTGCTAGCCTATGAAGGTTATATGACATTACTTGCTGAGTCATGTATTGATGAATGCTACAAATATGCATGATACTTACGATATCTATAAAGATTGGTACATGAAATGTATGGAAATTTATAGTGCTTGCGATATATGTCAGATGGTACTGGGATGAAGTACGACATTAGAATGTTCCATGTAGTGTGCATCATACATGCTGTAACATGAGAATTTGTAGTGAAATTAGTATTTCCATAGGACATCAACAACATATTGGGTGTGCATGGATATAGCCATCCATCATCTGTTGATGAATGGGAGCTCGTGATTTTAGACAACGCCCACAAATGTCCACTGTTTAGCATAAAAGAAATATAAATAAGGTGTGTTACGTGGAGCAAGAAAGGGACCGTTAACCCCTCGTGAAAATGAACATGGGTGTAAGAGAATCTCGCGGTGATCCCAAAATTTTGTTGCCCAAAGAAGACACAGGTCAAAATATCACATGTGACTTCGGGAAGCCAGGTGATAGGCTTCAGATCGACTCGATTAGTTGCCCATTGGCACTTGCATTGGGCAATTAGTACGGTAAGGCTCATATATGGGTCATTGGTACCACTGACTTTGTCACACTTGGCATAGGCATGTGAGAGTCAGGTGACCTCGATATGGTTAAGATACATTCCATGCATGACATACAACATTCATGTAGACATTTTCACTTGATGTGTATTGGTTGGTTTAATCATTGTATGAGCACTTAGGTGGGGAAACCTTGTAGGAGATTATCATCATCGGGCTTTGCTCTGACCCCGTCATGGGACTCCCTTTAGGCATGTCGTGTAGGTCGACCATTCAGACTGACACATATGAACAGCTTCTGGAGTGTGGGTAATTCCATACTGCTGTGTGGTAATTCTGCTTATGATTCTTCAACTGGCGAGAACCATAAGCTACTACCCTCCAGGATTGATCAAAACGCATCCTAGTCTGGCCTTCGAGGCATCACAATACATTGTGTACCTCTGCCCCCTTTCTGGGACTATTAGAATAGGAGCTGAAGTAAGCCTCATTTTCAATTCTTGGAATGCCCTCTCACATAGGTCATTCCAATCAAACTTGACCTCCTTCTGGGTCAATCTTGTCATAGGTGCTGCTAGCCGGGAGAAATCCTCAATGAACCTCCTATAGTATCCCACCAATCCCAAAAACTGTATTCGAAGACTCGACTTCGCCCTACTAACTCATAATGTAGCCCCAACCTCTCGTGGATCTATGACATACCCAAGCCAACACAACGTGTCCCAAGAATTTCACCTCGCAGTTTTCTCAAAATTCACATTTGTCAACTTGGCACAACTAATGGCTTCTCAAACCCGTAGATAGACCTCAAACAGATCCTCATGCTTTCCTTAGACTTGGGAGTAGATCAATATGTCGCCAATGAAGCATCATAACAAACTGATCCAATAGGTCGGAACTTCTGCATGATCGGCGAATGCCGCTAGTGTATTCGTTAATCCCGAAAGGCATCAATCGGTGGAACTCAAATGCCCATACCGCGCCCCAAATGTTGTCTAGGGATATATGCCTCCTACCTCTTCAACTATATAACCTAAAGGTCTATCTAGAGTAGACTCGCGCCTCTAACTAATCAAAACAAGTCATCGATCCTCGCACGGCATTTATCTATGATCAGAACCCCGCTTAACCGCCGGGTAGTCAATGCACAAATGGAGTACCTTTGTCTTTCTTCTTTGCAAATAGAACCCGCAACACCCCACTGAAGTGCCTGGTTCACTGAAAACCTCGGTCTAACAATTCCTCGTATCTAGACCTTGGAGTTCTCGTAACTCACCACACGCCATCCTTATGCAGAGTCAGCAGAAATGGGTGACGCACTAGGGTGTAACTCAATACAAGTCTACACTTTCCGCGAGGTAATCTCAGAGTCATCCAAAAACATCCTCTTACTCAGAACCACCTCGAGGCGTATAAGTCCTCGCCTCACTCGTCCCTCCCAGGTAAGGCTTGCCAACCAACCATCAACCCCTGCGCTATCCGAGTCGACATAGTCCTGGGTAAAACATCGCGGTTGTCTCCTTAAATGTAACACGAATATCGCCTGTGTGTAGATTCAGAATCCTCCTACGCTCACAATCAACACGACCTTGCAGCCGCCAACCAACTTAATCTCAAGGATGACATCAAACTTCGACATGTCTATGACCTTCAGGTTCACAATGAGCAGAATCCCTGAGATCTCTAGCTCACAATCCCTACATATCTGATAAACACTTCACCTCGTTCTAGGAGAATTCACACTAATGGCTTTCTGGGTTTCAAACTCTAAGCCCATATCGATTTCTCTCACTGCTCATTTCTAGCAATACACATGCCAACCACTAATAGACATCACATCCTCGAACCATTCCGTTCATCCATTTCCTCCTCGAACTCTTAAGGTTATGTTTTCTAACCTTAGTGTTCATCTTTTCCATATATACATTCTACCATGTATATAATTCACGAATTTGGGGACACACAATAAATGTACAATGCATGCAATGGTTCAACCCATGCCCACAACAATGCTGTACTTTTTATACCCAAATTTCATAATGTTGTGCTTGTTTCAGAATTACTTAGGATACCTACATTCAGCTCCCTAAAGTAATCGCTTTAATGGGAGATTTAATAATTAAGTCGTGGACGCCCAAATCCTAAAGGTCTTTTTTCTTTTTCGGCCATTGGTCCGGCTTTTGCCGCCAAAGAGAAATCTATGTCGCCACGCCTATCGTGTCTTCGTGATCCTGGCCGTAAGCGCATGCCCGTCGTGGCGTCTAACTCGGGCTACGGGCAACAAAACGCCACCGCTGCGGTACTCCGTAGAATGCCTCTCTGCGCTGGCCAGGCTTTGTCACACAGCGTTTACGCTCGCGCAGCGGTTCGCTTTCTTGTCAACACGATGAACTCCGGCCGCGATACGGGATCTTCTACCATGACCGCAACTTTGCTGCGCACCTAAAAATTTTGTGTCGCGGACCTACTTTCCATAGCATACACATCTCTATGTCGCGACATCGAAAATCCCGCTGCGCGATAAGGCTCTCACGCCTACCCTCTGGCCATGACAAAGAAAAACTATGCTGCGACATGGGATTTTCTTTCATGTCGTTCTCTGTCCAAGTCTATCGCAACAAAGAATTTTCCGCTGCAAATGTAATTCCCCTCGTCACAATGCATCGCCACTGGCGCATGCCTGGGCGCCCACGCGCGCCTAGCCTCCTCTCGCCACGGCCACAACATAGCGCCGCACGCCGGTGTGCCAGCCTTCTCACACCCAACTCTATCGTGTGTGGGAAAGCTTTTGTCGCGGGCGCCTGGCTGCTATAAAACTTTATCGGACATAAATTCTCCTTCCTTTCGCCAACTCATGACATAAAACATTTTGTAGCGACAAGAAAACCTCAGCCCGTTAAACTCATTGCAGTAAAATCCTTCGTCGCGATAAGAAGTCTCTCCTTTCCTAGCCGACCGGGTCGCTGACATAAAAACTCACAGAAACAATTCACTCTATGAATCCTATCGTGACATAAAATCTCCTTGGCCTCACCCAAACTCGCCACGGAGCACAAATTGCTTTCAGCAACATAATGTCCTCGGGTTCTGCTACACCTTGTCGCGGTCAGGTGTCATTTTTGTCGCATGAAGCCTTATCTTAACTAAAGTCCACAACCTGGGTTATATTGTCAAATACAAGAAACCTTCTTGCCTTGACCAGAACTTTGTCGCGACATAAAAATACCTAGTCGTGACAAGAACAACCCTTGATCTTGACCAAACTCGGTCTCGACATAAAATACTCTGTCGCGACATGAAATTCCTTACCTAAGGCCAAACTCTGTCGTGACACCTAACCTCTTGTCTCGACCGTCTCGATCGTGATATGAAAAACCTTCGGCACAATGATCGCCTCATCGCGATTAAGAAACCTCTGGCCGCTACATCACAATGACAGAGAATTAGAACCCCTATCGCAACAAAGAAAGCCATATTACGACAGGTTCTATTGCTTAAAATCTGATAACCATGTCATGACCCAAGAATTTTTGTCGCGACACAGAACCAAACAAGAACTCTATCGCGACCAGGAATTCCCTGTCGCGACCCAAACATGCAAGAGTCTCTTTAGGCCGTTGTCGCATTCAACCTTTTTTTTCTTTCTAAACACCCTAAATTCGATTTACAATAACCTTTTTATTACAAAGGCAACATGAAACCTGGAGAAACCTTGCTAAACTGTATTAATCATACAAAATGAGTTTAATTACAACTCTGTTCCTTTTACATAAATAGAAACTGGATAGATTGTCCATAATTTTTCGGATTACATGACAAAGCCAAAATCTGGTCTTCTTCCTAACTAAGACCTCAAATGTGTCCAATTTCCTGCACATCCAACATCCGAAAACAGCCTCTAATGACAGTCGAGCAATTCCTAGAAGAGGCCTTCATAGTGCTATTCCCCACCTATGCATGCAATGACAAAAGTTACACACACATTCAAGTAAAATATACATCTCCTACTGAATAAATGCCATGCTCCCATGTCTGATTACTCGACTCCTCATGCGATTACATATGAAAAACTGCTTTCAACAGCATTTTTATTTTGAAACCTATTACACCCCACATAATTTATCGACAACCCTCCATATAATTTATCAGACATCCTCCAATAAGACGGTCGACAACCTCCGATATAATTTATTGGATCCTCCATAAGATTTGTTCAAAACCACATGTCATGCACTCAAACCTGCTTTCAGTTATATCCTGTGTATGCGAAATGCAGAATGTCATTTCATGCTAATTAATGTTACATACATGATGAGTACTACATGAAACATTAATAAAATCATGGGTAATTATATTTTCTACATAAACTTCACATCCATCAAGTATTCTACATTAATACATCATATAAGCATATATTAACACAGAGATTTTTTCACACAAAAACAAAGATGTTATTCATTTTTCCATCAATAATATAAAAACAAAGACAATGTGATCTAATAATCTAAAATTCAACCTTAACCGAAAAACAATCCCAATTGATCTAATGTGTCGCCCAAAATTTTCAGGATCGAATCAAGATGGCTTACTCACGGCCCAAAGAACCCCATGCCATTAAATGGCTCTGTGATCAAGAATGTCTGTGGCAAAGTGAGAGAAACCCTACCTCTTCTTGAGTTTGGCGAAGTTCCATTCTTGCATCTAAGAGAAGCTCTGCCGTATAGATGAACTCATTGCCCAGATCAGAAACCACGGCCCAATCTAGAGATTTGCAGAGAAGGTGCCAACTTCACTCCGCACTTTCCTTCTTTTTTCTTTTCTTTTCTTTCGCTTTGTCCTCTTTTCCTCTCTCCTGCAATCAATTTGATCCAACTTGATTCAAGCGGAAATTTCCCACTTTTCCACATACGTCCCTCCTTCTTTTTCTTTCTTGATTCATCCAAAGACTTGATTTCTTTCTAAAGGGGTGATGACACTACCTATGTCACCTTTAGACTCAGTCCTGAGTTTTGACTATCTTCATACATAACAGCATGTCTTAAATGTGAGCCATGTATCTTTTCCTATTGAGTTCGATGAAGTCATGCGTCACACGGACACACGATTAACCCGCACTCGCCACACCATTACGGCTCTTGCGCCATGTGCACCCTCACAAGTCAAGCGCAGTGTAGCTACATGGTCATGTTAGGCACCACTGTGGTCACTCGATACCTTTAAAACGTGAAATTCGATCGCCCTTTAATTCATTAAATTCTGACTGGTAACTAGGATTGAGATCATTCCAACAAAGGAAGTCCATTTTGTCATCTGAAATTAAGAAAAATTTTAGGCTTTCAACCTATACTATTGCGACAATTACCGTTTTGCCTTTTTTTCAAAAAAATTGAATTTTTCCCAGGTTTCATAGGGAATATCCAAAAGGGCATTTCAGGAATCAGTCTGATTCTATCTCTATTCATTCCATTTGAAGAAAGCCATGATCTCAAAGAATCTATCTTTCTTAGTCAAGAGATACATAAATAGACACATCCCATTGCACTGATCGAGTGCTCAGAAAAGCTGAGGGGGTCAAAGACCGCTGAATCATTTGAGTACTGGGCACATTCTTTTATGTGGAAAAGAGGCACATACGGCAAATTAATTCTATCTTATTTCGCTTTTGTTCTCAACATGGAAACTAATAAATGATAACTTTCAAACTGTGGAAACTCTTGAATAAAATTGCAAAGATGTCCATCAACTATTATGCTCAACATTTCTAGCCGACCAACTAAATTGGCTCAGTGGTATGTCACCCCTAACCACAACTCATTCAGCCATTTTTCAAGATCAATCGGGGTCAAACTCCACTTGAGTTTCACCCAAGTCATCTGGTCATGGAACCTGTTTTTGGAATATGCATGGTTAGAACCTCTGCTGGGTCCCAACTACAAGGCATAGCGGCTGGAAAATAATATACAACCTAGTAAGAATGGTGTTTAGGTGAAATATACATCATGCCCTGCTAGCCTCAAATTTATTGGAAATGGCGAGCTACCAGATCCATGTAGTCAATATGCAACGCCAAGCATTTCTACTGTATCCTGGAGGGGGCATTGGAATTGGTTTGAACCGTTTATGGTTTAGATTTGTGGGTCTCCATAGCCTGAACACGAGGAAATATTGTTTATACGTATACCGATAAGATCATTTTATCGTGTTGGGAGAGGACTTATTAGCTACTGGTATCATCTTATGAGAATAGAGTTGTAGATTAAATCCAAAAGAGGTGTACGATAAAGAACTGTAATCCCTGCTTGAATCAACCTACGGTTCTTTATTCCAATACACGAATAAGGAGGAATCAAAAGATGCACCTAGCATGGCCGGGCTACCCGAATAAATATAATGCTACCAAATAATCGCATTAATGCACATATGTCTCTCTCCCATCAATCAATACTAGTTAAAATAATGGAAACCATATTTTTGTTAACCCAAGAAATGGATACATCTTATGAACAATCTTCATTAATATATGGTAGATTGAAACTGAACCAAAAATAAACAGATTGTTGAGATGTGATGGAGATAGGAAACCTCAAGTTCGATTTTTAAGGAAGGAATTTACCTCCTATTCGACCAGGGAGAGCTGTGTTTAATCGCTTGAGATTATAAACTTTATGGATATAATACAAGTTTCTCGTGATGCGAGAATTTTATATAAACACAAGCATCGTCATCTGAAGTAACATCACCTCCAAGTCCACATTCTTCCTTGCTTAGTAACAACAACACTAATAATCCATCAAATTCTTCATCATATGGCTCCTCTAGTGAAACACCACATTGAAAATTCAGATCTTTAAGAGAAATATATATTTCTTGTAGTTTTACCTTTTATACATTTGACCTAATGTGTTCTAAAGATGCAATGTGAAGATCTAAAGTAGCAAATTCAAGTTTATGCAGAAGATGCATGCCATTGGGTCATGAACATGGAGTTGTGATATGTCCAAAATACCATTATACACTGTGTTTTCAAGATGTTTTAGATCGTTTCTATAATTAATTCTTAGTAGCATTTTCAATTCATATATTAATATGTAGTTTTTTTACGCTAGGTCACTAGCATTTTGAGGCATTCTATACAAGAGAGAGTAGGCAAGAGTGAAGATCCCGCCTCAAATATCACAACAAAGCTGGCATGTTCACACCAAATTCATTGTAAAGCCTGGGAATTCTCTTTTTCTTGTGGGTTTATGAAGAACGACCTACACGATAAGGGTTCGTACATTGAGAGGTGAAGACATTATTTAGAGCAAAGAAATACGAATATAGAACAACATCAAAGAATAGGAGAACCGTGAAATGGGGGAAGAAGACTGAGCATTACCCAACCTTTCAGCACTAGAGTTCTTCTACCTTTACTTTTATGTTTTCTCTAGATTTTATGATGTACACGACTCCCATTATGTTCTAAACTCAAACTCTTGGGCTTTGCTGTGTAATTGGACAGCCGAAACGTGGAAAGAGAGGTCATAAGGACGCATATGCACGTTGTCGCCTAAGTAATATAGCGTATCAAAAGGTACTGGAGATCGATCCACGGACAGAGAATTAACACAAAGATGTGCTTTTAGATATTATCTAACAAACGATGTGAGAAAAAAAGAAATCAATTTGTGAATTTCAACTAAACTATCACTTTAATGAATTACTGAGTGTATTGAAGACTAGGTTATGTTTCCCCTCGCTGCTATGACATATTTATTAAAGATGCTATTATTCAATGTATTTATAATTTGTTGATGGCGAGGTGGAGCATTTACTTAGATATCCTCTCTCGAGGTATATCCGCCTCTATCTCGTGAATAAATTGAGTATATCTCACCCCAACTCAGATCAAACGCCAAACAAGCCTGATCAATCACACCTCTTCAGATCGAATATCTCTATCACCGAATCAATCGAAGGTCATTCTACTCAGATCCCCGGATAACCTCATCTCTCAAATCTCTCGGATTTCAAGATGATTATGCTAACATTACGACATCACCAGAGCACTGAATTATAGATATAAAAGCGTATGCATACAAATTTATAAACAAATAATATAAATACTGACTTTAATCCATGAAAATGTGACGTGGTTCAACAACACCCTAGATAGACCTAAGACATACCAAAGAAATGCAAATATTTAATCTCAAAATACCATTCTATTGTCCAAAATGCGAAACAAATACAATCACTGCCTTCGAAGCTGGTGTCGCTACCGCTCCGAATTCCGTGCCCCCGTTCGTACGCCCGATACCCCCAACCGCCCTCCATTTGCTTTTAATGTCAAAGGATCCTCACGCCACTATGACGTCTGCATATCTTCATGCATGCCCTTCTCTCCAAAATTGCTTCCAACAGCTTGCCTTTTTTGCCCAACAATGCACCTACATCCACCCAATCACCAACCATCTAAGCCACAAAACTATGAAATTAAATATAAAATAAGCGTGAAATGAAAGACCTACAAGGTATAGTATGGCGCTTAGGCACTCCATCGCACAGACATGAAAACTATATCTACTTGCTAGAATTCTTCCTTTTATTATCTCATGGGATTGAACCTCTATTGATTCATTCTTGATTTTATTTGCATATTAATGTCTGGCCAATATTAATGTGGTGTGTGATTCTCTACTAGATCTGAATAGGGAGTAGAGACTTAGACTTAGTTTAATCAACCTAATTAGCTCGATGGTGTATAATTCATCAATAATTAGGAGGTTTGTGGTTCTGGGACTTTAAGGCACCACAAGCCAGATTTAGTCGAGAAGTAAGAAACCTATATTAGTTGTAGTTACTTAACCTCAAGAAACATAATTAAATAGTTAAGAATCAAGCCGAGAACTCACCTGAATGAAACAATAGAATAGGATTCAACTGTATAGGTGCATTGTCTAATCGCACCAAACCTCAAATGGAACTCCTCTTTTTTTTTTATTTTAAGAAACCTCAACTTCATGTGGTAATCAATTTACTCGGTTTTATTACTTAGTATTTTAATTTAGATTTTCAATAAAATCATCACAACTATTCGCTGGATATTAAAGAGGTGGTTCAATTCCTATACTTAGCATCCTGCCTCTCAGGATTCAATTTTGTAATGTTTTGTACACTATATTACTTGACATGCGATACTTGCAATCGAATAGGCAATTGCATATCCTTTTCTGTGTAATTTTAATACAAAAACACAAATACGCCAAAGTTTTTGATCACACTGGTAGAGCCTTTCGATGTTTTATGTTAATATCGATATTTGCATAAGGACCCTAGTACTTCAAACATTTCTTTTAATTTTCTTGTTTTCAAATTTCATTTTATTTTAATTTATTTCGACATTTTAGTTTTTTCTTGGATTCAAAATTAATGTGTTCATGCGAAGATTGAGAGTCGAAATCTTATACCATTAGATTCTAAAATTGAAGAGATTTTGAGTAGAATTCTGAAGATAAGAGAGTAGCTAGTCATTAGAACATCAACCTATGGAAAATATATACTTCAGCTGGCAAGGTTGGTTCCAGAATGGGAGATGCGATACCAGATTACACAGATTGACAATGTCCTAAGACCCATATGAGATTATGCTCGTCCTCCATCCACTACTCAGCCTGTGATAAAGAGACCGACTATACAGGCTAATAACTTCGAGCTCAAGTCCATCACCCTTCAACTCTTACAAGGAGTAAAATTTTGACTCTGATCTCCCATGAGGACCCAAATGCATCCTCGAACCCTTAGAAGTATACACATAGAAGTACAAGTGGAGTCGCCGATGATGCCATCTGCCTCTCAATACACCCCATTATCTGAAGGACAAGGCAAAGCATTATTTACCACGAAGCCTGCATTCCATCACATCATGGGATGAGCTAAGCAAATTCTGACCTCGGTTCTTCCCACCGCGATGCAAGAAGAGATGACATCAACAATTTATGCCAACTAGATGGCGTAGTCCTTTTATGGTAGTTTTAGGTGTACAAAGATCTCATATGAAATGCTCCTAATCATAATTTACATCGAAATGGATGCAAGTGCATCATTTCTTTTTATAATGGGCTATGTACCTACAAGAACTCTAATTGATGCTATGGGAGGAGCTATTCTGGGAAGAATGAGATAAGACACCAAATTCTAGAGAGAATATAATGATTGAAGCACTGTCGCGGGCCAATCGAAAGAGCACACCGAAGAAGGGTGTGGGGTGAATGATCTAGATGCACATGAATTAAAAACCTTATTTTGTCACTTTCTAGCTGCAAGCCTAGCCAATTCATCGAACTCAAGTATCACTCAGGTCGTTAGTCCTCTCCGTCTCGTGATAGTCGCATGACCCCACTTCCATTGCAAATGCCAAATGATGAATCCAAGGATAAATTTTAACAATTGAGCAGATTCTCAAAGATTTGGCCAAATTCCCTCCTAATCGAACCCTGGTCTTATGCTCAAAATTACAAACTAAGTTGGGAAGAGTCACCCAAACTTCTCATGAAGAATCCCCACGTTAGAAACTTATGAGCGAAATGAACCCTCCACCACCCTAGGATAAAAAGCCTGTGATTAGTCGAAACTGAACAAATTAGTTGATATGCAACAGATGCGGAAATCTCACTGGCTACAAAAATGAGACAAGAACTTCTTAATCAATCAAGCTATCAACTTAGGAATTTGAAAGTAAAGAGTCAATGGCCATTATGATCAAATGAGGCAACAGGCTATCTGGCTGAAAGACTTCTGTAAGCAACCTGAGGGATGGAAAGGAACACCGCAAGGCTATAACTCTTCCGCAGTGGGAAGATGGTAGAAACAAATATTCATGCACACGTAGGAAATGCGCTATAGAATGATAAAAATGGATGGAAACTCCCAGAATGAGAAAACAAGAAATTGTAAACATTTAAAGGTTATTGATTAAGGCCCAAAAAGTGCTATTTGAGCCCTATTCAGATAGGTTTTGAGTGCTTTGCGCACTAATCATACAATTGCCAATTGTGATGTGCATGTCCACTTAGTACCAATTTGCTTTCTGCATTGTTGACAGTTTTGCGCATCTGAACTTCCTAATTAATGTAGTCATTTCGCCGATGCTGAATGTGAGAATCCTCGGTAATTTCACCAAGCTGAGGCAATGAAATGTCAAACTGAATTGAAGAATTGAAGGCAAATTGATGAATAAACCATGCAGAAGTGATGCAAAGGAAAGACAGCAAAAGATGTATAAACCCGAATTTTGATGACATGGTACCAAGAATCATAGCGAAAATTTCGCAATCCTATTGAAATTTTCGCTTATGAAATTTTCAAGTTAGTTAATACAGTCTGTTTTAAAATTAACGCTCATAGCCAAATTTTTGGTTTTCACGTATCTCTGGTAATTTGCCAGTTAGTGATTCGCACTACAAAGAAATGAAATGAATCAAATAACATTTATATACCTTGTGTTCCTCCGCCGTAGTCGTGTTTACCTGCAAAGATAGTGGTTCAGGTCTAAACACGGGATGGGTTTTCATCCCAGAAATGGTTTGCATTAGGCACAGAAGGTAAGGCTTTCTATTTGACTCGATTTGTGTCAAAAGTCGTAAATGGTTTAAACTGGAAACGTAAAAACTGAAATTTAAAGTGAAGAAATTAAACTTTGAAGATTTAGGTCACCAACTTGACAGCTAGGGCAAACACATGTCTCCTGCTTATCCTCCTGGCGTGAAGTCAACACAGATGCGCTATGGCCCCTTTTTGTTTAAACCCCAACATTCCTTTATCATTTTCTAAGGCTAGTAAAGACCATCTAAAAGATAATCAAAGGCATCTCTCACCCGAGCACCGAACCCTAAAGTATGGAGAGTATTGGCCAAAACAATAAAGTCATGTTATTTAACCTTAATTTGAAGAACCCTAACATGTAAATGCCACCCTGTGAAAGTGGTACAAGGACCATCTAAAGAGCCACGCATTCGTCACTAAGACCGGATCTAAAGCATGGAGAGTATTGCCAAGACACGGCAATAATATCCCATGTTATGCAATCACTTGAAAATAAGGGCCATAAATACACTACCCGTGACTTTGTAGTACAAGAGAGATTTAAACAGAACTCCCACCACCAAGCTAGCTTCCCTTCCTTCAAAGGAAGGAGGTTTAGGCTACAATTTCGAAGCACATCCTCAAGAGGTGTGTTTGGCGCCAAGCAGAAAGAAGAGAGAAAGAAGAGAGAGAAGAGAGAAAATAAAAGCAAAGCTTAAAAAAAAACTTTATTTACAAAAGCAGTGAAAGAAAATAACTTACAAATCACCAAAAACTTGTATTCCCTTCAATCCTCCTTTCTTTATTACAAAACATTTAGGTATTTATAGGCCTCAAAGTATGAATGTCAAAACCTAATAATCTTAGGCTGGTTATAGTGAAGGGCTGGGTAATAAAACCATTTGGAAGGTTGCATTAATTACGAGGACGACAAGGGCCCGCAAATTTACACAGTAGAATTCTCTACATTTGGGCCACTTGGCAAGTGTTTAGCGAATTTGGCAATGGCTTAGCGAATTGGTAAATGTCCCAGCTTAAATTGGCAAGGCCTCTAGCGAATTTATAATGTTGAAATTCTTCACAGTTAGCGAAATTCGCTGCTAGAGAAATTTCCCAAATGAGAAGCGAATTCCTATAATTTCGCTTATTGAATAGTATGGTCAAGGCGAATTTTTCAATTTTCACAGATTGCGAACTCTTACATCACTTATGAAATTCGCTAGGATTGCGACCGTTAAGTAACGTGTTAAATTCCCGTTTTGCTGCTCCCCGCATGCCTCTCGCCCCGTCTCAACCATCTCATTTCCCTCCTCCACTTTCCTTTGTTTTTCCATTGATTCGGGGCTTGTTGATGGTCGAGACCAAACTTCCAACTCATGATTGATCATTTGCACATTGTGTTGAAGCTCAAGTGCATAAATACCTAAACAAATTCAAAACATGTCTAAACAAGTGGTGTTACTTAAGATGACATAACACTTCAACGGTTTATATGACATGATTAATGATCAAAAGTACTAAAACCTATCTAATATAGGGTTCAAAATTGCACTTGAGCACTAATCAATAGCGAATTACAAGATAGCGAAATTTTCGCTTATGCTAGCTAAATTTCCCCAGATAATGGAATGCCCAAATTCGTGTTTTCTTTGGTATTTTTGATTCCAAACGACCACGTTGATAAATTACCATTTTATCCCTAATGTAATTTTCATATTTTAGGCATTTTTGTAATTTCACACCTTAAGCACATATAAGCCCCCACAATCTCTTGTAACCCTAATTATTCCATTTTATGTAAGTTTTTCTCAAATTTTTCATTTTAAAGTTATATTTTTCTCTTCCTCTTCCTCATTTCTGGCTGCCAAACAGCCCTTGAGGATGACAACTCATATGCTTGGCTAAGCCTCATAGCCTGTGTCGAGGGTTACAGCTGGTTTTTTGGGCTAATGCAGCTGTCCCTCTTGCTTAAATTATATACAAAAATCGTATTATTGTTCCATACTTTCCAAACTAGGTTTAATGCTATTTAATGTCTTTCCTTTGGTCAATACTCATGTTTTTAGGTTCAAAAGGCATTCTAATGGTAGATGCAATCGATATTCTTTTAGATGACATTTACGGCCATGGAACATGAGGTTAAAATGCTATAGGTTTCAAACTGAATGGGACTTTGAATGCGCTTAATACTTAATGACTCAAATAGGAGGGTTCTTAGGGTTGTTTGTATGATAAACAAAGATCCGCTTTGGGCCACTATATGTTATTTGCCCTAATGCGAGTAAATAACCCGAGGACACTTTATAGCCTGACGTATCAATCTAGGACCCAAGCCCTTCATGGCCATTTCACACTTCATTTAAGCTACATATTAACTGTAAAGGAACAAACAACCTCACCCGCTTTTAACCAAATCCAAAAATCCAAAACAAAAAGTCTCACCATTTTCAAACATTGATGCGACCATTCGTGATGAAAACCCATCCTCGTGTTCTAATTGTCTTAGACCGCTATACTGCAAGAGTTTCGACTACGGCAGTAGGAGGAGTATAGGAAACAAATATTGTTGATTCCGGATCACCCTACCGTGGCACGAATCAGTTATCGAAAAGTTCAGTTGTGAACACTCCCATGAAGGTGCAAGAATCACGCATTGAGAAAAAACCCAATGTACCTTACCCCTAAAGGCCGCGACAGAAGAAATTGGATCAATAATTTAGCAAGTTTATGGAAATATTCAAAAAGCTTTATATCAACATTCCATTTATCGAAGCACTTGAACAAATGTCAGGATGTGTGAAATTTATGAAAGATATCCTTGCTAAGAAAATAAGACTAGAGGATTATGAAACAGCTTCTTGACTGAGGAGTAATGCTAGATGTGTACAGAAGCACCCCCAAACTTAAGGATCCAGTAGCTTTTACAATTCCTTAAAATTGTTAGATGCAGCTTTTGAGTGTTTCCACGCGATCAGGAGCCAACATTAACCTTATGCCAATGTCAAATCTTCAAGCTGAATTTCGTAGAAAATGCCCAAATCCACAATTACTGCAAATGCGTATAGATTTCTAACTTACTCGCTGAGCACAGAACATGTTCTAGTCAAAGGATAAATTATTCTTCCAATGATATCATCATCTAGACATGGAGTGAAAGATAAAAGTCCTATCACTCAAGACCATTCTTATCCACTGAGAGCTCGATTGATGCGCAAAAGGAGAACTTAGACTGAGAGTCCAAGAAGAAGAGGTCACATTCGTAGTCTTCATAATGCTGCAAAACATCTGATAAATGACAATTGTTTCAAGAGTAGATATTGAGGCTATAGTGTTCAGCCAATTGAAGGTGCAAATCATCGAGATTTCAAATTAACGCATTTTAAGACTTACTGTGACATATACACCATAGAATATGTGAATCGATGGGATTCCTTTCTGGGTTGAATAAAAGGAAATACTGAACCTTGTATTAGCCCAGTCGTTGGATCTCATCCATCGGGGCACCACCCCAGCTTAAGAGAAACCGCCCGGCCAATTTGAAAGATGCTTACCTTGAGAACGTAGCCACACTACCAGTCATCATACTGTCTACCCTTTCTCACATCAAGGAAGAGAAACCCTTGAGAGTGCTCAAAGAACATAAGGAAGCAATTGGATGGACCTTAGCTGGATAAGGAAGGTGATCATCCGTCATGCATGATGAATAATTCCCTTGAAGATGACTGTGTTCTTCAAAGGGAGCTCAACAACATTAAATCACCTAAGAAAGAGGTCAGTTCAAAAGAGTCCAAATGGTTGATGTAAGGATTATTTACCCTATCTCCGATGGGCCTACGGGTGAGTCCTATATGTAGTCCCTGAAAGGAACAACAATGGCAGAAATGAAACAATGAGCTCCTACCTATAAGAATGTTTCTCACAGGTGAGGATTTGTATTGACTAACAAAGTTGGACAAATGACCAGAAATATCATTTTCCCTCCCATTCATCGATCACGCCGATAGACTCCGGTGGGCATGAGTACTTATGTTTTCGTAGATGGATATTAAGGTTATAATCGTGATTGTTATTGTTCTAGAGCGTAGAAAATAATTACCTAATTCGTCCATATGGCACCTTCAACTTTAAGAGGATGCCATTTGGCCTTTGCATTGCACTGGAAACATTCCAAAGATGTTTGATGGCTATTTTTCCGACCCAGGAAAAATCTATCAAGTATTTATGGATGATTTCTAAGCATCTATCTTTCCTCGATGAATGCCTCACAAATTTAAGGTTGGTACTTAAAAGATGCATGGATACCAATCTTGTGCTTAATTGGGAGAAATGTCACTTCATGGTATGAGAAGGCATAGTTATAGGGCATAGAATTTCTGGAAAGGGGATTAAAGTGGACAAGGCCAAGATTGAAGTCATCAAAGTTACCACCCCTGCATACGCAAAGGGTGTGTAGTTTTCGCCATGCCGGGCTTCTACAGCGACATCAAGGATTTCTCAAAAGTATCAAAGCCTCTATATGCTCTTCTCATGCAAGGAGTACCCTTTGAATTTGACGACGTCTGTATGAATGCCTTTAAGTCATTAAAGAAAAAGTTAACCTCAGCCCCTATAATTTTGGCACCAGATTAGGAGCTCCCATTTGAGCTCATGTGTGACGCAATCGACTATGCAGTCAGTGATGTTTTGGGTCAGAGAAAGAATAAGGTTTTCCATGCCATATATTATGCCATCAAAACGTTAAATGACGCACAACTGAATTATGCCACCATAGAAAAGAAGATATTGGCCATCGTATTCGCATTTGATAAATTCAGAGCTTATCTTATTGGGAACAAAGTTACAATTTTCACATATTACTCCACGATCAAATATTTGATGACTAAGAAGGATGCTAAACCGAGACTCATTAGGTGGGTGCTCCTACTACAAGAATTTGGTGTGGAAATCAAAGATAAGAAGGGCTCTGAAAACCTGGTGGCCGATCACCTATCATGATTGGAAATTCTGGAAGAGGTGTATGATGAAAAAGTTCAAATTGATGATACATTCCCCGATGAACGAATATTAGCCTTATCGCATGCTAAACCTTCTCCATGGTTTGTCGACATTTCTAATTATCTTGTCGTCGGTATTGTTCCGTTGGAGCTCAACCTATAATGAAAGAAAAGGTTCTTCGCATAAGTGAAGCATTATTTCTTGGATGAACCCTTACTCTTTAGACAAGGTGCAAACAAAATTATTTGGAGGTGTGTGCTGAAAAGTGAAATGGGGGATATTTTAAGCATCATCACTGGGAGGTGCAGGCTTATTTCAATAGGCAAAGAACAGCCATAAAAGTGCTACAACTAGGCTTTTATTGTCCCTCTTTGTTAAAGGATGCCACTTGTTTGCTAAATCATGTGATCGGTGTCAAAGGACCGACAACATTGGAAAAAGAAACGAAATGCCTTTGATAACCATTCTAGAAGCTGAACTTCGATGTAATGGGATCGACTTTACGGGCCTTCCCATCCTCCTCCTATGGCTACAAATACATACTACTAGCAAGGATTATGTTTCAAGGTGGGTGGAGGTTATTCCAACCACTACTTCAGATTCCAAATACTATCAGTTCATTTGACGGAGTATATTTTCAAGGTTTGGAACCCCAAGAGTTGTGATTAGTGATGATCGAAGGTTCACACTTTTGCAATAAATTGTTCACATCTCTTTTGTCTTAATACGAGGTGAAACACCAAGTATCTCTAGCATATCACCCTCAATGCAATGGGCAAGCAGAAGTGTCAAATAGGGAAATCAAGAAGATATTGAAAAAGACGATGAATGTGATAAGAAAAGACTAAGCAAATAAGATCGAGGCAATTTACAAGATACCGCATAACATTCAACTCCTCGGATGTCCCTTTACAAGATTGTTTATGGGAAGGCGTGTCACTTGCCGGTGGAATTAGAGCACAAGGCTTATTAGGCAACTAGGGTGCTAAACATGAATTTGGAGACAACTGGGGAGAAAAGGATGCTTCAACTGAACGAACTCGAAGAATTTCGACAAGATGCTTATGAGAGCTTAAGAATATATAAGGAGAAAACCAAGGTTTGGCATGACAAACACTTAGCGAAGAATGAGTTTAAACTGGTCAATGCGATACTTTTCAATTCAAGATTGAAATTTTTCTCAGGAAAGCTCAAATCACGATGGTCCAAGCCTTTTGTGATCACACAAGTCTTTCCTTATGGTAGTATAGAGTTGGCACATCTGGAAAAATGTACTTTTAAAGTAAACGGGCAAAGAGTGAAGCCCTATTTTAGGGCTCAACATGAACAAGATAAATTTTTCTCTTAATGAGTTTGCAACCCCTTTGAGCAAAGGCATTGTGTTACTGGGCGTGCCCTTAATCACTTTCTTTGTTTGGGCACCGGTCATTAAGATGTAGCTTTGTCGAGCTAGCAACATTAAACAAAGCACTACTTGGGAGGCAACCTAAAGCATTTTGATATTTTCTTTCTTTAACTCAATTTTAAGTATTTTTGTTATAATTTTTAGAGATTCAAGTTTTCTCAGAAGTTTTTTTGTTAATGATTAAATCGTGTTCGGTTATTGTTGTGTTTTCAGGCTTCGAGATTTCACACGAAAGAGGGATAACTGGGAACTTATTACCTATGACACATCATGAGTGGGAGTTTTCTAATACTCAAAGAAAAAAAATTCCAAAATGTACCTCAATGTCATGACGTTGGACTTCAACGTCGCGACATTAGATTCCAACATCGTGACGTTGGTAAATATGCAAAAAACCTCCCCTCTGTAACGTCGCGACATTAGATTTCAATGTCGCGACATTGAATTTTTCCCCCTTTTAACGTCATGACGTTTGATTTCAATGTTGTGATGTTGAATATTTATATCGTTGTGACGTTGGATTTCAACGTCGCAATGTTGGCTTTTCACTTCAGAATCAGAATACTCCCGCCCCAAGAAGGTGTACGGTATGTGTAAATCAGATACAAGATTCAAGCATTCTTAATTATTTTAGTGCCATAATAGAATTTTGGAAAGTTGTTTTAAAAGAATTGTGACACTTGCAATTAAGGAAAGTTTGGGGTGGAATTCAATTATGGAATTTTATGAAATTCTAGTATGATAATAATACAATAAATTACCGTAATAGTTCAGTGGAAGTCTCAACTAGATTCGATGACTAAACTGACTGTGCCGTTAAGTCTGCCCCGTGAAATCTAGTAACACAAAGAAAGTTTCGTTAAATCTAGACAACAATATTTTACGACTTCTAAGCGACGTTTATTTAAACCCTAAAACGGGATTTTAGAAAATTCGAAAAATGGCAAATATTTGAAGAATATTCACTGTGATAAATAAAATTTTTCAACAAAACAATCTGAATGAGCAGAATAGAAATTATTTATCTAAATAATAATAATAATAATTAAAGAAAAAGAATACACTAGAAAAAAAAAAAAACGAAAATCAAAAGGATAAACGTGAATGCAAGTGTGGACCGTGATCTCAGAGTGCCCATAGTGAGGAGAGGGCGATTTTTAATTTTTTATTCTCTTTGCTTTCTTCAGATTTACTAGTAACCCAGACCTGCAGATTGGTTTGAGCAGAAGGCAAATTGGTATACGCTAAGAGAGCTACGCATAGGCAAATTAACATCTTAGCTTTTTGTCAAACTTTAAAAGGTAGAAAATTTGCCTACTTGTGTTATTTCGAGCCTAAATGCTATATATAATTACTTGAAATTTTCTTGGGGAGACTGTAGTGATTTAAACTTCATCCCAAAATTTTTAGACTGAGTTTAGGAACTTTAGGAATTTTTGGACTGTCTTGGACAAATGTATTGAATTTGGGACCTGCTTCATACTGGTCAAATTCTCAGAGTATAGCCTGACAAGTCTTATTGCACTTTCGGGAATGGGTATTTTTGCACTCTATGGAAAGTCCCTGAAATCAAAAGTTTGTAAACGTATAGTTTTTGATGGGCATTTAATGTGTAATGCACATTTTGGTCAATTTCACATCATATTATCGATGTCCATATCGAACGGGACTATATCGCAAAGTTTTGTTAGAATCGGTTCGTTCGATATAAGCCACTTTTAAAGTCCCACAGATGCTTTTATTGCTGAAACATTAAACTAAGCATTTTCGTAATTGGAATCGACCACAGAAAGGATTCAAGATCCGACGAATCTGTAGCCGCTTGACAAGATCTAAAGAAATTAGTTTGTGAGAAAAAGGTGATACTCAAAACCATTTTCAAATGAAAGTGTTTAAATTACAAGTTTGTAAAGTGCTTTGAAAATATAGATTTATAAAGCATTTTTATTACTCTCTCACTATTATACTCACAGAAAGTTCGATTTCAAGATTTAAGAAACAAAGGCCTCGGTTTAGCAAAACCCTAGATGGCATAGCTCGCCTCCTGGCCGCATGTGTATTTCTGATCGTACGGTAAGGTTATGGATATTATGATTAACTATATTGCCCGGTCGGCAATTGGGGTTAGATCTAGTATATATTTATATAAAGGAGTCGCTCTTCCGCACATTCGAGGTATATAGTTAGCGCGCCGATCAGTACATAGCTTATGAGGTGTTGGTTCGAGGTTCCATCACCGAGCATTTTGGTTCCGAGGTTCCATTATGTTATATAGATCCTGGCCAGAGTTCACTGGACACTATCTTAGCCGGTAGTGTTCCGTGGTTCACTACCGATGCCAGGTTCTGAGGTTCCGAGGCATCACTTCTAGCAGATTTCGCAACCCGCCACACAAGCGAGACTGGATTTACAAGATAAAGACTTTCGTGATATTAACCACCATCGAAACAAAGCCGCAAGAGAAATAGTTTTCGTAACGTGCATTTCACAAAGCACTATTAGTTTTAACAGCCAAGAAGCAGAACAGCTTCAATGTGCCAGTAAATAGTTTTTAGTAATAGCTGTAAATGGATTTCATATCAAAACTCGCTTCTCATAAACGCTTTACAACCATTTCTCGTATTACGCATTTTCATATTGGGAGGTAAGATACACAGACAAAGAAGATGAACTTATATGACTCACTTGTTCGCTTCGTCTACGCTTCGCTTTTAAAATAATTTTTCGTGTTCAGTCAAGCCGAAAGGTCTTTCCAGGATCCTTCGTCCAGACGCCAGGCCGCGGATTGCTATAAGATAAGGTGTAAATTAAAACTAGTAAAACTTAAAATGTGACATTTTGTATATGTAAATATCTTTGTAAACTATGCACGCATGGTTTTGAGAAAAACAAAGGCGTATGAAATTTTTGCTGGATTGATTCTTATCTATATTTTGATGAGGACCAGAGGCCCCTTTATGATCGTAGTTGATTTGAAAATATTGGGAGTATTTTGTTTTATACAGTGATTTTGTATTTTTGGTTGACTCACCTGTGCAAAATTATGTCACGAATTTTCGTTAAATCTAAAGGTGGATTTGATAGAAAGTGAAAATTTTGTAACCCACGTTTCCAACACGCTTAGAGAGCGCTTTTTACGCGCTTGTACCTTCAGTGGTAACTCATTATTGAGCGAGTCACTGGAGGTTACCGTGGAGTTGCCTAAGCAGATTCCTATCACTAGGAAGCTGGGTCTGGCCAACTTGTATCGAGCGCTTGTGCGATAGTTCGCCTGCTTTTCGCGCTTCCACTAAGATTCTATAGAATTGTTTTTTATAATGATTTTCCTATTGCAACCTTAGCATTGTTTTGCTAAATCCTCGCATGCATCAAATATTGAAAAGTGTCACCGAATCTTTAACTTTGAAATTCAATAAAGATTATGTCCTGGACGCAGGTCGTAGAGGTCGATCTAGGACTTCCGCACCTGAGGCACCACCGTATAGATATGTCGAAAGCACACCCTGGGATCGAAAGATGCTTCAATGAATCAGCTCCCAAAGAGAACTTATCGAGGGCCGCACCCAAGGGGCGGTACTCGACGATGGATCGTGCTATACAGATTGTTACATAAATGTGCCCACCGTCACGGAGTCTTCAAGAGCAGAGGGCAATGACAGAACGTGCTCTAAATTAGGCTAAAACTTATGATGGCACCTACACCAAAGGCAACGACTTATGGTTAGATAGGGTTAGCGTCTAGCTATTATATGATGATGTAGACATGAAGTCTTTCCCACCATAATCGGGCTGAAAAAGGTGACATGGATACGAGGTTCTTCCACCCAAGATGGTAGAGACACAGTTTCCGTATTACTAGATATAGCAAAAGCAAAAGCAAGTAAATAGTTTATGAAAAGTTTTAGAAACTTTTAAAGTAAAGGCAAGCAAATAATTTTATGAAAAGTTCGAGGTCGCACTAAAGGTAGAAAGGACAGTTTTAGTTCTAACTCAGTAAAGAAATTGCACAAGAAGAGAAAAAGTTCTAAGATTAGTCACCAGTACACCAAATGCCCTAGAAAGAAAGGAAAGAAGGGACCAGCCATAGAGGCTCAGACGAGGAGTAGCATTCTGCTAAGGATCCGCTCGATCACCAAGAAATTTCTAGAGATGGTAGATCTCTCGTGGATCATCTTTTCCATCGTGCCCTACATGTCGAGGAGGCATCTCGAGGAGCCGCTAGGATTAATATGACAGATACCATCATGCGTGCTAAGGCCCACTTTATCCGAGATTGTCCACAGTTAGTAGCTGTAGAGACCTCTAAGGTAGGTAATAAGAGGCATCTACCCTGTGCACCCGCCGGTCCCACCAGTCAGGTAGGGGTGGTTTAGGCAGAGGTGGCGCACAACACCGGTAGAGGTCGCAGAGGGGCGAGGCACAAAGTAGCATTCCGATTAGCCGATTCGCAGGGTACTGTGACTCGTGCTCCTGCATTTACAACACACGCCAGAGGCGATGCATCAAACAGACGTGATTACCGGTATGATTTCGCTTACGATCATGATGCATATGCATTAGAATCTAAGAGCCTCTCATTCATTTATTTCAAGCATTCATTCACCGAGAGGCACCCGCATGTAGTCCCACCATAGATGGTCGTATGGTGGCTCGCATCTAATGGGGGATACTATGACATCCAAAAGGATAGTTCTAGGTAGTAGATTGCGATCCGTATCATGATTTTCCAGCGCATTCGAGCAAGCAGTTAGGTATCCATGATTTCGATATAATCTGTAATGGATCGGTTATCCGTGCATGTAGCCACCTTAGATTGCTATAAGAAAGAAGTAAGATTGGTTCGGCCGCAGGAACCAGCGTGATTTCTAGAATCAAAGAGAGATCGCCTAGTCTCATAATTCATGACCGCCGGAATGTTTCCTAAAGGTCAGCCAGGTTATTTGGCATTCAGAGGGATAGAGACAAGAGTAGGACACGGCCTAAGACATCCCATAGTCAAAGAGTTCTGTGATGTCTTTCCTGCATGATATTTCCAGGTTTACCCCTGATAGAGAAATTGAGTTCAAGTATTGAACTAGTTCCGTGACTCCAGCCGATATCCATTCCTCCATACGTAATGGCGCCACAGAGTTGAAAGAATCAAGGCACAATCGAGGAATCGCTGGCAAGTGGCTTCATCCGACCCAAGACCACCGGGAGCCCAGCCTCTCGTGAAAGAAGAAAGATGGAAGCTTACGGCTGTGTATATAGACTATGGGACAAATCGAATCGAGCGACAATACGCAACCAAAGATCCGCCCTCGCATAGATGAGCCATTTAACCAATTGTATGGATCTCGGTATATTCTAAGATCGACCTAAGGTCGCTACCATCGCCGAGGGTCCGAGAGAACGATGTTTCTAAGATCGCTTCAGATTCCAGATACGGTCACTATGAGTCTCCTAGTGATGCCATTCTGATTGACTAATGCCCCACTCTCAAGGCTTCATGGATTTGATGAACAGAAGTTCAAATTCAGATGATAAGTTTGTGATCGTATTCATTGATGACATTCTCAGTGTACTCAGCAGCTAGAGGAACATGCGCAGCACTTACGCATTGTAGATTCTTAGAGACGCCTATACGCTAAGCTTCTAGTAAGTGCCGCTAGTTGGACAAAGTAGCTTTCTGGGTCATGTCATTTCAGCCAGAAGGTATTAGTGTGGATCCTCAAGATCAGTTAGTGAACTGAAGCCACCCACAAATGTTTCGGTTCGCATTTTGGATTGGCAGGCAGGATATTTGTTGATGGATTTTCAAGATATAACTCACACCAATCTTATTGAAAAAGGGCTGATCGGGAATTGAAAGTGGTCGTGATACTCACAAAGATAGGGTTTCGAGGAGCCGAGACAGAGATCGCATCTACGCCCGTGATAGCACTACCGCCGTGAAAGGGACGGGTTACGGGTATATACATGCCTCCGCATAAGGGTTAGGTGTACTTTTGATGCAGATGGCAGAAAGGGATAGCTTATGCTTCCTGTTAAAGAAGCACGGCAGAAACTACCCACCCACGATTTAGAACTAGCAAGCAGTGGGTTTTCGCCCAAAGATCCTGAGACATTATCTATATGGTGTCTCTCGTCGATATTCACTTATCATAAGAGCTCGCAAGATATCTTCACTGTAAAGAGCTTAACTTAAGGCAATACATGGTCGAGTTGATTAAGGATTATGATTGTACCATAGAGTACCATCCAGTGGAAGGCCAATGTAGTGGTCGATGCCTTAAGCTGGAAACCGGAGGGTTCCTATGCTTATCTACGCACAATATATCTCCCATCGCTGGGATAGAGTTGAGATCTGGGAGTTCAAGAGTTGCGGGTGGGCGATACAGGGACACTATTGGCATCATTTTATGTTCGTCCTCTTCTCGTGGATCAGATCAAGGAAGGTCAGAAGCAGGTTTCAGAGTAGTTAAGTTGAGGCGGATATTGAGGGTGGTAGGAAACGAGTTCTAGATCGAGCGATGGCGTAATAGTTAAAAGTCGAATGTGTACTTGAAATAGGTGAACTAAAAAGGAAATCTGGAAGAGGCTCTTCGGCATATGTCATGCACCACGGTAGCACTAAAATGTATTATACTCCGAGGGAGCATTATTGAGTGGAAGGGCATGAAAAGAGTGCGAGATTTCGTATCCGGATGCCCTAACCTGTCAGCGGTAAAGGCGATTTTGAGCTTAGGAAAGATACAGCCCCTTCCGATTCTGTATGGAAGTGGGATAAGATTACTATAGATTTTGTTACCGGGCTTCCGAGAACTTCGGAGACAACACGATGCCATATGGGTGATGAGTGGATAGACTAGCAGGAAATCCACGCATTTTCTCCCGATTAATGATGACCCATTGGACAGTTGGCTTTGATTATATGTGGAGGAGATAGTTAGATTACATGATGTTCCTATATCGATAGTCTCAGACCGAGACCCCAGATTCACATCCAGATTTTGGTCCAGTTTACAGGATGCCATGGGGACTCGATTGCACTTTAGCACATCTTTCCATCCTCAGACTGATGGTCAGTCAGAGAGAACTATTCAGACGCTAGAGGATATGCTTAGAGCATGCGTGATAGAGTTTAAGGGAAGCTGGGATATGCATTTATCTCTGATAGAGTTTGCCTACAACAACAGTTATCAATCTAGTATAGGCATGGCTCCATTTGAAGCATTGTATGGCGGAGGTACAGGTACTCCGTATCTTTGGATGAAGTAGGAGAGAGAGGCGATAGGCCCGAGTTGAAGTCTGGATTACCTTAGATAAGATCGGATTGTCAGAGACCCAGTTTCGAGATAGCTAGGGACAGATAGAAAAGTTATGCGGACAAACGCCGTAGGGATCTAAAGTTTAATGTGGGCGATAGGGTCTTCCTCAAAATTTTCCCTTGAAGGTGTCTCGAGATTTGGAAGGCGGAAAATTTAGACGGATACATAGGGCCATGAGATTATTGCCAGAGTGGGACCAGTAGCATATAGATTAGACCTTCCTCCAGAGTTGTCTAAGGTTCATAATGTGTTCCATGTATCAATGCTCCGCAAGTACATTCCAGATCCCTCCCATGTACTTTCGAGAGATCAATAATGGAACTAAAGGATAATTTGACCTATAAGAGCAGCGGTACGGATATTAGATCGCGAGAGGAAGCGATTTGCGGAATAAGGTCATTCAGTTAGTCAAAGTTTTATGGGAGATCATGGGATTGAGGAGGCTACATGGGGTCGGAGGCTCAGATGCATGATCAATATCCTCGATTGTTTTTCGAGTTAAAGGTATCCCTCTTTATATTAGTTTGTTCATTTGGGGTGAAATGTTCTTAAGGAGAGGAGGATTTGTAACACCGAGTCGAAGGTGTGCGATGTGTGTAGCGCTGTAATGCACCGGGCTTCATAGTATTTTAGTGCCATAATAGAATTTTTGAAGGTTGTTTTAAAAGAATTGTGACACTTTTGCAATTAAGGAAAGTTTTGGGGTGGAATTCCAATTATGGAATTTTATGAAATTTTAAAAGGATAATAATAATAATAAATTACCAGAATAGTTCAGGAAGTGCAGAAAATTCTCTGAATCTCTCGGATGTGAAACGGGCATCTTAGTTAAATTCGTCTCGTGAAATCTAGTAACACGAAGATTTCGTTAAATTCGAGACTTGATCGGAATATTTCACAATTTCTAAGCGACACAGGTTTAAGTGAAACACAGCAGGGATTTTTAGAAAAATCTCGAAAAAATGGCAAATATTTAAAAATATTCCAATTAGGATAAATAAAATTTTGAACAAAATGGAATTACGAATGAGGTAATAGAAATTATTTATCTAAATAATAATAATAATAATTAAAGAAAAGAATAAATTAGAAAAAAAAAAAAAAAACGAAAATCAAAGGATAAAACGTAAATGCGTGGGGACCGCATCTCGGGCGTCCACACAGTGAGGAGAGCGATTTTTAATTTTTATTCTCTTTGCTTTTCTTTCAGATTTACGAAAATCGGACCGTAAACTTTCGTCGGAGCAGAAGGCAAAATTGGTATACGCGAAGAGAGCTACGCATAGGTACCAATATCTTAGCTTTTTGTCAAACTTTAAAAGGTAGAAAATTTGCCTAATTGTGTTATTTCGAATCTTTATATAATGGCTTGAAATTTTTCTTAGAACCGTAAAGGCGTAAACTTTAGTGAAATTTTAGGCGAGTTTAGGAATTTTAGGAATTTTGGAGATTTGTGTTTGGACGGTCGGGGGTTGAATTTTGGGAGACATTGTTTTCCTCTGATTCGGGTTGAAATTCCGGGAGTATAGTCGGGACAAAGTCGGACGGAATTTTCACCAGAAATGTTTGGTATTTTAGACTCTATGGAAAGTCCTTGAGTCAAAGTTTACTTCATCGAATGGATTTTATAGGGCATTCAATGTGTAGTATTTTGGTCAATTTCACATCCTTATTATCGATGTCCGCCTCGGGCGGGACTATGCGTAAAGTTTTGTTAGGAATCGAAGTTAGATTCGATATAGTCACTTTGAAAGCCCTGTGTATGTTTTATGGTTAAAACATTAAACTAAGGGCATTTTCGTAATTTGAATGAATTGTGTATGCGATTTGAGCATCCGACGAGAATCTAGAGTGCTTGACAAGATTTGAAGAAATTGAAATTAGAAAAGGTGAGTACTCAAAATCATTTCTAAATGAGAGATGTTTAAATTACAAGTTTGTAAAGTGCTTTGAAAATATAGATTTATAAAGCATTTTTATTACTTCTCGATTGTTATACTCGCGAAAAGTTCGATTTGGTATTTAGAAAGCAGTTTTGGCTTTGGTTTTAGCAAAACCCACCCAGATGGCATAGCTCGATTCCGGTCGGATGTTGATTATTGCATGGCAAGGTTATGGATATTATGACTAACTATATTGCACAATTGACAATTTGGGGTTAGATCTAGTATATATTTATATAGTGGTCGCCCTCTTGCACGATGAGGGTATATAGTTAATGTGACTTAGTACATAAGCGATGAGGTGTTAGTTCAGGGTTCCATCACAGAGCATTTTTGGTTCAGAGTTCCATTATGCTTATATAGATCCGCCGTGTTTACTTAGGACCATCTTAAGCCGAGGTAGTGTTCAGAGGTTCACTCTGGAGTGCGGGTTAGGGTTAGGCATCACTTCTAGGGTATTTGAAATGGGCCAGTGGTTGGTACTTGATTTGCGATTATAGCACTTTCGAGATGTTAACCACCAGACCGGTTTTGGCCATTAGAAATAGTTTCGGAGCCAGTTTGTGTGAATTAGTTTTGGAGCCGGTTTTTCGACGACGAGAAGCTTGAGTTTCAACGGCGAAATAGTTTTGAACGGAGTTTGAAATGGCTTTCATAGCAAAAACTCGGTTTCTCATAAACGATTTGTTCATTTACATGATTTTCATATTGGGAGGTACATCGTGACGGCAACATTTAGAACTCATAGTACTCAGGCGGATTTGGCTCACGGTTTGTTTTTAAGGTAATTTTTCGGGGTCGAGTCTTGAAGCAGAAAGATCTTTCCGGAGGATCCCTCTTGTCCTAGGCCAGTATCTTTGTGATTACATATAAGATAAGGTGTAAATTAAAACTAGTAAAACTTAAAATGTATGACATTTGTATATGTAAATATCTTTTGTAAACTATGCATGCATGGTTTGAGAAAAAACAGGTTCGCGATGAAATTTTGTTGGATTGATTCTTATCTTATATTTTGATGAGGACCCGAGAGGATTTATGATTGTAGTTGGATTTTGGAAAATGGTATTAGGAATTATTTTGTTTTATACACAATTGATTTTGTATTTTGGGCTTGACCACTTGCGTCACGGCCGTTATCTTTGCGAATTTACGTTAAATCTAAAGGTGTGATTTGGATAGAGTGAAAAAATTTTATAACGTTTTCCAAATACGATTAGAGAAGCGGTTTTACGGCTTAGCTTCATAGTAACTTGTCGGTCGAAGCGAGCTTGTTTGGGAGGTTCTTGTGGAGTTGCGCGTATTCTATCACTAGGAATTCCGTGAGTAACGTTGCGACGTTGAAGGAAAAAAATTTTGGGCCTCCCTTTGTGACTTTGTGACGTTGCCTTATTTTTTTTGCCAATAACATCCATATTTTCTTAAATGCTTCATCTTCAACCCTAATCTCTCTCAATCTTTCTCTCATATTCCTCCATACTCGGTCTTCATAAGGCAATACAAGCAACTCTCAAGTGAAGAACAACATTCAATCGATAATCAGTTGATTTCTTCCATTCATCAAGGGTATTTCAAGCTTATGAAGATTTTTGGATTTAGGGCATTTCAAGGTATTCAACTGCAAATTTGGGCTTCTTTGGCTTTGATTTATGTTGGAAAGAAGAAAGTGTGGGTGTAGTGAGGCTATAGAAGGTTAGGATTTGTTTGAAGAACCTTATTCAACACAACACCCACCAACTGCTCGATAAATCGCCTATTTGCTACAAAAGAGTGGTGTGATCACCTTAGAGGATTGAGTGACAATTTGGTGTAATTTTGATAAGTTTAGAACTCTTATCTTCACCGACTAAGACACGCCATGTCTTCAAAAAGGAAAAAATTAAGACCAAAGAAGAGCCATAGAGTAGAGGAGCAAATAGAGAAATACAATAGCACTAAGTTTGTAAATGTGGGAGCTAGAGAAATTCCTTATTTAGAAGAACCGTTCATTCATTAAGGAAAAAAGGTTCCACCGCCCTCGAAGACTTCTTTAGAAAAAGCTATACATAAATAAGGGTGGGGGCGCTTTGCCAACCCCGAGGCGTTTACCCTGATTGTTGTGTGAGAATTCTACGCAAACCTAACAGCTCATGTGGTGAAAAAGGTTAGAGTAAGAAGGGTATTGGTAGACTTCAGTGCGAGATCTATAAATGAGTTTTATCAATTGGAACCGGTGGATGGTGAAGCGTAATAAATTCAAAAGAAGACCCAACTACCCCAGTGCCGTTGCTCACTAATGGCCAAGGGGAATGGAAAATCAATAGTGAAGGGCATGCAATACACTTCAAGGCCAAGCATTTGGCCTACATTCCCAAAGTGTGGCACCACTTCATCACTTCCCAACTCATTCCGACTACTAACGTATCGCAGTGTGATCAAAAGCACCTTGTTGAACTATATTTATCATTCGAGGACATCCCTTTACGATGTGGGGTGGAGTCATTGAGGATGAAATCCTCTTCAACAAGGATGCCAAAATGAACCTCGGGCGCCGTTTCCTAATATACGGATTATGTAAGAAAGCTAGGGTGCCCTTGGAAAGCAATGAGGCTTGGTCAAAGGAATTATAGTGAAGAAAAATAAGTCAGGTGTACCAAGACCGGAGGAGGTGTATGCCTCCGAGAATGAGCCTTCTGATGAGAAAGAGTTGAAGGCTTATCAAACTATGCTTAGGATGAGAGATGGAGACAAAAGAGAGGCAGGCGAGACTTTTACCTAAGCCCATGAGGAGGTCGATCCCATTTCTCCACACCCTGTTGAGGATCAGGTTCACAACCTCACAATGAGGTTCAACGCATTCTGGGACGAAACACAAGAACATCATGTCTCGATGAGCCAGAAGATGAACAAGCTCAAGAGACAAATGCACACAATGCTCAGCAATCAAGATATCATCAAGCAGCAACTAGCTCAGATACTTTCCTATCACACTCCACCACTACCATCGTAGTGATCATATCAATCACTAGGGGAGTCCTCTATACCCTTCTTTTATACCTATTCACATTGAGGACAATGTTCATTTCAAATTAGGGGATGTGGGTGATTGGTTTGGTATTATTTTTTATTGGATCTTGATTGTTCATATGTTGCTTCTTAGGTCATATTCATGCTTATCATGATCACAGATGTTTGTTGGGTCTATATGGATGACCTTAAATTTAATTGGGTAGTTTTGTGCTTTAATTTGCCTATTTGGTTTAGCGGGAGACCTGGGAGTTTTGTTAGTATAGGTTAGTTTAGGGTTTGTTAGAATAAATTGCATGCTTTAGGTTAATTTTGTTGTAGTCCATATTTTCTTTCGTTTATGGTTGTTTCATGTGTCTTGCATGCTTGTCTTTGTGTGTTTTTAGGAGTGTTAGTGTGTCCTGAGTGAGTTTGATACCTTGATTGCTAATTGAAGGTCATGTTGAACACAAATTATTGAAAAAGTCTATGTGTAAAATGGAATTGGACCCTTAGATTTTTTTAATGATCTGGAATTGTGTGTTTGCAGGGTATGGGTGACTTAGCCTAGTTACCCTCTTTGTGCGTAAAGAAGCTATTTCTCAAGGAATCTATCACACACACACTTTTGATCTCCCTTGTATACCTTGGTCCCGAACCCTTTGCCTTAAATTCATCTAACCTTGGGGGATCCTAATCACCTAAGTGATAGGACACCTAATCAAAAGAGGATTGTCATTTAGCCTCAACCAAAAAGAGAAAAATACAAAAACATCAAAAAAAAAGATAAAAAGGAAATATAAAGAAAAAGGCCAAAAATAGGTATTTGAACAAGGATAAGTGGGATCATCCAATCAGAATCTCGAGAGCACGGTCGAGGCCGCTCCAGAGCCTACCACAGGCCAAGCTGATAGGAGGCATTGACTTCCTTTACGCCCACTACATGGGACCCGAAAGATGGATCCTTCCAATAGCCTAGGGCCTTGGGGTTGGTTGAGTGTTTGAGGAGGTGAAGTTTGGGGAGAACTAAATGCCGGTGCCCTTAACCAGCGGTGGGGGTCGCCAATGGATCCTGCTCACGGGGACCTTGTCTAAAGCTTACGGACACGAGTTTTTCTTTCATTTTTAGGTATCTAGGTCATTTTCACTGTAGGTATTTTGGTATGAATAAAAAGGTTGTGTTCTTATCCTTTCTTAGTTAACTTTTTCCAAATAGGTGAATTGAACTTAAGTTTGGGGGTACTAGGACCTTGCTATACACTGGAGATCATACTAAAATCCACAATTAGATTCCTTGGGAAACATCATTGAGGACTTGTGGGGATTGATTTGCTTTGCTCGCCCCGCTTGGCTTCACCACGTTCCTTAGAGAGTTTAACAGTCTAAGGATTCCAATTTTGTTGAAAAAAGGCTAATATTGAAAATTAGTGCTCATGCTTATCCTTCTTTTTGGCATCATGTTATCATACTCTTCTTGTTATGTCTTTAGTTAGTCTCTTGCTTAGGGACAAGCAAGAAGAAAAGTTTGGGGGTGTGATGAGTGTCTAAAAATACTCATTACATACCCCAGGTTTTGGTATGTTTTAGACCATTTCTATAATTAATTTAGTAGCATTTTCGATTCATATACTAATATGTAGTTTCTTTCTGCAGTTAGGTCAAAGTTCAGCATTTTGGAGGCATTCTAGAGGCTAAGAGAGGGAAGAGTGAAGATCCTGCCCTAATGTCATGACGTCCCAATGTTGTTGGGCACATTGGAATTAACCCGGTTGGCGGAGTTAGGGAGCAGCGTAGCTTCTTTTTAGGGTTTTTAAGGAAAAATGACCAAATGATGAGGAGTTCGCCAATTGAGTGACGACGGCTGACGAGAATAGAGAAAGACGAACATAGAAATCGACATCGACGATCGAGAGAACTATGAAACGGGGAAGAATGCACAGGCATCACTGACACTTTCAACAGGTTCTTCTACCTTTACTTTTATGTTTTCTCTAGATTTTATGATGTATACAAAATTCATTATGTTCTAAACTTAAACTCTAGGGCTTTGGTTGTGTATTAGACATGAAACCTATATCCACTTGCTAGAATTCTTCCTTTTATTGTCTCATGGGATTGAACCTCTATTGATTCATTCTTGATTTTATTTGCACATTAATGTTTGGCCAATATTAATGTGGTGTGTGATTCTTTATGAGATCTGAGAAGGGAGTAGAGAATTAGACTTAGTTGAATCAACGTAATTAGCTTTGTGGTGTAGAAATCATCAGTAATTAGAAGGTGTGCAGGGTTCTTGGAACTTAAGGCACTGCTAGTGCTTAGGGTTGAGTTGAGAAGCAAGAAACCTAGTATTAGTTAGTAGGCTACTTGACCTCGAGAGGGGCTCGTCTTTAAAATAGTTAAGAATCGTCTTGGAGAATTGTCCAATGAAATAATAGAATAGGATTTTGGTTCAGATATAGGTGGATTGTATAATCGCACCAAAAACCCTAGAACCTCTTTATCTTAGGAAACCCTCAACTTGCGTAATCAGTTTACTAGTTTTATTACTTAGTATTTTAATTTAGATTTCCTTTTTCAAAATCATCGCAATTGTTCGTTTGGATATTAGAGAGGTAGTTCTATGTCAGTACTTAGCATCTCGTTCCTCCTTGTGGATAAATCTTTGTACGTTTAGTATACTATATTACTTGACATGCGTACACTTGCGCGAATAGACAGTAATTGCATATCCTTTTCACGTAATTTTAATACAAAAACACAAATACACCTATCAAGTTGGTAGATGTTCTTCAAGGCATTAATGTTATAAAGCTCAAATAGATGTTTCAAACAAAGTACAATACTGATAGAAACATTAAAAAATGTAAAACATGCCTCGTGGCTTAGGGATACTCACAACAATAATGTATAGATCTTGAGAAAACATTTTCTCTTATTGCTCATTTTGAGAAGGTGAGAATTGTTTTGGCTTTATCTGCACAATTACAACTATCTATATATCAATTTAATGTGAAGTCCGTTTTTTTGGAATAGAGCTTTAGATGAGAAGGTTTTTGTGTCGAAGCCTCAAGGCTTTGTTATTAATGGTTGTGAGGTCAAAGTGTATAGGTTGAGAAAAGATCTTTGTGAGTAAACACAAGCTCCACATGCATGGTATATCAAAAATTGATTCTTTCTTTCTTAATTGTGGATTCACAAGAAATGAAAATTAGTCTACTCTTTATTTAAAGACTCGAGATAATGGAGATTTTCTAGTGGTTTTCCTTTTTGTAGATTATATGATTTATATGGGTTCCTCAAAATCATTATTTGATGATTTTAAGTGTTACCAAGATGAGAAATTGGAGATGACAAATTTAAGCTTGCTACAATATTTTGAGGATTGAGAAGTGAAACAAGGTTGAGATGGAATTGTTGTATATTTATAAAATATGATGCAAATCTTTTAAGGGTCTAACATAAGCAATTGTGAAGTGAAACCACGTTAATGAACATCGATGAGAAGTTGTAGTGTGAAGATGGGACTAGAAAAACCGTCAGGGCTATTTAGGGGGTTTGGATTTAGTGGTTAATTATCTAACACACTATACTGACGACTGTTTTTATGTTAGTGTTGTGTCAGTTATGCACTATGCTTGACAACACTGGAGCAGCAGAAAGAATCCTTACGCTATGTGGTTGGAGCAATGATTTGGCATTTGGTATTTCCAAGTTTCCAAATTTGTATTGTTTGGACTCAAGACAATGGTTGAGTAGGGTGTTTGGATGATTGAAGAGCACTTTCGAAAGATTTTAAGATTTGGTTTGGAGCGATAACCTAGAGTTCAAGAAGGAAGAAAAAATTGTTTTGTCATCTATAAACTAGGTATCGCATGCGTTTTGCCCGACCGAAAAGCTCCTTGTTGATTTTGAGTTATTACGAGGAGAGTATTTGTTACCTAGATCATCTAACCTCTGAGGCATCAGCGGTGTAATGCGAACCTCCAAAAATGGCGATTCGAAGATGGTGGGCCGACCGCCTCTTCGATGAATTAAGTCGGCAAAATACGAAGTATAAGTTCTCACAATTGGGATTGCATACCCTTGCATCATGGGAGTCCTCTGGTTACCAGAAGCGGATTACGAATCCATCCCCCTTTCTTCGAAAGGAATCTCTCTCTCCTTTTCTTAGGAAAAAAATCTCTCTTTCCTTATCAAAGACTAATTCTTCCTTATCAAGGAATAATCTTCCAAGAAGTAAGGGATTTGGAAACTAGGAAATTCATGGATAAATACCTTTTGTGTATTTCCCGCCTTTATCCATTCGTCCATAGCGAACCTGCCTTTGGAACTTTAGACGGGATGCCCTGAGGTTGGCCTCTAAGGGGACACCTTGATTTTCATAGACGGGCCTCTAGATTTCCATGCAGGTAGTGCTATCGGTTTAATGGAAGGGTGGGCTTTGGGTAGAAGCCCCATGGAGCGAGGCAAGTGGACCGGCCCGGGGCGGGCCCTGGGCCATTAAGATTCCAGCCACGCTGCGATATCTGCCCTTTCATTAAAGTCCCTTGGGATATGCTCAAGCTTCCAAGCCGCAAAACTCCTTGTTGTTGCTTGACTAGGCCCATATACTTGGCCATACGCTGGTCTCGCGTTTCATATTCTCTGTTTACCTGTCCTACTACTAGTTAAAAGTAGCTGCGTATGAGGAGTTTCTCTTATGATAATGATGAATGGGAGCCGATCACGGCTGGATTTGTTTCATACTCAGATACCATTGTTGGATGCGGGAAGTCTAATGGCATGGCCCACTCTGCCCTGTTGGGACTTTGGTTGCCGGCGGGCCGACTCCCGTTTGGTGGGGAGGCTCGAGTCACGTGGGATCCACCGACCATTGTCATCTGGACCACGTTTGATTTGGGGTGGATTACGCTAGAAAATGCCCGATACTGCCCTTCAGTGCGAAGCGAGGTTTATCTTTGAATACGAAACTCATTTAAGCAGTGCCTTTAGGCCATGTCTAAAGGATAGGCTAATTAGCATTGGGGCAGCCCTGACAGGCGCCGATTGTCGATAAGTGTCTTTTTTTTCTTTCTTTTTTCCTATTTACTATAAACTTGTTCATTTCATATACTATTCAGAAAACATTGCTTAAATATATTACATGGCATCGGATTACAAAATATCAAACTCATAATGGAATTATTAATATATACAAAACTTTATTGTTTTACAAAAACAAAGACATATACAAAATAGACGAAAAAGATCCTCGGTGGGCTTTTTAGTGTTAACGTTGACCTTGATTGTTGATGTGGATTGTCTTGGCTATTTCCTTCTTACATACTCTGCGGATGGCGCAGGTGCTAAGCTTATAGCTTGGTGGGAATAATATAAATGGGCGACCTAATAGGATCATTACCTTCAGGCACATGCATATACATCTAATAACATATCACATATATCTATACACATGTATCTGTATTTCATACACATATCATTCTGCAGTGCATACTTATCTCATACTTACTTATCATATCATGTTTAGAATTTCTTATAAATAGTTCATATACATTTTATGTCATTTACCTTTGCTTCTTGCTAGCATCACGGTGTACTTGTCATCACATAGCAATGCTATATGCTTCTCATATTTCATATCATATCATTTATCATATTGAATCATTATATTCTTGTCTGTTTGTTTTTCTGCTTCATGCCGTATACATGACGTGGATGCGGGAAGCTATAAGGACGAAAAGGTGTTGTTATCGTTATCACGAGGCAATAAGCTATATGGGGCCGAAGAGCGTATCATTATCTGAGACAATGAACTATAAGGACACCGGCGTTGTTATCATTATGCAGAGACAATAAACTATAAGGGCCCGAAAATGTACATTATCATTATGCTGAGACAACGAGCCTGTAAGGATTTGAGTGTTGTAATGGCCACTAGCAGGGCAGCCCCGTCGATATCTTAAACTTTTTATCTAATGACTGCCCGTCTATCCCCTGCAGATTAGCGAGCCAATCGTTTTATTTAATTTTAGTACATGCTCTAACATCCCGAATAACTGTTTGTTATCAGGTAATCATATGACGATGTTCTGATCATTTACTCTTATCTTTGCATACGTATATTATCAAATATTTGCTACAGGCGGAAACCCTTTTAGACGGAATTTTAAGATTTAATGGTGGTGAAAACGACTATTTAAAGGAGATTTGTTATCGCAGAAATCCCCAGTTTCTGCAATTTTGTATCTGCTTCGATTTGGATGAGTGATGGCGGGAATTATGGCTGCATGACCAGGGACCACTCTAATGTCGAAACATAACTTCAAAAATAGAACGATTTGTGTCGTACTGACATAGCTCCACAAATGATAAGATTTAAGGTGCGATGAGTTGGTACATGCGTATTTGAGGATATTTGTTATCTGAAATTCACAGTTTACTGATGATTTTGAATCACTCAATTTGGATGAGTGATAGTAGAGATTATGTACGAAAGCAAACTTGGGTTTTAAAAGCGGATGTCTACTCCCTAAAACTATCATTTCTCTATACAAATTTTCCTCATTGAAGACCATGACCAAACCCGAACAAGCCATATAACAACTTAGGCGACCCCCCCGAAACTAAACTAATGAAATCAACTTCATTGTTGGGGATAGAAATTCACATTGACAAAATGAAAAACTTGCAACCTAATCTGATTATCAAATATCAATACGAATCCTTACAGTAGAGCGAGGATTATTTGATATCCCAGTACCTTAAAGGCTTATACATGTTTCTTCGCTTCTTCTTCTTGTTTATTCTTCTTCTTTTATATTTTCTTTATAGCGTGACACAGCTCAAATTGGACAATTGCCCAAATTGAAGAGACCGAATGTGGTCTTATCCACTTACATAGCTAAGGCCATGTTTGGAAAAATAGCTTTTATGATTTATTACCCATTTTGCATTTAAGTCCTCTATTCCTTTCATTTACACATTCTTTTCTCATATTATTCTAATTAGGCATATAGTATTATGATCTTATGACATTTGGGTCATAGTTGGTAAATTCTTAATTTACATGGCCGTAGATACATTCCAGGTTTTGCTTATTTTATTTTTAGCATTATTATTCCCGAAAACTTTAACTTTTAACTTGTATTACACCCTCAACATGTAAAACTGTCAGGGTATAATTTGAGGTGTTACATGTATGGTGTTTCGTAGAGGGAGATTGGTCAACACGATGATAAGGTGTGTACTAAAGTAGAGTGAAGCTTCTTAGGCACACTTGCTGGGGCTGATCTTAGCTTGTTCAGGTCGTGCTCTCGAGTTTCGACTACGAGTTTGCTTATGAAGAATATGATCTCTGTTTTCGGTTTTATCTTAACGAGACGATGTTGTAACTGCGAGACTTACGGCATTGCTAGGTAAGAGATAGGGCGTATCTCTGCCCTTGGGCTAGCCGAGGATTGGTGGATTCGATGAGATCTTGTTTTGATATACATAAGGGAGCTTGGTCCCACCTCCTCATTCTTAGTTTGCTTCCATGGCTCCGCTGGAGTGGTGAAAAATTGACTGGCGGTCGGTGAAGTGGGATGTAAACCGCCCAGTACGCCGGTCGTGTCGGTTGTTGAACTCATTTTAGAGGTAGGAGTCACAGGAGTCCATTATTGTTTTAAGATGAAAGGGATTGGCCTCAATCCTCTTTGCCAGGTCGCCATGAAGCCTAAGGGCACCTGCGACTCAGAACGCACATTCGGAGGTTTCGTCTCACTGCACCCCCCCGCGGAAGAATCTCGCTTTTAGGAGCCAGCTTCTCTTTCATATCGAAAGTAATCTTATGCTCAGATATTAATCTTCCCGAAATAAAGGGATTTGGAAGCTGGGATCGTGGATAAATATATTGTGTATTTCATGCTGTCGAATTCGTCATGTGACTTGGAGCTACCAAATGGGATGCGAGGTGCCTGCAGGGAAACACCCAGAGCTTTTCATGGGCGGCTCCAGACCCAAGTCTGGGTAGTGTGATAGTTTTAATATGGGAAAGTGGTCTTAGGCCAAACAGCGTCTAGTAAGAACAGAGCCATGGATAGGGACCGGGGCTGAGTACTAGGCCCATAGTGGGTTTAAAACCCATGGTACTCGCATAAGCTATTGATATACTTTGTGATATCATATCTACAATTGCAATGGCCAAAAACCATGATTTTCGTTACAAAATCAAGCATATTATGTATCGTATTGCGTCATCACTTTATTGCTATTATTGGCAAATGGAAAAATCATGCTAAAATTCTATGGTACAAGTGAACAAAGAGCACATATTTACTAAGTCTTTTCTCATACTTTTCAAATTACCATTAGGAATTTGTGATTTTGAATAGGGGGAAATATTAATTTACCAATTCAAAATTGACGGTGTTTACAACGGTTGGAAATTTCCGTTTTTGAGATTGGTGGATTAGTGGTTAGTATGTTATTTTATTTGTGGCAAGATTCATAGGATTATGGTCAAGGATTATGATCCTAATTTCCAGCTAGAGTTGTTAGTCTTTGACTTGTTTCTAAAACTTGATGTACTATCTTCACATGGAATGCAGCACATTTCATATTTTTTGAAGTTTATCTATCAATTATTCTAATTAGAAAATTGTCTCTCTCTTCCTAACATACAATGCTCCCATGTATTGAACATGAATGCAACTCGTTTCTTATATACATTAAAGAAACTTATTCATTTATATACTTTAAAACACACCAGGTAACACAATTAAACAAAAGGAAACAAACAACAAAAAAACAGGCCTGATTTGTCCAAGCACACCATGGACACTTCTCAAGACCCCATCACTGTAGCTAAATTAAAAACATCATGTCTATATAGATATACTTGGTCTTGAATTAACTTTCTAATGACTTAACCAGAAATCTCGATGCCCTTGACCTCCGGCTTCTTCACCACTTCTTTAGGAACAGTCACAGTCAACACACCGTTCTCCATAGCAGCCTTGACTTCATCCATCTTCGCATTCTCCGGCAACCTGAACCGGCGAAGGAACTTGCCGCTGCTCCTCTCCACTCAATGCCATTTATCATTTTTCTCCTCTTGCTCTCTGTTCCTCTCTCCACTGGTGAAGAACTCTGCCCTCTTCAACCTCAACCTTCACTTCCTCCTTCTTCAGCCCCGGAAGATCCGCCTTGAAAATATGAGCTTGGGAGTCTCTTTCCGGGTGATAAAGGTGTGTGACGAAGGCAGAGAGAATCTCGCGATGGTGTTGCTGGGAACGTTGGCAAGAACGCTGCTAAAAGGAAGCCTTCGAAGGATCCCGCATAATATCTAAAGAAAAGGGATCGAAAATGTTGCTCCGTCGGCCACCACCAAGAGCACTAGAAATGAGCGCCATTTTTTTCTTCTGTTGATTGATTAACCTGAATTGATTGGCTAAAAGGCGAAATATCTCTTACGCAAGCTTCGAACTACTTCCTGATGACGAAAGAGGAAGGGCAGACCACTCTAAATAGAGCGTGGAAAGGCATCGTCGCTTTCCTCACAATTCTGGATGTTTCGATTGCTATATGAACGAACGAAGTCTCTCAACCTTCGACCATGTTCCATCATAAAATTTTTGGGTCATGGGCTGGGCGCTAAATCCACCAAGCTACTGAATTTAATCATAGTCCGAATGGGCTCCTTAAGACTTAAGGACTTGGCACGGAAGATTTTCAGTTCATTATCTAGTTAAGAAAATAATTTTCTGAAAATATTTAAAGTTAAATATAATTAAACTGAGTATAAGTATATATTTTAAAATTATTTAATTTTCATATATAAAGCTAAAATGATTTAATGATTTTAAAAGTATAAAAATAATTTATTAATTTTAAATTTTTGTTTTCAATTTTTTCTCAAATTTTCTAAAAACCTAGAATAACTTCACAAATTCTTTGTGATACAAAAAAAAAAAAGATAGTTTTTATATTATATATATTAACAACTCTAGAGTGGAAAAGCTCAAGCTTTCCAAATAATTTTTATTTATCTCTAATTGTGGAAAGAATTGTATATATCATTTTAGGTTACAAGTAGATGAATTTATATTACTAGAAGATGCCACGTGGCGTATCACAACTAGCTCCTAATCCACCATGGTGAGAGAAGTTGTGAGAGTGGAATGCGTAATGGCTAGTGTGGAAGCAGAGCTCGTAGTAATCCATGTATCCTCCCACATCTCTATTTCACTAAGTCTTCATCATCGATGAGAATTGGGTCTTTATAGCTCCGTTTGATGCGGTGGGCAGCGACCCTAGCGCAGTGTTCGGTTCTCGGGCTCAAGGTATGACTGCCTTGGGTGACGTAAGTGTGTGGATAATCTTTCTTGTGAGTATTTGATGTAGTAGTATGAGCCGTTGGGCCTGGTACCTTGAGCTCGAGCTATCTGGATATTTTTTGAATTGGGCATCCCACTCACGATGTATGTGAGATTAAACTTATCCCATTCCACATAGCATAATTGGATACCTTTGAATATATGATTGGTGTATTTTCTTAACATGTTTGGCTATTGGTTAGGATTAATCAATATGAGTTTCTATTATGGACTTGGAGGCATGTGAATAAGCATACTTACATATTTACAATGGAAGTGTATGATGTTTACATGTAATGGAAATACAAAAATACAAAAACATGTAATTAAAAGTAAGAAAGGTATATCTACCAGTAGATTGTACAACAGCGGTCCTAACATTGACATGTCCATTGGATCACTATGTAGTAGCGGCTTTACCATTTATCTAACTATAGAAATAATATAGTAACGCTTAGTTAATTCCCCCAACTAACAAGGTTAATGAAAATTTCCTTTTGTCTCGTAAATTCAATAAATGCGGCAATATGTATCTAATCAATGTTCATGTGTTTGTATACGTCCTCTACGAGATTGAAGCGTGTATGCTTATCAAATCAATGTTCATGCGTTGTACCGCGTCTTTGTGATATAGATCGGTCTGATATGCAAATAAGATGAACGCATTATAAAGGGAAAAGCATGTTTTAGGCTATCGAATTGAGAATGCAAGTAAAGAGCGAGCATTCTAAAGGGAAAAGCATGTATCAAATACAGGTTAGAATGACGGCAAAGAAGTATGAATAATGAGAAACCTTATGAGGTATAGAATGTAAAGATTGGTTTTGAGTAGAGGAGTCTTACGCCAGTAGTATGAATCTTATCTTAGCCATTTTAAGGTAGTACCTACAGGTTAGGTAAGATCCTCAGTGATCAGAATGTCATTCTGTAAAGTCGATTATTTTCTTTTGTTTTTTGACAACTAAACATTTTGTTATAATGTAATAAACTATTATTACTGGGACTCGAACCTAGGACCTTTTCCAGATGTCTTACCTTTCTAATCCATGTATTTCCCATTCTTTGCACTTATTAGCTTATTACATACTTTTCCCCATTCTAAATCTCACATGGAGTCATTAGCCATGAAACATTTACTGTTACCGGAAATTACGCATCAAACTTTATCAATACTCGACATGGAGCGTCAGTTTCTTTCTCCCCCATGTCCTCATCTTCCTTTTTCCCGTTCAAGGCCATGTCCATTCCATGCTCAAACTCACCGAGCTTCTTTCCCTCGTCGGCCTCCATGTCAATTCTTAATAGATTCACGTGCTATGCCGGCTTTCGTTTCCGAACCATATCGGATGGGCTACTATTGGATCATCGTGAACCGATTAATCAGCGAAGGATATGTTTGATGGAATGAAGGAGCCGCGATGGAAACCCTTTGTTTAGGGAGATGTTCATGTCGTCGTGCCAAAATTATGATCCGGTGACCTGAATCATAGCAGATGGGATCATGGGCTTTGTTATTGATGTCGGTAATGAAGTTGGAGTTCCCTCCATTATTTTCCGTACTAGTAGTGCTTGTGCCCTCCGGGCATATTTTGTATAGAAGCCTGGTAAACCTGCTACCACATTTTGGTTCAAGAAACAAATAATACTTGCAAAACCAGAGTGACGGCACTGTCAAGAACAAAGGAAGGAAAAAAGGAAAATAAATAACAACGGACTTGAGTAGATTGTCTTTGTGGTGAAAAGTCGGTCTTGTGAGAAGTGCAATCTCCTTAAAACATATTCACTCTCTTATAGTCGCTTGGAACTATCGGATGGATGTTTGTCTCTAAGATAAAAACGGCATACAAGTAGCACTATAACACCTTGATACCACTCCGTGAGTGGGTACATGTTTTGAACCTATCATCCATTACAGTGGTCTGAGGAACAGAATAACCAACTTGATCTCAGATCAAAGTTATGCTCTGATATCAAATTGATGTAGATCGGCTATGAAGAATAATAAAATTAAAAAGAAAACGAATAAAATAAATAGAACGAAGTTCTCAGGTTTTTCAATATTATATCAAGTCTCCCAAACAAAAACATAAGGTCATGTACAGGGGCCAAATATAAAGCACTATGAGATAAATCACAAAATCTATGGAATAAATCACAAAAGTACGAGCAAATAAATCATAAAACCACAAAGATAAATCTTACAAAAGTAAAATTAAATAAATAACTAATAATAATAAAATTATAATTGAAATTGGAGCTTCTGTATCTGTTTAGGCCTAGATATGGGCACACTCATTGCACCCGTCACATTCCCTCGAGTTAGAAAGAACTCGACTCCGAAGAGTGATCAAGAAAATTTCTAAATCCTGCTGGCCTTTGGTCCGGTATTGTCATTCTTTTGCTTACTCTTGAATATCCCATGTTTGATTTTCTTCCAAAGTCTTGAAATTTGTGGTTGAATGTTGAATATTAACACTAGGTGGCGACCATGGAGGGCTTGATTAGGTACAGTGTGAGCTCGGACCCGGGGCTTATGCGATTCTTGGTGATTCTGATGACGACGATTGCCCTTGCCTACTCTGCAGGAGTCTCTTCTTCAAACTCTTGGCTGTAATCCGATTCCCATTTGCTCCAACTATCACACCGAAAATAAATCGATTCCTTCCTGTCTGAACTCCTCTTGACTTGTGCGTGTGACGAGGATGGTGAAGAAAACCTTCACACATAATTGTCTTTGTTTGGTGGAAATCGGAGGCTTTCACCTACGTAGTACGTTCTCGGGGTCGTTCACATGTGCCGATGTGCTCGATAGGGGTTGATGGGTTTTGGGTCAGCCGAAGATTATTCCCCGAGGTCTGGGGTGTTACGTCGGGACGAAGTTGTTATGGGTGAAGTTGTTTAATTAGTGCAGGAACCGTGGTTGTCTTGGCGACCGAGTGAGGGAAAGATGAGTGTCGGTTTGGGTTCGGTCAGAATTTTGTGGAAGGGTGTGCAGCCGAACAAGGGCAGCTGTCTCGGATCGAACTTGAAACCCCCCCAAGCATAAATAGCCGATCTCGGATACGAGTTAGGCTGCGATGCAAATTTCTGCGAAGCAAGAATAATAACTTGATCTCATATCAAAGTTATACTATGATACCAAATTGATGTAGCTCGGCTACAAAGAATAATAAAATTAAAAAGAAAGCGAATAAAATAAATAGAATGAAGTTCTCAAGTTTTTCAATATTATATCAAGTCTCCCAAAAACAAAAGCATAAGGTGTTATTTATAGGCACCAATATAAAACCCTCTTGAGATAAATCAAAAATCACAATAGATAAATCTGAAAGCTAAGCAGATAAATCATAAAAACCCCAAAGATAAATCACAAAAAGTACAATTAAATAAATAAATAATAATAATAAAATATATGGTGAACTTGAGATTCTTATCTTTCGTCACAGAGCTATATATGGGCATACTCCATGCCCATCTGTAACCTCAGACACATAACCCACTTGATCCACAGCAGTTCACCTGAGCGAGAATGAGATATGATTCAATGCTGAATAGGATCGGTGCCTTTCATATTATAGAAGAATAAAGACCCATTGTCTTTAAACCGATTGGGAGCCTCTCAGACTTCTAGACAACCGTTAAGACCTCTTGAGCTTTAGAAGATGGATAATCATTCATTGCCATTCCTTTGTAATGAATGTCATTCAAACAACTTTTCCAACAATTCCCTACATGAATGACATTCATGACCAAAAATTCCAAAACTTCAAAAGACTAGGTAGTAGATTCAACAATTGAAGAATAAGAGAGGTAGGTGGCACCCTTTGAATCTTTCCTTGTAAAAATATATTTACTCTACTAATTAAACATTTGACATAATGTCCTTGAACTGTTCTACCACTTGTATAGATGATGACATATCTCACATAGGAATCTTCCTAACGCAATTCAATTCTCACTTTTATGTCCATTTAGGCCATGCACGTACTCACAGTTACGTAGGGTTTAATAGGAATTCTGCCCTATTCAATTCCCTTGAAGCAGCCCCACATCCATCTTACATAGGTGATCTCCTAATTCAAGAGCGACTCATATTACTTTTACTTCAAATTCCATGCACAAAGATCATTAAAGGCATAGTTTAGCCTTCCTTTTACTAGCATTATTGTTTCATCATATGAATGGATTTGGAATATCATAGTGATAAGACCAAGTCGATAACACCCCAAATTACTTCTGCAGATTTGTTTTATAACGTGTTTAGGGTATAATAAAAGTAAATGTATATTTTAGGGAATAAAAAATAATGCTAAAGCAAAATAATAGCCAGATTAATTTAAGGGTCAAAGGGTAAATTAGTAATTTACAATCTAGGACAAAGGTCATAATATAGAAAAGGCTATATATATGTAAAGTTAAATTAGATAAAGTGATTTGAGAATAAAAGAAAATGAGACTAAATTTATAAAAGCCAAAAATGGATAAAGACAACGTGGTCTTAGAATTGGCTTAGAAAAGTATAGGGCATTTATATGGTGGAAGAAGAAGAAGAGGAGAAGAGAGGAAGAAGAAGAAAGAGAAGAAGAAGAAGAAGAAGAGAAGGAAAGAAGAAGTTCGAAATTTAAGAGTATGGATACTAGTTAAGGATTTGTATGGAATTCATGTGGGAGTTTAGGAATTTTTTCCAACCTCTTTCTTTGTCCATACTATAGGTTAGGAAATACTAACTTACAAATATGTTTAGTTTGTGGTTGTAGTCACTCGATGGAGGAAATTTTGTATGAGAAAATGTTAGTTAGGGAAGATCTTTGTCAGTTTTTTCTAAACCCATGTTTTTTTCCATAACTTGGTCATCACTAATCTAAATTGGTGATTCAAATTTTCTATTAAACTAACCTTCTAAGAAACAAATCTCCTTCCAGAAATAGGTGTATGCAAAATTTGGACCCAATGCATCTAGAAATTCGTCAAAGTGAGGCTCTACCACTACTTTGGTCAGTCAAGTTAGGTTATGGTACGATTTTGGGTTTTACACGAGGAATAGTTTTGGTATTTAGGTCATAAGTTTAGTTTGCTAAGTCCAATTAAGTGATTCAAATTTATAGGTAAACTAAACTTCTAGTAAAACAAATCTCCCTGAAATAAGTGTATCCAAATTTGGACCCCATTGGACCCAAAAAAATTCGTCAAAGTAAGGGAATAATTTTGTCCTTGAAATCTATCTCAGAACAGTCTCCTGAACTAGAGTAATTCCGGTAGTTTAAATCATAAGTTGAGTTATACTGGTCCAAATTAGGTGATTCAAATTTTTGTACAAACTAGACATTTGGGAGAACAACTTTCATGAAAAAATTATAGTCAAATTATGTCTTTATCATTCCCAGAAAATTTTCAAATATAAGACACACAATTCAGTTCTGTTCTAAAAAGCATCGGGGAAGCCGAGTTCAGAATGTTTAGACCATATATCCCAAATTAAGTCAAATGACGTGATTTTTTGAACCATAGAAACTTCAAGACATATGGGTATATTGAGTTAGAAGATCACTTTCTCCTAACAATCATTTATAAGGTCAAATTATGATCGAAAATGGACTTGGGAAATGCCTCGGGTGTTGACCGAAATTGGTTATGAAAGTGAAATTGTATAAAAGGTTATATAAATGTATTGTTATATGAAATAAGGCATTATACTAAGTTGATCGTGATAACATGTGTTATAAGAAAGCTAAAAAGAGAATGCGTATAATTTATATGAACAAGTGCAAAGAACAATTTAAATGTTTATAAAGATTATTTGATGACTAGATATCTCCTTAAGTTTACATGATATAGGTAGTTATTCATGTATATGAGATATCTTTTTTGATACCTAAAGATTGTTAAGAAAACATAATAAAACTAATTGCACATGGTAGAATTAAGTTGGATAGATAAAAAGCGTCTTTATAGGAATATGATATTTGCAACATACGATTTACAAAGTGGCCCCATTTGGGTTGATGACATGGATCCCGTTGGATCATTCTGATGGCCGTGCAGGTCGCCTGTCTGATGCGATTTATAGATCATTTATCACGTCTGATGATATTGCACCTTCAGTACATACAATTCTTATATCCACTTCTTTAGAATATGCAAAGCATGACATAGATGAGATGAAATTTTGGAATGTTATAAAGGCGTGAAACATAATGATATGAAATGCAATATATAATTTAATTATAATGATATGAGAAGTAACATGTATTATGAATAAAATGTTATGGAGTATTGTAACGATCAATTATAGTAATTAGATCCATATTTATGAATTCCCACTAATTTATAAAAACATACGGGTGTTTATCGCTATGAGTCTTGAGAAATTAGTGATATTTGCATATATGGGACGACACAGCGCAGGAGTCCATCACGGGTAAGAGTTTGAATCAATTTTGTAAGTGTAAATGTAAGATTTTGGAGACAGTGTGAACCTAAAAGTACAAGTAAATGAGACTCATAATATATGTACAAGACACTATAAATACCACTATGGTGTATGTATATGAAATATTTTTGTAAGTTTATATTTTCAAGATAATTGTTTAGAATTATATAAGTTAACGGGTTTATAGTTCTCGGATTTGTGACACCCTTTCACTGGCATCTGAGGGTCATCTTTGGGTTGGGGCGTCAAAGTCTTTACAGTTTAGTTGTCCCTTTTGAACCTAGATCTTGGGATCTATAGTCAACCAGGTTGGTGTCCACTTAATCGGCTTATTCTATTATGGGCTTTAGTCTCATTCCCTTCAATGACTTTTCAACTAACTCTCTATTTAACCTTTGATTGTGAGGATCCATGATGTTATCTTTGGACTTTATATAGTCTAAAGAGATGACACCAATCGAGAATAATTGTCTAATGGTGATACATCTCTGATGAACATGTGTCTAGACTTACCATTATACATACTACTTTGTACTTTACCAATAGCAGATTGACTATATTGTGTATGCAAAATGTAGGCACGAACTTTAGCCCTCTTAAAATATCCTCTAAAAAGTAGCGTAACTATTCCATCTCTTCTCCACATTTTTCCAATGCTATAAACTCATATTCTATTGTGGATCTTGCAATAATCGTTTGTTTTGAGGATTTCCACAAGACTGCTCCTCCCCCTACCATAAACACATAGCCACTATGGGATTTTGAGTCTTTAATATTTGATATCCAGTTTGCATCATTGTAATCTTCAAGTATAGCAGGATATCTTGTATAGTGTAGCCCATAATCACGAGTAAATCGTAAGTAATTAAGTACTCTTATGATTCATTTCCAATGCTTGGCTCCAAGATTACTCGTATAACTACTTGGTTACTATAGGAATAGGCTATGTATGTCTTGTATAGCTCATTAAGGTACATTAAATTTGCATATTACTGCAGGTATTCTACTTGAGAAACACTCTCAGCATTCATGGATAGATGTATAGAGTTACATAAGCGGGTGTTTGCTTAATTCAGGAGTGTCTTTATCAAACTTTCGAGAATATTATCAGCAATTTGGCGGCTTAGAATGGAGTTCATCTGATGTTCTTATGATTTTTCTTTCGATATAACATCGAGTGGTCCCATCTTTCATGTCAAACCTTGAATTCAACATACTCTCAATAATTACCAGTCATCTTATCATCCTTTATCGACAATACATACACATACAATGACATATCATGTTTTGTATCATGACATACACACACTTGTCACATTCATTGATTTTAAATGCTTGTGACATCATAACTTATTAATCAAATTTCTCATGCCATTGTTTGATGCTTGTTTTAATCCAACCTGAAGTTTCGACTTACAAACTTTCTTTTCTTGTCTTGAAAGCGAGAAAACTAAGGTTGCTCCATATGAATTTCTTAATCTAAATATCCATTAGCATGGTTTTCCCATCCATTGATGTAATTTAAGGTTTCTTGGGTAAGCATAAGCACCCATCCTTATGAAATTTATTGTAAGTCATCGGAGATATGTCGAAACAAATCAAGGTCTTCATTTTGTTTGTAGCTTTTGATCACAAATCTTGCTTTGTACTTGTCTATTGATCCATCTACCTTCCTTTTCCTCTTGCAAACCCATTTGGAACTTAAAGGTTTACACCTTGGTGGAAGATCCACTAGTTCCCAAGTGTGGTTTTATAGTATGGAATCAATTTCATTCTTAATGGTCTCTTTCCACATAAGACCCTTTGTAGAGTTCATTGCCTCTTTATAAGTTTGAGGTTCCCTTTCAAGCATATACATTAGAAAATTTGTACCATAATATATTTCTATCCTTGCTCTTTTACTACGTTTGGGCTCAACCTCACTATCTTTGTCTTGATCTTGACAATTTTTATTAATAGCCTCCAACTTATTTTTTGATGAACCTAGATCCTCCTTGGATTTACAAGAAAATATATCTTCAAAGAATGATGCATTCCTCGATTCCATTATCATGTTCTTGTGAATATCTGTGATATTCGACTCATGAACAAGAAACTGATAAGCACTACTATTATGTGCATAAACAATGAAAAGGAAATTAGCAACCTTAGGTCATACCTTCACCTATTTAGGTGGAGGAAATGGCTCTTTAATTTCCAAGACATCCCAACACTCATACATATTTGTAAGATGGCTTGTTTCCTTTCCATTACTCATATTGAGTCTTTTTATGTTTTCTTTTTAGGAACCTTATTCAAAAGATAATTCGCCATCAAAATTGCTTCTCCCCACATGCTTCGAGGTAGATTGGAGCTTATTAGCATTGCATTAATCATCTCTTTTAAAATGCAATTTTTTTGCTTAGATACTTCGTTGGATTGAGGCAAATAAGGTGTTGTTGTTTCATGTATAATCTCATTCTAAGCACAAAGGTCAACAAATGAAGATTCATACTCACCACCTTTATCACTTTTGAGCACTTTAATTTTCTTGTTGAGCTAATTCTCAACTTCGATTTTATAAAGAACAAATTTCTCGATCGCCTCATCCTTACTTTTAAGTAAGTACACATAACAATACTTTGTGCTATTATCAACAAAGGTAAAAAAGTATTTTAGACGACTCAAGTCTCACACTTATGTTTTGAATCAATTTGAAATGTCAATATACGATCTAAGTTAACTAATATCGCGTAATGTATCAAAAATTAAGCATATCATAATCTACGCATTACCATATCTTAGATGACTCAAGCATGTAAGTGAGAAGAACTAGCTTTATTCATATTTTACTCGATAACAATCATTACATTGAGTTTTCACACTCCATAAAACTCATATTCCATTCCCGACGTACATTTCCGCTCTTGGACAAAAGCGAATGCATCTGGCGAAATACCATGAAATCCATATTTGTTGTGATAGACAAAACTAAGTTCTTGCTGGATTTGAATTTTTCTAAGTCACTTCCTTCCGTAAGTCATTTTCAAGACCACTTTTCCTTGGTCCTTAATTTCAGAGGTGGCCGAGTTCCCCATGAACACCTTTTCCTCAATCTCAATTAGGTTAAAGGTGGAGAACATCTTCTTATCCCAACACACAAAGCATGTAAAACCAGTATCAATCCACCATTCCTCGAGATTTGATCCCACTAGGTTCACTTCAGAGATCACAGTTGTGAGGTCAATGTCATACATATCTTTAGTGATATTATCAACCACATTAGCCTCCTTAGGCATCTCTTTTGTGATCCTACAGTCCATTGACTTGTGACCTTACCTTCCCATGACATTTTCCTTGCATTTTGCTTTTTTGGGGATTGCTTTCTTTGGGTCAGTATTCCCTTTATTTGGCTTTCTTGAACTTTGGAACTTTGACCATGTTCCACAAAGTTAGCTTTAGCCTCATTGGAATTATTTGCAATTTCTTTTCTAAATCCTCTATTGTCTTCTTCAATGTGAAGTATGACAATAAGGTCTTGATATCATTCATACATTTATGTGAGGAAATTCTTGAAATCTTTCAACGGGGCAGTTTCGAATATCTTGCCACTTGAAAAGTTTCGCTCAACATCATTCCTTGAGCATGTATCTCATGCAAGATCACTTGAAGCTCTCGGACTTGACTGGCCAAAGTCTTGGAATCCATCATCTTGTAATCAATGAATCGATCCACATCTAATTTCTTGGCCATAACATTCTCGGTTTTATATTTTCGATTAAGAGATTCCAAGAGCTTCTTTGTTGTTTTCTTGTAATTATAGATGTTGTAAAGAGAATCGACTAATCCATTTATGACATAATTCTTGCATAGGAAGTCAGAATGTTTTTAAGCACCTCTGACAACATTGACTTGATTATCGATCGTCTTTTGAGGCTTAGGAGCATCTTCTATCAGAATCTACTTAAGATTCATAGTGGTCGAATTATAATATTGTTTTGCTGCCCTCGTTTGTATTTAGTCTATTGAATTTGATTCATCACTTGTGGATCAAGTTCAAAATGCACAAAAATTTATAATACTTAATTCCACCTTAAACGAGTAGCTAAGGCTACTTGTAGGTATAGTGGCTTTAGGGTCGTCCTCTAGGATGGGTCTTCTATTGATTTTAGGTAATCTAGGTGTCTCACTTGTAAAAAAGTTTATCTTTTTTTGGAAAAGTTTGGATTTTTATGGGTCGGTTGATTGTTTTGTTGTGAAATCAAAATTTAAAGGTAATCTCGAGGCTTGGTTCCCTCAAGCATTCACACATGATGATTCTGAAGGATGCTCGAGGTGTACTCTTGATAGATATTTAATTAAGAACATATTATAGGAGTAGGAGAATAGTGTTACCTAGTGTGGCGTCGAGTAGGCTTTCACCTTTAGTTCTTTCCACAGTCGGAGCGAAACTGATCTCGTCGACATCTTGGATGAAGGATCTTCTAAACAACTATTTAATATCAACGATTGAACTTTCCAAATATCAAGAAGAACAATGCTTTCATGACGATGAAAAACTCCTTAAGTCAAATACATCCAAGGTCATCTATCCCAAGTTGTGTACAATGCCCCCACAACCCCCGAGAGAAACTCGAAGACTTTACCTGCCTCTGAAAGTGACGTGAAAGCGGTTTCAATCTCCTCCTTAGCATTTAAACACATACACCATAGGATCCATCATGAGTAGAACTTGGATCAACCTACCCCAGATTAGGAGTGACTACTCTCTCATGGCTTGAGATAAGGTAACCATGGTGATTATTTTAACCTAATTTCGTGCAAAATAAAGAGAAAAATAGAGTATGAAAGAAAAATTAATTTTATTGAATAAGATTTGCTAAGATCTAAGACCTTATGTTTTTTTTATCAACCATCCTGTATATATAGGATGTTTTTACACATTTGGGGGTTTATTTAGGTAAGTACAATCGTATCTCTCAGTAAAATATCACACATATAAGAGGAATGGGATCGAAATGGATGAAATTACATAAAAAAAAAACCAGTAAAATTTTCGAGTTCCTATAAGAAGTGAGTGCGAAATTTAAGATCTGTTAGCTAATGATCACGAGCTCCTTAAAACATGTTCGCTCATTCCCTCTAATAATTTTTAAAAATGAGATCCTTAGCTAGCAGTCAGAACTTCTTAAAACATGTTTGTATTCCTTCAATGAATGCGAAAATTGAGATCTATAAAGTTAAGTCACAGGCTTCTCAATTTGTGATTTTGCCTCAATCCTCTCGTCAATCATGCTGAAGGTCTCAATCTTCATTAAATCAAGTCCCATGGCTTCAAAGCTTGAACTTGAGATCCCAAAATGTCTCATTGCTGGTCCTCATGCGTCAAGAGACTAAAGGCTTGAAAAAACATGATCAGATGCCAAGGAAAACACGGTTTGGCGTTTGGGACGTCACAACTTTCAAAGTCGAGTAATTATAGATAGTTGGCATCAAAAGTGTTTTGAAAACATTGTTTTTAAATAGGAAAAATGTCGCATTTTGAGCTGTCATCACAACTCCCCAACCAGCTTATTGCTAGTCTTTAAGCAATGGATAAACAAATAATTAAGATAATTGATCAAAACAATATAAAATAAAATACTGAAAGCAAATAAATAAATACTCAAAAGTGATAAATAAAGGATAGTTAAGATTTTGAGAAGGTGCTTGATATTATTAGGAGAAAACATTGGAAAGGTCCCGATCATCGAATCGGTTTAGTTTAGGATTACAATCATTTTAATCTACAAGGCAAGGTATCAATCGTGCCATGGTGATCAAGGCAATCCTACCCTTAAGTATTCAATAAATCTTTCTTTAAGGACCTTTGTGGAATGATGTTTTAGATCTTGAATATAAATACTAGTTCAGATACCTGACGAAATTCGACTCACTTTACTGACATAAAGAGAGTAGAAACGGAGTTGAAAGCATACTTTTATTTATCATACTCATATATATATATATATATATATATATATATATATATATATATATATATATATATATATATATATGCTGCTCTATATATATATATATATATATTGTGCTTGGATAATGCCAAGTAATCGAAGCAACAATCCTATTATAGTTAAGATTCGTGATGGCTCCCACGATTGGTTAAGGGCATCCAGTATTCAATTCCCCTCGAACTTTGCTCGAGCTAACCGTAAATAACAAGACACCTACAATTTGTAGAAATCAATGTCTTCTATCAGCGCGGCGGTGAGTCAAAGACTTCCAACCCGGTTATCTTAGGGCACTAGGCATTCAATTCCCTTAAGGCCAGGTGCCTAGGATCCAACACACTTTTATTTTCTAATTTTCTATTTGTATGATTTTATTTATTTATTTTTATTCTTTTTGCATACTTGGGGCTCATGGCCTCTCTTTAAGGTGTCCCATCACTATAGAAGTCCAAATGTATCTCGAAAGCAAGAATTATGTTGAGATTGAAATTTCAGTTCTAATAATATAGTACAAGAGATCTAATGTGTGTATACGACTTTCAAGTTCAAAAAGAAATAATTTGAAAGACAAGGGGTTATCAAATGATCTCACACAAAATACTAGGCTTTCTCAAGTCTTAGGTCAGCAAAGCAAAGGTGTCTGATTTCAACCAATTTGAATTTACAAGAAAAATCCTAATACATCTCGAGATAATTTCAACACCTCCTCTACTCAATAGAAAACAAGCATGCAAAGAAAACAATAACTAAAGATTTTAAATCATTCCAAGTTGTTTCCTTTTCTGACTTATTTCTCCTCCCGACCAAAGATAGAACATACCTCGATACAAAACTGTGAAAATATAAGTTAGGATGCATTACCTCGATCGAAGGGTACTCTTACTCGGTTTACCTCAGCACAAATAGAAAGTAAGGGCTCCATGAGGAGGCTAGTCACCATGAGCCTACGTATGTGGTGTTGATAAACCTAAAAGCTTAGAAAAGAAACAAAATTTTCTCCAAAAATTAAATATGAAAACTAAAACAAAATTTAAATAAAGAAAATAAACTAAACTAATCCTAAGTGCAAAAAATTAAATTTTGTTAGGCTTGTTAGTCTCAAGAGAGACTAAGCTAGGATAAATAGTTAGGCTAATGGCTGATCGATATCGACTCATGATGATTCCCTCCTGGTAATTTGGTGGGCATCTATAAGCCTCATCGCCCACCTCATATGGTCCTCCTCATAATGGCGTCGAGAATGTAAATCCCCGGATCAGTCTCCTATGATTTTGTATGTTATGGGACTAATCCCATCCAAATCTAAATAGTTGCATCCCATAACCTCTCTTTGCTTCCTTAGAACATCTAGTACCTTCTCCTCTTCTTGCTTTAATAAAGATGAGGTATCCTTATTAATATGTCTTATTCTCTCCAAGCGTGCATATTTTAGCTCACTTGGCTCCAAAATTATTTTGGGAGGATCACGTCGTTTCTCGATGAATGGATCATCATCAAATTGGTTCATTAATGCATCTTGTAGATCTCGTCGAATACTTCTTTATGAGTGTCTCTCTTGTGCTCACTCCCCTTTGGTTCCACATCTTGAGTTTAATTGGTTTCTTTTCTAATTACATTGAAATTTCTGTTTGTCACCTCATCATCCTGACTATACTCTTCATTTTCTTTGAATTTTTAATATCTTCTTTCTCATATGATGGAGAGGGAGTGACCTGATTGGTTTACTCATCATTCTCTTGTCACTATCGATTGCTCTTTAGCATATTAGTTGAGTTTTCCATCGCATTCCTCAGGTATGTATGGTTAAAGGATTATATTGAGGTTGAGATGGAACACATCCTCTTAGTAATAGCATAGGAACTAGGGAGTAGGAGAGGAAATAATGGATGTCATATAGCCGTACACTAAGTCTTCGTGCATCTCCTCCATATAGTCAAGCCCTTGGTCATCGTGGTGGATTTTGTTCACCAGAAGAGTCCCCACTAGCACTGTGTGCTCTCACTTCAACCATATAATCGTCCGCCCTCTTACCCATGTTTTCAATGGCTTGCTCAAATAAGGAACTTGGTGGTTGGGCTTGCACATTTTGATTTTTCTCATGATGTTGCCCCTAAGAGAGGTTAGGAAGATTCCTAGAATTATATGTGTTTACGCATGTGTTGGTATTCCAAGGCTCATATTTATACAGTTGGTGTGGCCTCCAAGTTCCTCTCTCATGGATGATAAATAAGGGCAATCATCAATAAGATGGCAACATGCAAAGAAATTAGAGCAATGAGTTGGTGGCCACTTGGCTTCATGCATAGCTTTAGCCTCTTGGATTCTTCTATTCTCATGTTCTTCAATTTTCTAGTAAAAATTCCCCTTGAGCCGCTATCTCATATTTCTCTTGTACATGATCTGAATTTCCTAAGAATTATAATAGCGTTGAGTGTGTTCAAATCTTGAGAAAATAAGAGGTTTTCCCATCCTCTTGTGGGTTCATTCGTATGATAGAAATAAAATGGTCTTAGATTTTTAATCTCTGAAAATAAAAAATAAAAAAATCACAAAAACATTGAGAAAATATTAATATAGTACAGTCCTAAAAAATAAAGAAAAAGTGCAGGAAATTAAAGAAGAAAAAGAAAAGTAAGAAAAGCAAGAAACTTTGATTACCTGTCGTTTGGAACCATCCTGATACTTGACGCCATGTGATTCATCGCTTGTAGATCAGGTTCAGAATGTACAGAAATTTTTAACACCTAATTCCACCTTAAACGAGTAGCCAAGGCTACTTGTAGGTATAGTGGCTTTAGGATTGTCCTCTGGGATGGGTCTTCTACTGAGTTTGGGCAATCTTAGGTGTCTCACTTGTAGAAAAGTTTATCTTTTTCTAGAAATTTTTGGATTTTTATGGGTCGATTGATTGTTTTATTGTGAAATCATAATTTAATGGTAATCTTTGGGCTTGGTTTCCTTAAGCATTCACACATGATGGTTCCAAAGGGTGCTCGAGTGTCCTCTTTATATATATTTAATTAAGAACATATTCTAGTAGTAGGAGAATAGTGTTACCTAGTGTGGCGTCGGGTAGGCTTTCACCCTAATTCTTTCACAGTCCGGACAAGAGACAATCTCGATCGAGCATACTGGATGAAGGATCTTCTAAACAACTATCAAATATCAACGGTTGAACTTGCCAAGTATCAAGAAAGGTAGTAGCGATGAAAAACTCCTTCATCGACTACATCGGGTCATCCCCAATGAGTTGTGTGTCACGGCACCCCTAGAGAGCTCTAAGACCTTCTGCTCTACCTCTTAAGTGACTGGCTGGTTTCAATCTCCTCAGCAGTTTGATACCACCCCTTGGGATACATCTTAGTGGAACTTGGATCCACTAACTGCTTGAGATTCAGGGCAACTACTCACTCATGGATTGAGAAGGTCGTCATGGTGATTATTAACCTAATTTCATGCAAAATAAAGAAAAATAAGTATGAAGAAAAACTAATTTTATTAAATAAAAATTACTTTAAAATCGAAGACCTCACATTTTTTATTAGCCATCCTGTAGAACGATCGCCACCACCAGTGCCCGACGACCGATTGGTGGATCAGGGCAGTTGGGAAAGCGCGGTCCTCACTTTCATTTCCAATCCATATACAAAAAAAAAAAAAATCGATACAAATGTGAATGGTTTTCAATGCAGGCACATTTGAATGCTCATTGGGTATGTAAAGCATACATTAAACATTTTTGCGAATAAACATTTGCGAAGACCCATCATTTAGGATATAACTCCACATTTGTACCATCATTTACAAAATTTATTATAGTTTTCAATATCAAAAACGTTCCTGAAAATAGAATCGAGTTTAACTCACAAGATACTTTACAGAAATTAGTGATTCAATTTCATGCATGTGTGCGCAAAGTTTTAATTCTCCTCAGATAAGCTGACATTGGCTCTATGCTTGTCACCGGTCTTCACTCTTGTACCTATTCACTCGGTACAAGCGCGTTGATAAAAACAACACGTTAAGTATTTTCATACTCAGTGGTTTCTATACGATTCTATTCTCTCTTCATTTCATTTTAGAACATAGAAATATTTATAAAGCAATGCTTTTTGTACAATTTTCAATGACGATGCGGTCTGATATGTATCTATATATTTATTGATGAATCAATTACAATTCATTGGTCATCTCGAGCTATCTCATTCGTAAGCGAAAGAAAGAAAAAAATCATTCAAAAGAACAAATCGTGCACTTTTCAATCATTGTTTGCCCTTATCGAATTTAACTTTATGCTTTTTGGTGCACGGGATAACAAATGAAGGATCCGGCCGGATTAACCTCATGAACAGGGGACCTCTGGAGCACTCCCGATGGATATGAGACTTTTCTCAAACCTATTAAAATCCATGGAGCGAACCCCTTTACAATCCTTTACATATCTTTAGAAAATAATGCGAAAGCGAAGTGGTAAAAATTTTTTTTTTTTTCAAACACTTAGATTTTTCGTAAAATCGCCGAGTTTCTCTGCTTGGACTTTCCCAAATTTACAAATACCCGCATAAGCATTTAAAACACTTCTAATTTTCCACTTTTCAACTTCCGCTTTAGGACTCCTCGTCCACAACTCAATCAACACAATATATACCATAATACATTTATTCATTTCAATCATCAAACATTCAAAACTTCTTCAATTATACGACATTTTTATCAAGATTTGGCTTCACGGACTCTAAGCCGATCGCCTAAGTAGTTCCTTTCAAAATATATCCATATATGCATATATACATGACAAACTATTTGGACATACATGCAAACTATTTATACAATGCGCTCACATGCGCTGCTCTCGATGGTTCGACTTCATCGCAGAGGGTACTCTACCAACAAGACATGTTCGGGGTCTCGAAAATGTTTTTGAAACATATGGAAAAGAATGAGCTAAAGGAGCCCAGTGAGTGTACATTTTCATTAATATAACATTTTCAGTATATGTCAAAGTAATACATACATATACATTTAAAAATCCATTTATGTCTTAAACTTTCTTTCTTTCTTTCTTTCTTTCTTTCTGATGGAACCCAGGGAATAAACACACCGAACAGCTCGGCACGACTGCGGGAGGGACGCCATGATTCCGCCTCTATAACCACTACGCTTCGCGGAGAAATCCCACGCTTTGCATGTGGTTCCACGCCATATCACCTTATCACGCAGGCGATATTACTCTAAACACCCATTTCCCTCTCCTCGCTAGTAACCTATAACTTACCCCTAAATCCTTACACGCTTAAGGTAAATTCTACCGACACGTTTCATCACCTATATGGGGGTTAGGCACCATCAAGAAACATTTAATGTTAATAAATCCATTTAAATCCTTTACTTTATCATGAAAACTCATATATATATATGCAAATATACATATGCATTCTTTACACATTTTTACACTTCCATAATGCCTTAACATATGCATACATATATGATTTAATATAAATCCATATATTTAGGCAAAATAAAACATTTCCATATGCCTTAACATAAACTTCCATATGCCTTAACATTTATATAAACATTTCCATTAAACTTTTCGGCTTAACATTAAACCATTCACCTTTAAACTCACTTTCAAAATATCATTTTACACTCACGCTCACCGTCAATTCGCTTGCTTTTCGTCGAATTCCCGTTTCCCGTCCGATAGTCCTTTTCACATTTTTCAAGAAAAACCACAACTAACCATTAACCATAACTTCCATTTAATCCACCATACACATTCATTTTCACCCAACCACATCACATTCACTTAAATCTCATTTAACCACACTTAAAAATACGCAACCAAGGAAATGACCAAATTACCATTTTCTTTACAAAATGACCTTAATGCCCTCAATTCAAATCCTTTTTTTTTTTCTCTATGAATCTACTTTACTTAGAAATTGGAATCATTCCAATTGACTCAGCCAAATTCAAGTTATGGTACTTTCATGCCAAATTATTTACTTTACCATTTTACACTAGACTGTTTTGAAATACCAATTTTACAATGTCTTCGACTCCATATTTCGACACTCCGCTTCTTTATACTCTTTTGAAGCTAGCTAATGTTCTTCTCCACCGAATCACCCAACCGGAAAGACCGAAAACTCACGCTACGTCCAAAACAACCAGCACCTATATTAAAACTGGAACTGTGAAGTGAGCTTACACACGGCCCTACTTTGAGTGAATTTCTGGGGCCACTATAATCGTAATTTGACGATGCCATTTCTATATGTTTGATTTTCCTTGAAGTCTATTTTAACCAGTAACTCTGAATCACTAAATTAAATAAGGTGAGCAAGTTATGGTCAAAATACTTGTAACCGGTCGAAACAGAAAACAGAGCATTTCCCCGCATCGAGATACCCCTGAATTTTTTTTTCCAGATTACTTTTCATACTTTACAGCAATTAACATCATACTATTTATAACCATATACCTCAAGAATTTACATGGAATCTATCTAAAAACAACTCACAACACTCTGAAATGAGTGCTATGAACCCCAACTCAAAACCCTGTGAAAATCCAAGAACTCAACCTAGTCCACTAATTCTTTTTAAACATCATATAATTTCTGATATCTCATGTTTATTTTTCTCCCAATTGGGTTTTACTTCATAACCCCAACAATTCAAGAGTTTATGTGCTCAGACAAACCTAGATCAAAAGGAGAACAAATTATCCAAACCTTAGGAATTCATATCAAAAATCCAAACATAAAAGGATCTCCATACCGATTAATTCATTCCCTCCTTCTCCTTCCTCTTCCTCTTCTTCCTCTTCCTTTCTCCCTCCTTCTAAAAAAACCGTGAAGCCCTAAAATTTAGATGAGACCAAAATGAGTTTTGTCTTTGTCTCATGTCCTTTTAGTCACAATTTTTCCTTAATTGCACTTAAGTCCACAAGCATTCAATATTGCACATTAACTCTTGATATTTATATTATGGCCCATTCCCAACTTAATTATGCCTTATTATCCTTTTTGCTAAAATGACAATCAGACTTTCTTTATTACCATATTCCTGGCTTTTCTAAATTATCATTTCATAATTTCATCTCCAAAATATTACAATGTAAGATTTATCATCGTATACGCCCATCGATCATGTACCGTACACTCTCTCTGACTCGGCGTTACAAAATCCTCCCACCTTAGAACATTTGGCCCTCGAAATGAATGTACTAAACTCCAAAGAAAGGAAAGGAAAATACTTATCTGAAATAACTGAGGGTAATGACTACAGATCTGAGCCTCCGCTCCCAAGTGCCTTCATTGTATGACTCCTCCACAATACCTTCACCACGAATAGTCTTGTCAAGGTATCCTGCTCTCGACTTCCGGCCGAGGATCCGACCGGTTCCTCTTCGTATGTCAAATTCTCCCAGATTTCACCGTTGCTCACAATACATGAAGGGTCTGCATATACTTGCAGAGCATAGAAACATGGAAAACATCGCGGAATACATCGGGAGGGCTCGATGGCAACTCCAATCGATATGCCACACTTCCAATCCTCCTACCAATCTCGTATGGCCCAATATATCGGGACTCAAATTTTCCACGTTTCCCAAATCTCAAGACGCCCCTTCCATAGGAAATCCTCAAAAATACCATATCCCTACCTCGAACTTTAGGGTCCCTACTGGGCGATTGTCCCAGATAACTTTTCGCTTCGGCCTTGTGCAATTTTCAGTCTATCCCTTATAACTTTGATCTTATCACAAGTCACTAACAATTTTCTGACCTACTAATTTCTTTCACCTACCTCGTCCCAATTGTGACCGAGTCTCGAAGATTTCGGTCCATAAAGAGCCTCATAAGGGGCCATACCAATACTGGCCTGATAACTGTTATTGTATGCAAACTCCATCAAGGGTAGATGGGTGTCCCAGCTCCCTCTAAACTCCATAACACGGCGCCCAAGCATATCTCTAAAAATCAGATAGTCCTCGTATCGCTATCCGTCTGCGGATGAAAAGTCAGACCAAGTGCGCTAAGGCCAAGGGCATTCTCAGAACCGAGCCAAACCGTGAGGTAAACCTGATCGCCCAACACTGGAAAATGGGCGTACCATGCGCTTCCGATAATTTCAACGTGATAATTCCGGGCCAACTTATCCAATGAATCACTATTCTCGATAGCAGGAAATGGGCTGATTTCGCACCGGCCTACAATCACCATATCGACGCGCCATTTCCGGCAACGCTGGAAGTCCTACCACAAAATCCATATGATTCTCTCCCATTTCCACCGAGGGATCTGGATGACCGTAATAGTCCCGCAGGCTTCATGTTCTACTTTCATTTGCCGACATGTGAGACATCCGAGACCTAACTCGTGAATATCCTTCATACCCTTCCACCAAGAGTGTTCCTTAGTGTATGATACATCTGCGGCTTCTGCACGCATAAAGATAAGCGCAGGAATGGGCTTCCTCCATAATCTCTCCTCACATCACCTACATCTGGTACACACAACCTCCGTCCCATGACCACGATACCATCCTCTCAATGACAACCTCAAGGCCCGTGACTCTACTTCACCTCCCTCAACTTACCATCCAGGATCCCGAACTGCTCTCTAACTCGTCTATCAATACAGACGACATGAATCAGGGCTAACAAAGTGTTCCGAACTGCCGGGCCCCAGCCTCACACCCAAGGACCTTAATTCTATGAGTCGAGGAAGATGCACGACCCCGGGCGCGATAGAACCTGGGCTGGTCTTCTACTAAGAGCACCGCTACCACGCTCGCCTTCCGTGATGATATTCAATGGTACATCTATAATCCCTGACGCTCAATCCATCTCCTCCTGCCTCATGTTCAGCCTCTTCGTAGAAACGCATACCGCAAGCTCTATGATCCGTAAAATCCTACTGTGGCACTCCATAAGTAATGCCTCCATATCCGCAAGGCAAATACTACAACCAAGCACGCTCAAGGTCGTAGTATACCTTGCTCATGCTTCTTCAATCGTCTAGAAGCATATGCAATCACCTTGAGCCATTCTCGTGACACACACAACCTAAGCCTTGCCTAGAGGCATCACAATACACTGCAAAGCCATCCTGCCCTGATGGAAGTGTAAGTACTGGAGCTGCGGTCAATCTCCTTTTTAGTTCATCGAAACTCTGCTGACAAGCCTCTAACCATAAAAATGGTTCCTATTTTCATCGTCAGTCTAGTCAAAGGTGCGGCAATCTTCGAGAATCCTTCAATGAACCACTGGTGAATACCGCCAAACCTTAAAACTCCTTATCTCTCGTAACACCGTAGAGGCTTCCAATCTCGCATAGCCACCTCGCGATCCACCGGCATCCTCCCAGCAACTATGTGTCCTAAAAAGGCCACACCGCCGAGCCAAAACCGACACTTACTAAGTTTAGCATATAAACTGATGTTCCCGCAATGTTTGCACTATCCGCGCTCGCATGTTCTTCTCCACCGTCGAATAGATCAATATATCACACAAACACGATAACAAACCGACCTAAGTAAGGCCCGAAAATTTTGTTCACGATCCATAAAAGCTACCGGGAATTCGTGAAGTCCAATGGCATGACTAGGAACTCAAAATGCCCGTACTGCGGTTCGAATGCCGCCTTAGGAACAATCCTCATCATGAACTCCTCAACCGATGATAACCTCGACCTCAAAATCAATCTTAGAGAATACCTTAATTAACCGATCAAAGAGATCATCAACTGAAAGAGGATACCGATTACGTATTGTTACCTTATTCAACTCTCGTAATCAATACATATCCGCATGCTTCCGGGCCCTTCTTCTTCACAAATAAAACCTGCTCCTAAAGGAGATGTGCCTCTAGCCCGATGAACCCCTTGCTGACCATTTCTTCCATCTGCACTTTAAGTTCTCGCCTGAGCGAGTGCTCCCTTATCATATAAGAGTCCTTTACAAGAGGTTCGAAGCTTCACTCGAGGGCGAAGAAAGGGCGGCTTGGGGACTCGGCGAAACAAAGCACTCCATGGGAGTGGGACCCCAAGAGGCTCGGGGTCTCCACAATAAAATTTACCGGGGTCCCCACCTTCATCTCTTCAGGTGGGTCCCACTCAGGTACTGGTTACTGTGTCCCAACTCGTCTTTCTCGCCTCCATGAGAGCTCGAACCCACGACCCAAAGGACTTATAGAAGGACCTCAAGAGTTCGTCTCCACACAAAGGTTGGAGGACCCAAACCTCTAGGGTCCCACTCAGGTGCACTGCTTTCGCCAAAGGTCCCAACTCGGCCTTTTCGCTTCGTGAGAGCTCGAACCAGCAAAAGAAAAGGGACTCTTATAGCAATGGGGAGCACTCTCACTACCAACTGAGCTATACTATGAGTGGGACCCCAAGAGGTTTGGGTCTCCACACCGAAACCACTCCAAGACAATCCCGCCGGGCTGCAAGCCTGAGATATATATAAAAAAATATGTACTCGCTAAGGTACACTACCGTTAATGGCCTGCTGGCTACAACCCAGATGCCACAATAGTACGTTTGTTCAACTCTTAATGGTATACCAATTTATCCTTAACTTGAATTCTAACGATTAACATTCTTTAAGTGCATTAAAATCATTCAATACAATTCTATAATAATATATATATACATTCAGAGTAAATAGAACATTTTCATATTCATACAATTTTCTTATGCAAATTTGTTTCACAAGCAATTGTCTCAAATCACTTAAAACAAATCATTTCAAACAGAAATCAATATGCACTTTCTTTTCAATCATTTCCAAAATTCAAATCATTTCATAATTATTCAAATATTTTAGAAATAGAGAGAGAGTTCGAGAACAAAAACTAAAAATCGCCACTTTGATTCCACCTTCTAATTCGACTTCACGTGTTTTCCTCTCGTCACTTCTTCAAATGAATGACAATCACACATTAGGCGGTTATTCTAGGAGTTCTATTTTCAGTCGAAATTGGAATCATCTCATTTGGATAACCCGAACTCAAGTTACGACATTTTAATGCCAAACTAGTCGATATGCCCAGCTCACTGGATCACCCACTGTTTTTTTCGATTACAAGGGTCTTAACTCCATAAATTGATAATGGTTCCTTCACTCATTTGAATCTATGATTCTAAGGTTTCTTCTCCAATTGGAATCATCCAATTTGAATCACCCAAACTCAAGTTATGGCCTTTTAATGCAAAACTAGTCGATATGTCCAACTCACTTGATCACCCACTATTTTTTTCAATTTCCGAGGCCTTAACTCCATAAATTGATAATGGTTCCTTCCCTCATTTGAATTTATGGTTCTAAGGTTTCTTCTCCAATTGGAATCATCCAATTTGGATCACCAAAACTCAAGTTATTGCATTTTACATCTAGACTACTCTAATTTGCAAAACATAATTCGCACATAGTCTAATTCTCTTGACAGCATTTATGGGCACTTTGGGATTACAATTTAATTACACTTCCTTCCAGTAAATTATTTCCCTAAAAGTCTAGTTTACCCATAAGTTTGAATCAATTCACCTGATGAGCCGAACTCATTTTACGGCCAAACCACAACTACTCCCAAAACAAGGTAAAGCATACCCCAGAGCTTACCCGAACTCACCTTTAAGCCCATATCCGGGAGCCTTAGTGCTACAATTTTCTCTTAGTCCCTTCTATACATTTGTAGCCCTATCTCTTATGGTTCTTTACCAATTAGAATCACTTCATTTGAATGATTATAACTTACTCTATAGCCAAAACAAGAACAGGGGTTTTGATAAATTTTTAACAACATTTCCTTTGAAAACCCAACATTTCCCTTTTAAAAACATTCCTCTAAACCAATCAAACCACAATTAAACACAATACACTTCCTAAAATCCCAACCCAACACAAACCCAAAAACTGATCTACAACCAATCAAAATCACCTTATATAAGGTTAGGTTTTTCCCCAAATACAAACACAAGAAAAGAGGTTAGGCTTAGTTTTTCTTACCTTAAGCTCTTCTTCCTTTTCTTTCTCTTCTTCCTCCTTGATCACTTCACTCTTGCTTACATGGGAGAAGAAATCACCAACAATGGCTTCTCCTTCTTCTCTCTCAATCCGTGTCTCTCTTTCTCTCCAAACCCAAAATGCACAAATGAGAGTTATGCCCTTTTACAAGACCAAATTTGGTCTTAAGTCAAATTACATCATAAGGCCTTGTTTGGCCAACACACTAATTCCCATTTCTCATTATTCTCATTTTAAAGCTTCATTTCACATTCATTTTCATTTCATTCATATTTTTAACACTACACTCGTCATTTAGGACCCTTAGGTCCCCATTTGACATTTTTACTAAATTGATTCCGTCATAAATTCTTCCAGTTGTATATTTTTTCGTTCTAAGATTTAAATTTCTAAAATTTCATTTACTTCTTTATTTTATACCCTAAACATGTTTTGAAACTCGTTGTGGCTTTACATGCTACACATCCCAGAGCATATGTGGATGTTTATACACATTTGGGAGCTTATTTAGGTAAGTATAATCGTATCCCAACTTAATATCACATATAGAGGCTTCAGGGATCAAAATGAATGAAAGCACAAAAATTAACAAACTGCGAGGATTTCGCATCGTTAGAGCTGAGGGTGTGAAATTTGAGATTTGTTAGCTAACGGCGTGAATTCCTTAAAACATGTTCGCTCCTTCCCTCTAATGGTGCGAAAAATTAGATCCCTTAGCTAATGGTGTGAACTCCTTAAAACACGTTCGCTCATTCCCTTCAATGGTGCGAAAATTGAGATCTATTAAAGCTGAGGGTCTCAACTCACCAAATTTTGTGATTTTGCCTCCATCTCTCGTCAATCATGCTTCTGAAGGTCTTGATCTTCATCAAATCTATTTCTAGAGCTTCAAATCTTGAATTTGAGATCCCAAAGTGTCTTATTTCTGGTCCTCATACAATCCAAGAGCTGTAAAGACACCTAAAAGGCTTAAAAACATACATGTACTCAAGGAAAATATCGCTTTAGAGGCTCAGACGCCACAATTACAAAGTCATGTAATTATATAGATAATTAAGCATCAAAAGTGTTTTTGAAAACATTGCCTTTAGATAGAAAATGTAACGCCATGAAAACCTACCGCTTTATAACATGTTTAGGGTATAAAATAAATTAAATTGTATTTCTGCTTAAATTGCTAAACGAAAAGATGATAAAAACCCATAAATTATACAGAGTCGATAAATTTGGTAAAATAATAAATGAGGACCCAAGGGTCATAAATGAGAAGTAAATGCCAAAATGAAAATGTGATAAAGTGTATTGAAATGAAAGTGAAATGAAGCCTTAAAAATGAAAATGAGAAAAGATGAATTTCAGAGGCTGGGGCCAAACAAGGCTTAGTGTGATTTTTGATTAAAGACCAAATATTGGTCTTTGAGAGGCATTTTGCACATTTGGCAAAAGAAGGGGAGAGAAAGTGCTAAGGCTTTTTCGGTTGTGAGAGATGGAGGAAGATTAGTAGTCTTTGGTCTATGAAATCAAGGATTAAGGTGATCAAGAGGAAGAAGGAAGATTAGTGTTGAAGAATCAAACATTTAAATGTAAGAAATCAAACCCTAACTTTCCTTAATGTTGTGTTTGGGTTTAGAAAGAACCCTAAGTTGGTATAAAAATAATGTTGATCGGGTTTATTTCCGCTGGGGGGCTACTCTAAGTTGTTATATGGTTGCTCGATTGGTGCTGGTGAGCTTGCATAAAGGAAATACTGGTTTGGGGATATGTCGCCAAAATTTTCCAAAATCCATATTTTTGCTTTTGCCATAACTTGGTCATCACTCATCCAAATCGAAATGATTCAAATTTCTAGTGAATCTAATTTCAGAAAAATTCTCCTTGAAATAGCGGTATCCAAATTTCGACCCATGAGACCAATAACCAAAAGTGAGGCTCTATTTTCAGTCAATTCGTTCCGCCTGACACAATTTGGTGTTTCGAACGGTTTTGGCATTTAGGCTATAAGTCGAAGTTTTACTCATCCAAATTGAGTGATTCAAAATTCGGTAAACTAGACTCTAGGAGAACAAATTTTCCAAACAAGTGTATCCAAATTCGATCTAGAAAATTGGCCAAAGTGAGGCTATGTTTCTCGGGTTAATTCTGTAGTTCACTCGATACGCTTTGGTGTTAGCCGAGTTTCATTCATCCAAATTGAGTGATTCAAATTTCTGAGTAAACTAGACTTCTAGGAGAACAAATTTTCCTGAATAATTGTATTCAAATTTGGACCCCATTAGACCTAGAAATTCATCTAAAGGGAGCTATGTTTTCGGACAAATTCTGGTTCTGTGTTGAAAATAGAATAGTCCAAGATGTTTAGGACATATCTGAAGCTTCGGTGCTCCGAATTGGATAATTCCAATTTCTGAATAAAATAGATTTATAGAGGAACAATGGACTTCAATGAAGTTGGGTAAAATATGGCTCATTTGTTCCCAGAAAATTTTTACAAATGAAGGTGTGTTGTGTAGAAAACAACCCTAACTAGAAACCTAAATAAGCTAACTGATATTGTTCTCTAATTGTGATGGATTAAGTAGTTACGCATTTGAGGAAAACCCGAATCAAGTCGAGATTCCAAGGATAGGAATCGAAATGCGACTTGCATCTTTTGGTCTGCTCTCTATTCTTCTCTTCTTATTTCAAGTATCAAAATTGTTTGCGCAATTATTGAAATGATTTTCAATAAAACTACTTATTGATTTATTTTAAGTGATTTGAGAAAATTAATTATGAAATGATTTCCATGAAAAAAATTGCATGAATATTGAAATGTGCTATTTGAGTATGAATGTATATACCCTATTGTAAATTTCTGACTGATTTTTAATACCCTTAATAGAATGTTATCCGTCATATTCGAGTTCAGGATAGATTGGTATACCAATAAGGGTCAAACTAGCAGTATTATGAACGAACGTAATATAGTGTCACTCCGATCCGTAGCCCAGAGGGACAATAGTGGTAGTATTCACAAATTTTTTTTTTTTTATATAACCAATCAATAGCCTAGCGAGACCGTACTGTGTTATAAAACCTTTTTATACCGGCCTGCAGCCCAACGGGACCGTGCCAGTGATTCTGTTAGCCTACACACTGAAAACATTGGCTAAATTCGTTTAAGGATAAAATAATAAGAATATTTGTGAAATGCATGATTTGTGTTTTGAATGATTTATTGCATATGAAAGTGCATATTTTGAATGATTAATGAACTATAAATGAATGTATATGAAATAAATATATTTATTGTGTAACGCCCCAAAAATACCCTAGAATTGTTATAATAATTTTTATTATATATTCTGGGTATGAATTGAGTCAAATCTAGGCTTTTCCTAGAAATTTGATAAATTGTGAAATGTGGTAATTGAAATTGTATATATGATTTAATATTATATGCTAAAATGAGAAATTTGATCAAACCCTAAATAACCTCATGGAAAAGGGCAAATGTGGAAAATTTGTAAAATAAGGACCTAGGGTCAAATGATACTCTTAAATACTAATGGAAATAAATGATAAATGATAAGGAAAGTGAAATAAAAAGTTAGAATGTCAAAAATAGGAAATGGGATTAATTGGGTGGCCAAACAAGGCTTATATAGATTACGTGACTTAAGACCAAAAAGGTGGAAAAATTAGAAAGGATAATAAGTGTGTAGGCCAAACAAGGCCTTACACTTAAAGGAATATAAAGGCCAAAATGTGGTCTTAGGGCTCATTATATGAGCAATCCCGTTTTTAAAGAAGGGGAGAGGAGAAAAGGGAGAAAATCTAGGGTTTGCAAGAAGGAGTGGCTTTGGTTGGCTTGCTTCCCATTTCTTGCTCCTAAGAGACCAAGCAACACACAAAAAGAGATTTGAAGAGGTTCAAGGTAATAAATCAAAACCCTAACCTCATTCTTTTGATTCGATTTGGGTTTAAAAGTTCTAACTTGAGGAAAATGGATTTTTATTGATTCTAAAACCACATTCGGGAGTTATTTGGGTAGATCTCCAAGGTGGATTTTTTGATATGTGGGACGACCGAGAAGAGTTGTGGAAGAAATGTGAAAATGCAAAATTCGCATTTTTCTAAGCAAAAAACTCAGAGATGCACCCAGATCGCTGAGTGGCACGGCACAGATGCAGCTGGCACCCAGACCGGCACCACTCAAACCAAGATCTACTGACAAGGCGGCAACCTCCACGGCACCATTACTTCCAAAGAACCCCGCTTTTTGCTTATATTTCACCAGCGGTCCCGTATTCAGATACCCAATATTTGGGACCCTAAGAAATGAATAATGGGGGGTTCAAATATGATATAACTATGAAAAAACGTGATCGCATTCACTACTGCCTTCCAGCGTACTTTCGTTGTCTTAACCCAAGACTGCTAACAAAAATAAATTTGTAATTCACTAAAATTGTTTAACAATCGCTTATCGCCTAAGAGTGGCATGAATGTTATTGACTAGGGACGGGTGATGATCGCCTAACCTAGGACCGAGATAGAAGAGAAGGAAGCTAGATTCGACAACTTCAGTTTGTTCTCTGACTCTATTCTTATTTCAAGTATTTTGGTAGTTTACCAAGTAACTATGAAATGAGTACATGAATTAGTATATGAAATAAGTACATAGATTGAGCATATCTTTGAAAAGATAATACGAAAGTGAATATGGAATTGAAATGTGATATCTGAAAACCGAATGAATGTGACTGATGATAAAGACGATTCATCAAACTAACTGCCGAAATGTAATTTGAATGATATATCAATGAACCGCCGACGAGATGCAATTCAATCTAAGATCCACGAAGGCACCCGAACACCATTGTCCCACTTGGCGATGCACAACCCAAGATCCGTCATGATGGCATATGCGATTGAAGAAATACCACTTGGCAAGATGCACCACCTGCAGATCCGTCATGATGGCGTATGGCATTTAAATGATACCACATGTCGGGGTGCACCAAACGGCATTCGTCATGATGGGAGACCGAATTGTTAAATGTGTAAGCACATTACCGAATGATAATAAGGGCGGGATTCATCAAATGGAATTCGTCAGAAATGTGAATTGAATAGTCAAGGTGAAATAACCAACATTGACGAACATAAATGGTATCGCGTATATACTTAAAATCTCAAATTGAATCATGAATGAATTGCCGCATTGAAAATGCATATGATATGGTAAAATGATTTGTATATTGGAAAGCACAAAGTGAAATGAATAGCATGAGTATATGTTGATATATTAGGTATGGTTTAATGTTAAATGCATGCCGAAAGTTAAATTGGAATATCGAATAGAATCAGATAGAACCACTAAGCATGAAAATGCTACCAGGTAGTTTTATCTATGCGCAGTATCGAGTAAGCAAAGAAAAAAAGAAGGCCAAGATCGCAAATGTAGTCACGTAGAGAGTACGGCGTATAAGTATATACTTCGTAATTTGCATATCATCTCTTTTGAACAAGTGGTATTTTGTAAACAAAAGGGTTAAACTCTGAACCTTGATTTTGTATATCATTTTGAAAAGGTATGAATGCCTTCTTTGTAAATGTATTTTGTTAAATGTTTATGGGCCTACCGAATTACATTGAATTTGTAAAGGATTGTGGGCTTGCCCAAAACTGAAACCGCTTCCGTAACAAATGACATAATAAAATGTTTTGATAAGATAAATGCACGCCTGAGAGTAAACCGAAGCTCCAGTCAATCCGCCATTCGGTCTCGCCGAGGATTCGGTCAGCGACACTTTTTGAAAATAAAAATTTAATAGCACCCGAAAAATAAAAAGAATTAAATGGCGTCCCTCGGGTTTTTGCTCGACCGCCATTCTGCCCGACCGCCTCTGTGTAATGATCCCGAACATACCCTAGTCAAGTTTCGACATGTTTAGTATTTTGTGTTATAATTTGAATGTTTGCACTGAAATGCAAACATGGCAATTAGAAACCCTGAGATTTATGAAGAATTAAGGACAAAATTGTAATTTGTCCAAAAGGGGGCTTAAAAGTCATAGTTGATGAGAATAGAGGCCAAAATACAATTTCGTGGGAACTGAATACAAATAGTAAAAATGGAAGACCAAAAAGCAACAGCTAAATACACCCAAAAAAAATGGGTGAAAAACACACATTCGGGTACTGGTGACATGTACCGTACACCCTGAACTCTACTGGTACACTTTGTGTTCTGGTCATTTTGGTCAAGGACCTAAGACACGTTGGGACGCAGCACCCAGACACCCCGCCCGCCTCCCGCCCAACCGCTGTATTTCACATAACTTCCTATTTCTTATCCGATTGAGGATTCAAGTGGCCAATTAAAATAGACTTCAAGGAAAATCAAACATAAAGAAATAGGCATCGTCAAATTCTGATCCTAAGTGGCTTAAAAATTCACTCAAAGTGGGACCATGTACAAGCCAAATTCTGGTTCCAGCTTTGAACATAGAGTAGTCCGGGTTGTTTTGGACGTAACTTGAGTTTCGGTGCTCCGAATTGGGTGATTCCAGTTGGAGAAGAACCCCCAGCACCTTAGATTTAAAATAGTACAAAGAGATAGTGTCCATCATGGAGCATCCCCGGAAAATTAGTAGTACAAACTGTTCCATGTGTAATCCGGGTAAACCGACTAGTTTGGTATGAAAATGCCATAACTTTAGTTTGGATGATCCGATTGGATTGATTCCAATTCCTAAGTAAATTAGATTCATAGAGGAATAAGAATATATGAAGGAGGTGTGATTTCATAGACATCATACTTCACAAGAATATGAAGTGCCATGTGTAATAGGCTTGAAACAAGGAAAATGTAGAAAATGAAATATGTATAGATGTGTTCATGAAATATGAAAATGATATGGAAAATGAAAATGAAAACAAATTGAAACATGAATGTGAACATGCAAGGCAATATGTCATGAACATATAATGTGGTTAAGTGATATATGATTATTATCACATATAACCAGAAAATGATAACAAATGATAGGAATATATGAATTAGTATACATTAATGAGTGTATGTAAATGAGCATATGAATGAGTACACGTGAATGAGCATAATGTGGAATGAATATATGAATAAGTATACATGAATGAGTATATGTAAATGAGTATATGAATAAGTATACATGAATGAGTATGCGTGAATGAGTATACGCAAATTAGTATATGAATGAGTATACGTAAATGAGCATATGAATGAGTATATGTAAATGAATATATGAATGAGTATACGTAAAGGAATTTATGAATGAGTATACATGAATGAGTATACGTGAATGAATATATGAATAAGTATACATGAATGAGTATACGTAAATGAGTATATGAATAAGTATACATGAATGAGTATACATAAATGAGTATATGAATAAGTATACATGAATGAGTATGCGTGAGTGAGTATACGCAAATTAGTATATGAATGAGTATATGTAAATGAGCATATTAATGAATATATGTAAATGAATATATGAATGAGTATACGTAAAGGAATTTATGAATGAGTATACATGAATGAGTATACGTGAATGAATATATGAATAAGTATACATGAATGTGGCTGAATGTTCGAAACCTAATGAACGCGGAATAATAATAAAGACCGGATTCACAAATAAATCCGTCAGAAATGTGAATTGAATGATATGAAGAATGAACCGGCCGACGATGCACTAATTCCAAGATCCGCCACGGCACCCGAAATTATCCAATGTCCCATCAAGTGATGCACCAACGGCATCCGTCATGATGGCGTATGGCATACAAGAAATGTCCCACTTGGCGATTCACCAATCGATCCGCCATGATGGCGTATAGCATTTGACTGATACCACGTGGCTCAGGATGTACCAAACGGCATCCGCCATGATGGGAGATTGAACCGACAAGCGATACCAATGCCACGGCGCATCAAACCCGCATCCCATGACGGAAACCGGCCAAGTGATACCATGTGTCTGTGGTGCACCAAATGGCATCCGCATGATGGGAGACCGGTCAGTGATACAACGTGTCGATGCACCAAACGGGCGTCCGGCTACGATGGGGAGACCGACAAGTGATACCACGCGGCTCAGCGCATCAAATCCGCATCCGCATGACGGAGACCGAATAATGATACCACATGCCTGGGACGCACTAAATCCAAGATCCGCATGATGGGAGACCGACAAGTGATACCACGTGCTCTGGTGCACCAAACGACATCCGACATGATGGGAGACCGAATAAGTGATACCATGTGTCTGGGTGCACCCAAACGGCATCCGCTATGATGGGAGACCGACCGTATTGTTACCACATGTCGGGTGCACCAAACGACATCCGCTCGCGATGGGAGACCGACTTATAAAATGTGAAGGCACATTATCGAATGATAATAAGGGGCGGATTCATTAAACTGAGTCCATTATAATGTGAATTGAATAGTCAAAGTGAAATTTGACTAATATCGACGAGTGTAAATGATTTTTATGTATATGCTTAAATCTCATAAATTGAATTGTGAATTGAATTGTCGCATTGAAAAGTGTATGTTGTGATATGATAAATGATATAAATGAAAGCATGCGAAAAATGAATAGCATGAGTATATGTGTGTATAAAGGCATTATTTGTAAATGCATTTTGTTAAGGTGGAGTGTTAAGGGTCTCAATTTGTATGGTTGAAGGATTGCCCGAAAGAAGTGTTACTAATTAAAAAGTTTAAAATGGAATAACACAAACAAAATGTTTTAGGAAGATAATTGAAAATGCTCTGAGTAAACTCCAAGCCCGGGCTGACCCACCAATCTGGGTCAAGTTCGTGGATTCTGTCACGACACTTTTGAAAACAAAAATTTAATAAAACGAAACAAAATGTTTTGATTGAAAATGTCGGAGTAAACCGGGCTCCAGCTTGGATCCGCCAACCGGGTCAAGTCGGGGATTTGGGTCGCGACACTTTTGAAAATGAAAATTTAATATAACAAAACAAAGCGAAACGAGCATCCCGCATCATGAAACGACCGCAGCGGGAGCTGGGATTAATGGCTTCTACGTGATAGTGATAAGAGTCTAATATGTATTGGTATATTAGTCTGATTTGACCTTGTATGAAATTGATATGACTTGATCCTCGTTCGATTTGCCATCAGATGTATAAATTGTTTTTGAATATGATCTGACATGCCATACATGTAGAGATATGAATTGAAACTTGTAAAAGACATGACACATGGAAGTGATACGACCGTGAAAATGTTATGGAATCTAAAAAGGATAAAATCTACATGTATAGCCATGATGGTTAGAAGTCACATACAATAGCTTCACACTGCATAAGGAAAAAAGTAAATGTAAAAAGATGCTGATCGCGATTACCATATCGGGTCGCTATCGTCTATAAGTTCCCACTAAGCGTAAAGCTTAGCACGTGTTCAACTGTAGGTACTAAAGAAGAGATAAAGAGGACCTGACATTCCACACCAAAGAAGACGGCCATCTCGTAGATAGTGCTCACCAAAGACTGCTCGCGATCTCTGATGTTTGTATTAAATATGTATATGTATATCAATTTGTATAAGAAAATGGGACTTAGCATATGTGTATAGATTTTAATGGATACCACTCCGATGGTAACCTTGTATATGTAAATGATTTTGGTTAATTACAAAATTGTTTGTATACCCACGTATAAGTTAAGCTCAAAAAAAAAAAAAAAAAAGTAAAGAGTCCCAAGATATGTGGTTTCGCACTCGAAACCTGCTCAAATTACCAATCTGCCTGACAAGGAAATTTAAGGTGACATCGGGGGTCGCTACACTTCAGTGGTATAAGAGCCTAGGTTTAGGCGTTTCTGGAAATAGGGGGCCCTAAACGATTTTGAAAAATGATTTTGGAAATGGTATTTGACATACATTGCATTTGCATATAAGGGGATGATATGACTCTGACGTGGATCTTGTCGATCTTAATAGGTAAGCATGGATGGTCTGTACCCATAGGGTCGGCAGACCAGAAATCGTCCTAATAGTCCTGCTAGTGTGGTAGGTGGACAAGCATCTCATGCTCCACCAACGAATGAACCGGAACAAGTAGTAGGAGGTACAATGGGTATCCTCCAACAGTTACCTCAGGCCTTACAAAGAACCGGGCAACCAGCTGCAATTGTAAGACTCGAGAAATTCCAATTTCTGGAATAAGGGCAAAATCGTAATTTCGATTACAAAATTGTAATTTCGGTTAAAAATCCTGAATAAATTCTCTAGATCTCGAATGACGAAACGGATTGCACCGTTGGAATCGTCTCGTGAAATCTAGTTAACACGTAAAATTTCATAATATTCCGAGACAGGCGGAGTTGACACGCTTGTTTAGCACGCATTTCAGGTGTCGTAAAATGAATTTCGATGCGACGAAGTCACATATAGCACGACTAAGGTACCGTATGGTATGAGTAGAGAAATGATGAAAATGGACTACCGAGATAGTGCCGAATATCAATTCTGGTAAAAGAGGGACATAAGGGTCATTATGGAATTTGATTTTAAGTCACTAAAGGAAAAAATAGACAATAGTTCTTCTTCTCCTTCATGAAGCCAAACAAAAACGTGGGGAGGGATTTTTTGAGATGCAGTGGCTCCATTGTTGAGAGCTTTTTAGAGAGAGAGGGTGCTTCTCTCTAGAATATCGGGAGATCCAACCGTCGGCGGTCTTCAGGGCGAGAAGGAAAAACGTTCTACGCGGAGCAGGCTACGCGTGGACTCCGGGATTGTGAGTTTTTGACAAACTCCAAGAGGTAGGATTTTCTCCCTACTTGAGTTTTACTCCAATTTTAAATGTTTTACTAATGTTTCGGTTGAATGAGGCCGTGAGGGGCCGTTTGATCGGTCCCAAAACTTGGGACCGAATTGATAAAATTTTTGAAAGAAAAATGGAGCAGCCCGTGACTGCTCCACGGCTGTTTGGGTTGATTTAATTGTGCTTTTGTGATAAATCATGCTTTGATTGAAATTGGGCCGGAAATGGCCGTGAAACCCGGGTTCACTAAGTGAACCGATGTTTTGTGATTTTTCGGGAATAGTAAACGAGGGTTTCACTATTCCCGAAATAGTGTTCTCAAAATATATTTTGTGTGAATATGTGTTTGGGTCGAGTGATTTAAATTAGATCGCTCGTGTATGATCATTAAATTTCAAGTGAGCTAATTTTTGATGTTGAAATGATAATTGACATGACATGATTGTGTGATTGGATATTATGTGAATATGTGCATGTTTAAATATTGGCATGTGATTGGGATCAGATTGAAACCGCATACATGCATTCCATATGCACTGATCACCCAGATTATGTGAGTGAGTGCATGAGACAGTTCAGAGGAAAAGGTTCGAGGGTTGTCTAAGAACATTAATTATCGAGAGGGTAGTCCAAATTTAAAATATCAATCGTCGTGAGTGTACTCCCAATCGATATTCATCTGGAGGGTAGTCCATTAAATAAATAATATATATATCAATCGTCTGAGCTACCTAATCGATATATATACATCAGAGGGTCAGCTCCACTAATAAAACAATAATTCCCACACAAGGCTTAGGCGAGTGTGAGAGAGCAGGCGAGGACTCGTGGATCCGAGTTGGTCATGTAGACATTCAAGTAGATCATGCATTTGCTTGAATGTGTGTTTACTTTGGAACATCAGACCGCACTCCAGTGGTGAGTAAACTTCCACTTAAAATCATTCTCCTACCGAGCTTTTAGCTCACTCCCGGGCCGTGGGATCCCCTTTTACAGTGCACAGGAGCGTATGAGGAGATGGTCTGTCCCAGGCTATTTTAGAAGAAAGCCGGATGTGGCCTTAAATACATCGTATACATGTAATAATGCTTTTCATTTTAATATATGTCAGATAAGAGTAGTTTATTAACTCAAACTATCGGATATACTTTGGAGATATTGGGTGCATTTAGTATCAGATTATGGGCCCCAAGAGGCCGCTTTTAATTATGTCGATTATACTGACCTGTTTGGGGACAAGTATAAGGCCGGTATCAGGACTGGGCAGCCTCCGTACAAAGGAGACTCGTCGATTTTCCGAAGTGTGGCGCCCGTAACCCGACATCCACTTGTATTCCGCGGCCGACGGTAGTCAACTGAATTTCTGGTTTTGGGGGCTACGACATGCCAAATCTTGGTATCAGAGCTTAGGTATACGAATACCTAGGGAGCTCTGTCAGTATCCATCACCACTAGGTGGTTCATGTGGAGTAGGCATATGGAAACCCATAGATCGAGAAATTGGGCTTCGACATAGTCGCGGTAAGAACATCGCCACTAGGTGTGGTTCGATGATAAGTAGGTATGAGATTACCTAGGAAATCACTGACAAAACTAGGACACTACGTGCACGTGTGTTGGGATGTGTTTTCAGGTGATTCGTGAATTATCGTGTGAGCGATGAACATTGTATGACTTATGTATGCCATGTTGTATGTGTGTTGTGAAATGCTCAGGTGCTTAGTGATTAGCTACATTACAGGAAACATGACGTGTTGGGAAATTTTTGAAGTTTTTACAAGGTGTAAAAACTCGAACAAAGAAGTGAAAAGAAATGACTTTAATAAATTTATTTTGAGTTGGTTGATTTATGAAATCAAATTTTAATAACAGATGGAACACTGTGTGTTTGTTGTCTAATGAAGCTTTGAGGAAATTCTGGACTATTTCTAGAATTAAATGAAAATAATAATAATAATAATAATTTATGGAGTTTTACAGTGTAAAACTGGAAAAAGAAATTAAGTAAAATAAATTTTATAAATTTATTTGCTTGCAGGTGAGGAAAATACTATTTTTGGGTTTTACAGCGTAAACCAAGAAGTGAAGAAAATAAATTTTAGAAATTTATTTGAGTATTACAAAACGAAAAAAAATTTAGGGAGAAAATAATTTTCTATGATTTTACAAGTAAAAATTAAAGAAAATCGGGGAAAATAAATTTATAAATTGTTGAAAGTGTCCAAAAAAATATTTTAAATTAAATTAAAATCAAATAAAATTTGATAAAATTTTCGAAAAATAAAATTTTTGAAAATAAAATTTCATTGAAAACAATATTTTAAATGAAAATCACATCGGGCTTCTCAGAATACCCGAAGTGCAAGGACAATGCATATACACCGGTTTATGTGTATGAAGAGTGTCTGTGGTCGGTTTATGCCTTGCAGATATCAGATGGGATTTAATTACCATTTGAAATCGTGATTACGCTGTAGTTGCGTGAGAAAAATTATATGCATGGTGTAATGCGATAGAAAATGGTGAATGCTAAGGTTAGTGAACTATGACCTGTGTGGAGTTTGATAATCAAAATGAACAAGAGCTCTAGAACCTTCAAATAAATAAATTGAGTGGCTGAAATTTAGCCCCACTTCTAGAAAATGAACGTCGGGCCATGGTTGTCAAGTCTATTAGTACTAGCATCCGCATTACTAGTCGATCAAGTGAAAATTAAATGATTCTCGTTGCCATGTTAATCAGGTAAATGGTTAGTGTGAGACTAGGACGCAGAGGACGCCCATATTTCGGCAATCGGGTCGTGCACAATCGCTGTTTGATCGCCAGACTTTCACGAGGTCGAGGTATTACAACAACGCTATAGCACGCCGGTATAACAGGGAGATGTGAAGATCCTAGTAACCTTCGTGAGGTTTAGTATGATCATCCTTCGACATTCATTGGTGGGAGGAACCGTGACGGTGAATGTAATCATTGGTTTATGCAGATCGAGAAGGTGTTAGAGGCTATGGAGATTACCTCTGGCGCGACCAGGAATAGACTAGCTGCGTTCTAGCTAGAGAATGAAGCCCAAATATGGTGGAAATGGGCAAGGACCTCTGTGAGACCATGATGGTTTATCAGGACAGCTCCTCCCTAGGATTGTATGAATAGTGGATGAGGTGTCAAGGTCATGAGTCGAGATCTCAGTGGACTCTACTCACAAAGGGACCCGAGGATCATAGACATGTCGTAGTTCGATGTCATCCCTGGGATGGATTAGCCAACGCCTTATAGGGTCAAAGTATCGACAGAGCGAGGAGGGCCACCGCCACTCAAGACTCCGCACTCGTGTGGTGTTTCCTGTGGGGACAAGATGACATTTCGCCTCCCAAACAAGATACGAGCCCAGTGTCGTGATTACCAATGTGTCACATGAGCCCACTCCCTGTGAGGACGAGGAGAGACCGTGACTTGATCACCTCTGTGCAAGATGCGAGTATGTGGATGTACTTCGCATGAGCTACTCCGGACTACCCCTTACGAGGGGTAGTAGACTCTGTGATCGAAGCTACACCCCCGGTACTTCGCCATCTCTATGACTCCTCGCATAGGATGGCACCGCTGAGTCGCAGGAACCCAGTCCAGCTACGTGCTATTGGACAAGGGGTTCATTAGACCGAGCACTTCACCATGGGGCTCCCTGCCTCTATTTCATAAGAAAAGGACAAGACCCTTCGACCGTGCATTGATTAATGGCGCCGAACAGTATACGATCAAGAATTCCAGACGATACCGAGGACATGATTTAATTGACCACAGAGGAGCGCGAGTCTACTTCAAGATAGACCTTCGCACCGGGTTATCATCAAACAAGGTTAGGAGACAGATATCCCAAGACTCGCTTAGGACGCTAAGCATGGCACTTTGAGTTTACGGTGGATGCCCTTTTTGATCAGACGAATGCGCTTAGCAAAGATCTACGGATCTCATGCATAGGTGTTCAACCCTATCTTAGACATTGTCAGAAGTCTTCGTGGGATGACATTTTGATCTACTCCCACGAGTGGGAGCATGAGTATCACTGAGGATCAGGTTATAGTTAATGAGAGACCATCACCAGACGCTAAGTTTAGTAAGTGCGAGTTTTGAAGCATCGGTGGGAAGATTTTCGACACGCGGTGTCGCGACCAGAGGCCAACACCTAGAGAAGGTCGAGGCGTGATGCGCTTGAGAGACCGAATGTCAATCTTCGAGATACGAGTTTCGATCACTGGGTATTACAGAGATTCGAGAATGTAATAAGTTGTCCATTCTGGGGCAGATTATAGATTTCCGCCTACGGATATGAATTGGCATGGTTGGGGACGACCGACCATGTAGAGAAATCGAGATTACTGGTTATCTATACGTGTTGGTAGCAAGAGGAGACCAGCTTTCTCCTAGTTTCGGGGGAAGAGGCGTAAGACTTCGTCATACCAGTTTCAAGACTAAATGTGGATTTGGTGCATGAGCGCATTTCGGATCAGCTCTGCAGACGTGGATCCTAAGATTGTGTGGACAGCGCAGCCCTAGTTACCGTAGAATAGAGAGTATTACGCTTCTTTCCTTCACCTAGTACGGGCCAGGAACCAGCTTTAGTTTTGGTTATACAAGCACTCCCAAAGAATACAACAGGCCGAGGGGCCGAGTGTGGGTCAAGTCGTGGACAGACGTAGTCGCGCAGCTGAAGCGTGCAGTGGACCTTAGGTGGCAGACTATCGTCATTGATGTCGCCTGACATGGATGAAGTTGACAAACTACTCCGGGTCGTTTGCAATCGAGACCCAGTCGTTGTCATACTCGACACCGACATCGATTCGGGTCAGAGGTTAGCGCCCCTTGGGAGAAGCTGCATAGATGTTCTTCCTAGGACGGTGGAAGAGCCGACCTCGATAGGCCTGACCATGAGATCCCAGATTCGCTCACGGTGGCCCCTGAAACGGGGCGTCACAAGATGGCATTATTGTGTCTCGTGGTGCACGCAACATCGCCAAGCTCCGTGGGTCGTGACCAGACACATTCACCACTCTCAGGAGCGTGGTTGAGTTTGCATTTAGACTACATCCAATGAAGACCATAGTTCGATTCAGTGAACGCGGAGAGGCTCAAGTGTAAGTCGAAGAGTTATGTTAATCGAGATGAAAACACGGTCAGTTATCACGTGAGACTTGTATTGAGTGATGGGAGCCCGGGAGTGACTCGAGATTCGATACTCCTTGAAATTGCATTTGTGTTATTGAAATAAGAACGTTTCTGCAGATATGGATGTCATTCACGACATGGACTAGGTCGACTCACTGATTTATCGCGATTGTGACCTTGGGAAGGCCGGCTACACACAAAGCAAGGGTTGCAGTGGTTACACGTGGTGGAAAGGTGATGAGGACACGCCGCGAGCATACCGCCCCGGGTCTAAGGGTGAGGAAAGCAATTGCTCTTAAGGAATTCCGCCTACAACAATAGTTATCATGCGAAAGATACGTGAGATGGCGCCATATGAGGCATTGTATGGGAGGCCATGTAGATTATCATATGATCGACCGAGGTGAAGAGAGCTCCATCACGGTCCTCGACTGACAAAGACAATTCTCTGAGAAGGTGAGCTTGATAATGACAATGCCTTTCTCATGGCTCGTGAAACATAGAAAAGCTATGCAGATAGTATCGAATAGCCGAACCTTAGAGTTCGAGGTCAGGATCACGCCTATGAAGGCGATGCCTAAGAGAGGAGTGGTCGTCTCTAAGAAGTTTGGGAAGTCATCGATTCATCGGACACCCGGCATACCGGTATGATAAATAATGCAGTCAGACGGCTGGCTGGCGCCACTCAAGACGACAGGTCCACGAGGCATTTCACGCTCCATGCTCCTAAATATACTCCGCATCCAAACATGTGGTGGATCGGGGACGATTGAGGTTGATGACCGATGGGACCTTCGAGGAAGGACCAGTGTGCATTGTTGTTAGCCGTGATTAGGTTTTGGCGAATGCAAGACCGTGAGTTAGCGAGAGGATATGGCGCACCGTGGGATGAGAGCTAAACGTGGGAGCGAGGACACGATGCGCTACTTATCCCTTCGCTTAGGACGAAGGCACATTATTTAAATGCTTAAAATTTAAACGACTCTACATGCATGGTAAGTGCGCGTTGTATATGCATGTGCGTGATTGTGATTAACTCAATTTCGACGAAATTCCTTTAAGGAGGGAGAATGTAAGACCCGAGAAATTCCAATTTCGAATAAGGGCAAAATCGTACTCGATTACAAAATTGTAATTTCTACAAAAATCTGGGAATAAATTCTCTAGATCTCGGATGACGAAACGGATTGCACCGTTGGAATCGTCTCGTGAAATCTAGTTAACACGTAAAATTTCATAATATTCCGAGACAGGCGGAGTTGACACGTTTGTCAAGGCATCGCATTTCGTGTCAGAATGAATTTCGACAGCGACGAGTTCACATATAAAGACGTACTCATGTACCATAAGCGTATGAGTAGAGAAATGATGAAATGCACTACGGTGACAATAATATCACCTCCGTAAAGGAGTGGACGTATGGTCATTACGACTTGATTTGGTCACTAGCCGTAATAAAATAGAGAATAGTCCTTCTTCTCCTTCATGAAGCCAAACAAAACGTGTAAGGATTTTTCGGTGATTTAGCAAATGTTCCATTGCGAGAGCTTTTTGTGAGAGAAAGAGGGCGCTCTCTCTAGAATATCCGGGAGATCCAACCGTCACAGGCCTGGGCGAAGTGAAAACGCTCTATCATGAGCAGTGCCACGCCGCGATCCGGATTAGAGTTTTTGACAAACCCAAGATAGGATTTTTCTCCCCACAGCTTTACCCCATTTCCAAATGCTTTACCACGTTTCTGGGCTGAATTTGCGCCGTGAGGAGCCGCTTCGACGATCTCAAAACTCGGGACCGACCATTGATGCACTTTGAGAAAATGGGAGCAGCCCGCGATTGCTCCACACTGCTTGGGTTGATTTAATTGTGCTGCGGATAAATCATGCTTTGATTGAAATCGGGTCGAAAATGGTCAGAAACCCGGTTCACTAAGTGAACCGACAGCTTCAGGATTTTTCTCGAATAGTAAACGAGGGTTTCAATTATTCGAAATAGTGTTCAAAATATATTTTTGTGAATATGTGTTTGGGTCGAGTGATTTAAATTAGATCGCCGTGTATGATCATTATCCTGCCACAGTTAATTTCGATTATTAAATGATAATTACATGACATGATTTTGTGATTGGATATTATGTGAATATGTGCATGTTTACATATTGGCATGTGATTAGACTGTATTGGAACTGGCATACATGCATTCCATATGCACTGGATCACCCTAAGATTATAGGAGTAAGTGCATGAGATGAGTCTAGAGGAAAAGGTTCTGAGTATTGTTTAACATTAATTATTATCTATAGTCTAAATTTAAAATATCAATCGTCTGAGCTGCCAATTGATATTCACTGAGGGTAGTCCACAACAACATATATATATATATCAATCGTCTGAGCGCCAATTGATATATATACATCTGAGGGTTGTCCAATTAATAAAACAATAATTCATACAAGGCTTAGGGCGAAAAGCGAGAGAAATGCATGGAGGGACTCCTGGATCCGAAGTTGGTCATGTAGACATTCAAGTAGGATCACATTTGCTTGAATGCGTGTTTACTTTGGAACACCGTGACCGCACTTAGTGGTGAGTGTACCTAATTTGCATGCATTCTCCCATCGAGCTTCTTTAGCTCACCTCATCGCGACCCCCTTTACGTGCAATAAGGAGCGTGCGAGGAGACTACTCATTCGAGGTTGTATTAGAAGAAAGTTTGGTTGTGGTTTTGATGTATACATGTATTAGAACTTTTAAGTTTAATGTATGTATTGTATAAGAGTAAAACATACTAACTCTCGTGAATCATTGGGTATATAGTCGATTCATATTGTATGTATATTTAGTATCATGGCGCCCATGGTCGTATTACCTGCGTGACCGGATTATCGCGATATATTGATCGTTGGGACAAGATATGTGTTTTAGACTGGCAGAGCTCCCGTACAAAGGAGACTTCGCCCGACTATGGCGCTTAACCCGACATCCACTGTATTCGCGTCACTGCAGTCAACGCCCGTAGTAATCATCGAGCTGTGCATACGAATACATAAAGGAGCGTGCCTCTAGAGGTTATTTTAGAAGAAAGCTTCTGGGATGTGGCTTTGGTGTCACATTGTATACATGTATTAGAATGCTTTTCATTCCAATATATGTTGTATAAGCAGTTTATTAACTCTGAAACTATCGATATAGTTTGGATATATTGTGATGAGTATTGTATTATGGCCCAAGAGGCCAAGCACTCATGTCAGGATTAGATTGGACTGTTTGGGGATAGGTATGTGTATCAGACTGGCAGAGCTCTCCGTACAGCGAGACTCGCCCGATTTTCAAGGGCTGCAACCGACATCCACTGTATTCCATGCAAGACGGTAGTCAACTGACCCCCTGCTCTTGCGGCGTCACAAAGAATTGTTCAAGAACGATTAGCCATTGAAAGAATGGCAAGGTACCGACCGAGCGACTTGGCTGGAAAAGAAGGATGATGAGCCTCGCGCATGGAAGAAAATTGCCCGAGAACTGATAATGTCAGGCAAATGCATTGCACAACTGAAGAGAAATTGGAATGTGCGACCTCATTACTGCAGGATGAGGCTTATCAGTGGTGGGTTTCCGTGACCAGGACCGCACAACCAGAGAGAGTTACATGGAGGTTCTTCTTAGATGAGTTCAAGAAGCATTATGTGGGCCGCATCTATTTAAACAATATGCGGCGAGAGTTTCATAATTTGAAACAAAGGCAATTAAGTGTAACCGAATATGTGAGAGAATTCACACGGTTGAGCAAGTATGCTCCCGAGATGCTAGTACGGCTGAAGAAGTGCCATAAGCCTTTCGAAGATCTGGGCTTAGTTTCACCACATTCGAGCCATGTCACAGTTTTTTGCCATGATGATTTCTCCAAAATCAAGACATGTGCTCTAAATGTGGAACGAGTAAAGAAAGAGAGGAAAATGAAAGTGAAAGATAGAAGACAGAAAGAAAAATCCTTGGCCACCAAGTGCTCATCAAGATCTGAAAGAAGAGATTCAGTGGGACCACAGGTTCCGTGCAGCCTCTACAAACTGTGCCACCAGAGATGAGCCATTCTACCCAAGACCGCCGCCTGCAAGTGCACAAGGAGGTGCCTCTAGGAGGACAAGACGTTCCTCTTTGTTCCTATCAGGAAGAAAACACAAGGGAGATTGTCGAGAGTGACTGTGTCATTGGTCGTGGGATCCATGGAGCACAAAATACGAGAGTGTACTAGGGCACGTCCCTTCACAGCACCCCAAACTGGGGTAATGTTTCATCAAGACAGTAAAGGCTAAGAGTGTTGCATCACCGAGTGTTCCGAGAAGAAGGACACAGACTTTGGCTAGGCAAGATGGTCGAGCCCCAGCTAGAGCATATGCAATGAAAGCAGTGGAAGATACCGACGCCCCGGATGTGATAGTCGGTAATTTTACTATCTTTGATACTATTGTGCATGCATTGATGTGAATCTAAGGTCAACTCATCTATGTGTGTACTAACATACCCAACTTAGGAAATTTATCGAGGAGTGAAATCGAGTATGACATCTTGGTGACGAACTCGCTCGGGCATAGAGTTATTGTGAACAAAGTGTATAGAGATTGTCCCATCGAAATACGAAGTATGAATTTTTGGGAGATTTAATTTAGTTATCCTTCAGGGAGTTTGATGTGATATTGGGGATGGACTGGTTATCCCGACACCGAAAGAAGAAGGTCGATCAGAGTAATGAAAAGAGGACCTTAAGGACACACCGAATGACGATGAGGTTATTTACCTGAGAGGTCAAACCACTCCTAATGTGATATCCGCGCCTATCATGAGAAAAATGGTACGGAAAGGATGTGAAGCCTACTTGGCTTATGTGATTGATACAGTAAAGGCAAGGCCTAGTGTATCTGATATCCCTACTGTTAGCGACTTTCCGGAAGAGTTTCCAGGATTGCCTCCACAGAGGGAGATTGAGCTTGCTATCGACGTTGTACCAAGTGCCACACCGGCATCCATTACACCGTATAGAATGGCTCCACTTGAGCTAAAGGACTGAAATTGCAGCTTGCAAGAACCGCAGAAAAGGATTTATTCGACCGCGTATCACCATGGGGAGCTCCCCGTGTTTTTTGTCAAAAGAAAGATGGTACACTTTACGATGGGGATAGATTATAGACACCAAACAAGCCGATCGTGAAGAATAAGCATCCGTTACCCAGCTGATGAGATTGCTTGACCAACTGAAAGGTGCAAGTATCTTTTCAAAGATTGACTTGCGATCTGGGTATCATTAGTTGAGAATTCAAGATGTGGATGTGCATAAGACAAATATCTTAATCGCAATACTTTACATTATGAGTTCCTCAGGATGCCTGGGTTGGTTTAACAAATGCACCGCGCTTCATGCACCTAATGAATCGTGTTTTTCGAATCGCATGTGGACTGGGGCTTGTCGAGTGAACTATAGAGATGACATTCTGTGTATTCGAAGATCGAGAAAGTCATGACACCTTCGTAGTGTTAGAGACTTTGCGAAAAGAGCAAGCAGGCGTAAATCGAGCAAGTGTGAGTTTTGTTGAATGAAGTGTCCTTTCGGGCACATTGTACTCAAAGAAGGAATCCGAGTGGATCCAAAGAAAATAGAAGTGGGTTGTCGTAATGGAAACCACCTCAAGAAATGTTGGGCGTAAATTCGTAGTTTCTTGGGACTAGTAGGTTACTACAGAAGATTTGTTATGCTTTCATAGATCATGTTCTGATGACGAGATCGCCTTCCAAAATGCAAGTTTGGAATGGAGGAAAATGTCAAAGAAGTTTTGAAAGCTAAAAACATTCTCAACCGAGGCTCCTGCTTACTCCTCACCGACCCTGCAAAGAATATGTGATCTTTAGTGATGCTTCACTAAATGGACTTGGATGTGTCCTAATGCAAGAGGGTAAAGTGATAGCATATGCTTCAAGACAATTGAAGCCACATGAAAAGAACTACCCCACGCATGATTTGGAATTAGCCGCACTGTATTTATGCTTGAAAATTGAGACATTATTTGTATGGAGCAGTGTTTCATTTACACCCGCATCATAAGAGTCTTAAGTATTTGCCCTCACAACGAGAGCTTAACTTGAGACAACGTAGATGGATAGAATTGATAAAAGATTATGACTGCGTGATTGATTATCACTCGGGAAAGGCCAATGTAGTGGCCGATGCTTTGAGTAGAAAGATACAGTAAACGCTCATATCAATGCCCATTTGTCATCAAGCTGACGATAGTACTGCAAGGGTGTATCTGAGAGGCACCAAATTTGCTGAATCGAGCAGGAGGCACAAAAAGAAAGACAGAGAAAATTTCTGCCATAATGAAATGAATTGGAGATGGTAAGGAAATCGAGTTCAAATAAAAGGAGATAGTCCCTCAGATTATAAGGACGTGGTATGTGTACCCAATGATTGTGAATTACGGAAAGCCATAATTTGGATGAGGCACATACGGATCTCATATCCATCCCAGAGTACAAAGATGTATCAAGATTTGAAATGTCATTCCGTGGTCCTAATGAAAAGAGATGTATCGTAGTTTGTAACCAAGTGTCGGTGTGTCAAAGAGTAAAGGCAAGAGCATCAAGTTCTTCGGACAGGTAACCTATCGTATCAACGAGGGAAATTGCTGACCGACAACTATGGATTTTTGGTGGGTCGGGTTACCATTGACAGGAGAAAGCATGACTCGCCTGTGGTCGTAGCGCGGGACCGATTAACCAAGTCGCCTCACTTCCTAATAAAGGAGAACCCACTTTCATTCGCTGACAAGCCAGCAGAGTCAGATATCAAGGAAATAGCTGACACACAGATTCCTATATCCATTATTCTCGTAATCGAGATCCGAGGCTTACTTCCGAGATTTTTGGGGAAAATTGCAAGAGGCCTCAGCACCCACTCGAATTTCAAGACAACGCTCCACCCACTCTGATGGACAATCGAGAGAGTGATCCGCATTTTGAAGATATAAAGCAAGGAGGTCGTGCGCATCAACTACGAGGGTACTGGATCAGACATTATCCTTCGTTGAATTCCAGGTACAACAACAGTGAAAGAATTGAGTGAAAGAAAAGTGATTGGCCCCGATTTGATACAAGAGACAGAAGAAAAAGTGAAAATGATTAGAGAGAGATTGAAAGTGGCCACCGAATACGCACGTAAGTCATATGCCGACAATGGGGCTATAAAGATATCTGGCGATGCAGACGGCTAAAAGTGTTTTAAAAGTATCGCCTTGGAAGAAGCGTGATGAGATTCGAAAGGGCAAGTTGAGCCCTAGATTTATCACCATATGAGTTGATCGAAAAAGTGGGTCCAAGTACATACCGCTTCGCCTTACCCGACTCGAGAAGATCCATAATGTTTTCCATGTGTCCGTGCTAATGAGGTACCGACGGACCACATGTAGTCTCTTCGGAGACAATTGAGCTTAGACCAGATTTGACATATGAAGAAGAGCCAGTAGAGATTTTGGCTTGTGAAGTGAAGGAATTGCGGAACAAGAAGATTCCGCTAGTCAAAGTGTTGAGGAGAAACCACAAGACTGAATAAGTCACTGTAAAGTGAAGAACGATAAAGAAGATACCCGTGAATCGTTAATCCAAGGTAAATTTTGAGGACAAAATTTTCTTAAGTGGGGGAGAGTTGTAACGCCCCAAAAATACCCTAGAATTGTTATAATAATTTTTATTATATATTCTGGGTATGAATTGAGTCAAACTAGGGCTTTTCCGAGAAATTTGATAAATTGTGAAATGTAAATTGAAAGTGTGAGCATATGATTTAATATTATATACTAAAATGAGAAAATTGATCGAACTTAAATAACCTATGGAAAAGTAATAAATGTGGAAATTTGTAAAATAAGGACCTAGTAAATAAAACGATAGCCTTAACATGGGTGGAGACCCCTAGAAAATCCCGATTTCCTAAGGAAGATAAAATGGTACTTTACTGCAACTCGAATTTTTCTAGATCTCGATGACGAAATGCATTCACTCATTGGAATCGTCTCGCGAAATCTAGCTACCACGTCGAATTTCGTTGAATTCCGAGACACGGATTTCACGTTTTTCGAGGCACGTAGAGGAGTGCGGGACACTTGGCACTTTATGAGTGGCCCAAGAGGCGCCACTTGTCAAGCTATGGGAGAGTCAAACCTGAGCTTAAGCCTGGTCATAGGGTGACACATAAGATGATGCCATTAGAGGGAAATCTAAAGCCACGGGAGCAAGAGGTGTAATCCTCGTCAACCAATGCGACTCGACACGCGCAGATTGTGACGATTTTTCTCGGTTCCAATTCGACCAAATGGATCGGGGAGCGAAGAGAGAGGGGGAAAAGAGAGCAAACTAAGCAGAGAGGGAAAGCTCAAGGGGATTTTTTAGACAGAAGGTCTACCTTCTCTCTAATTCCCATGACGGGACCACGAGTCCCATGAGCTCCGACGCACAGTTAGTTGAAATCGCTTCCCACTAAGCAAAGTGACTACACGCGTGCGGTCAGATTGGGAGTTTCGAATAACTCCGGAAGCGTAGGGTTTTTCTCCTACTTGTTTTACTTTTCGCTTAAGTAAGATGAATTGACAGGATTTGTCAGGCCCGGATGGGCTGGCTCTGCCCAAAAGCTTCGACCTGTTAAGAAACTCAGAGTGTTTCTGACATCTACCTGACCGCTTGTGTGATTTGCTTGAATCGCATGGCCGTTAAGTATTGCCATGAAAATAACATGTCAGGCGATGTCATAAGGCGTGCTCCAAGATGGACCGCCGGATTGCGGCCTGCCCATGTGAGCTAACCTTATGTTATTGGGTCATAACGGAATAACATGATCAATGGAATTAATTCAAGATACGCACGACCGATATATAAGTACGCGCCGGGATGTTCAGGTGCCATCGATTTCACTCGCAGCGAGTAACCCGCAGGGAAATTCCACCATCGGGCATCGCTTCACCTCGTCGTGGGAATATATTTTCGTGCAATCAAGACGACTTCGGGACGGACGATCCGACCTAGAGGATGGCGAAACGCCAAGATGGCCTTATCTTCGTATTTCTTGTAAATTTCCGCAAGAGACCCATTTTATTTCTCGTATAAATTGTAATAGATACACCGTAAACAAATCCTCTTTGCATAAAATATACATTTTAGCGAGCATGCATGTGCAGCCCAAGGGTCGGGCTTAATATTCATGCACGTGCCTCACGACGCCGCAGACACGTAGATTTCGTTGTGTCGACGGTTATCAACTGACACCCCGCCTGGGGGCGCCACAAATACTACCTATAAATAAATAATAAATGATAAGGAAAGTGAAATAAAGAGTTAGAATCATCAAAAATAGAAACGGATTAACGGGTGGCCAAACAAGGCCTTATATGTATTAAGTGACTTAAGACCAAAAATAAGTGGGAAAAATTAGAAAGGATAATAAGCTCAGAGGCCAAACAAGGTCTTTTTTCATACCTAAAGGAATATAAAGGCCAAAATGTGGTCTTAGGGCTCATTATATGAGCAATCCCGTTTTTAAAGAAGGGGAGAGGAGAAAATGGAGAAAATCTAGTATTTGGTATGAGGATGGGCTTGGTCGGCCATTCTACTCGCTTCCTAAGAGACCAAGCAACACACAAAAGAGATTTGAAGAGGTTCAAGGTAATAAATCAAAACCCTAACTCATTCTTCTTATTCGATTTGGGGGTGAAAAGCCCTAATTTGAGGAAAATGGATTTTTATTAATTTAACCACATTTGAGTTGTTTCGGGTAGATTCCAGGATTTTATATGGGACGACTGAGAAGAGTCATGGGAAGAAAATGTGAAATGCAAACTCAAGATTTTTCTAAGTAAACCGAGGCGGTAACGTAAGACAGTTGAGTGGTACCCTAAGATTCAAGATGCAAAGGGCAATCGCTACGCACCATCAAACCTGGCATCGCAGACCGACCGCAGTAACCCAGACGCAGACGGCCATAGTGGTACTCCAGACTACCTAAAGAAATTCGCGCTTATTTTGCACCGTTGTCCCCGTATTCAGATACCGATGTTTAGGACCCAAGAAATGAATAATGGAGGTTCAAATAAGGATATAACTACTTAAAAACGTAATCGCACTCGCTACTGCCTTTCGCAGCACTTAGCGCTCTTAACCCAAGACCGTTAACAAAAATAAATTTGTAATTCACTAAAATTGTTTAACAATTGCTTATCCACTAAGAGTGGCGTGATGTTATTGACTAGGACTCGTGACATCGCCTAACCTAGACCGAGATCGCAGAAGGAAGCTAGATTCAACAAATTTCATTGTTTTCCTCGACTTCCTATTCTTATTTCAAGTATTTTGGTAGTTTACCAAGTAACTATGAAATGAGTACATGAATGAGTATATGAAATAAGTACATAGATTGAGTATATCTTTGAAAATATAATACGAAAGTGAATATGGAATTGAAATGTGATATTTGAAAACCGAATGAATGTGAATGATGATAAAGAAGGGATTCATCAAACGAAATCCATCATAAATGTAATTTGAATGATATATCGAATGAACCGCCCGACGACACCAACCCAAGATCCGTCACGGCACTCGCCAAATTGTCCAATGTCCCACTTGGCGGGATGCACCAATCGGCATCCTTCATGATGGCGTATGGCATTGAAGAAATGTTCTCACTTGGTGGGATGCACCAATCGGCATCCGTCATGATGGCGTATGGCATTTAAATGATACCACATGTCGGGGTGCACCAAACGGCATCCGTCAGAAATGTGAATTGAATAGTCAAGGTGAAATAACCAACATTGACAAGCATAAATGGGATCTTTATGTATATATACTTAAATCTCATAAATTGAATCAGGAATGAATTCGCCAGACAAAATGCATGTTATGATATGGTAAATGATTTGTATATTGAAAAGCATGCTAAATGAATAAATAGTATGAGTATATGTTGATATATTAGGCATGGCTTAATGTTAAATGCATGTCGAAGTTAAATTGAATATTGGAATATAATCAGATAGAACCACAAGCATGAAAATGCTAGCTGGTAGCTTTATCTATGTGCAGTGCATCGAGTGCAAGCAAAGAAAAAGAAGGCCAAGATCGCAGAGCCGTAGTCATGGCAGAGTACGGCGTATAAGTATATACTCCGTAATTTGCATATCATCTCTTGAACAAGTGGTATTTGTAACAAAAAGTAAACTCGAACCTCATTTTGTATATCATTTCAAAAGGCATGAATGCCTTTATAAATGTATTTTGTTAAATGCTTACGCCTACCGACTACTACTGAAGTAGCGATCGTGGGCCGCTCAAATCGAAACCGCTTCCGCAAAAATGACATAATAAAAATGTTTTATAAGATAAATGAAAACGCCGAGTAAACCAAGGTCGATTCGCTTATTCTGCCCGGGCCGGGGTTCGAAGTCGCGACACTTAAAAAAGAAAATTTAATAACACGAAAAATGTTAATGAACCAAGGCCCCTGGTTTCGTTCGACTTCGCCATTCTGTAGGGACGGCCGGGGCTTCACATATCAGATTGCATTGATCATTCAAAAAGATTCAAAACATGGTTTAAAATTCAGGCGATTTAACTTAAACTAAATGTAAGAGTATACCATATAACCACTAAGCGATAAAATGTTTGCCGCGGCTGCTTTTATCATCGCTATGCATTCGCGAACGGGTACAAAGACGCACCGTAGGGTGAATCAAAGTTATCATGGAAAGTCACATGGAGTGATAAGTAGTTCCACATGCATACATGAAATTATTCAACTCATTTTATACAAACACTATTACGAAAATTGAACTCGACTATATTTTCTAGAATATTTGATATCAAAACTACTAATAACGCCGCATCGTATAAAGGAATCAATTAAACGCATTTAAAACGCCACATCGAACGAAAAAAGCTATGGATCAAACACACTTTTACGTTAGCGTATTTACGTATATATATTTTTATCGAAGATTTAAAATGCTAGTTAAAGCGAATTGTATTTGAAAGCATTCAAAAATAAAGTGAGAACCAAGGTCCCGATGTCCTGCCTGCCTTTGGCCTCCGAGTCGAGCCGAAAGACGACAATTATAACCATCACAAAAAAATATCGATTTTTGAGCTGTTTTCAGAACTTCTCAAGTTTCTCTTCTAGAGAGATAGAAACGAGTAGAGCAATGGACATCATTAGCACTTGGGCCACGGTGGGGATTTGCCTTCTAGAAAGATTTCGGCACAGTCATGTTGTTGGGATCAAATGCCATTTTTCTTGCAAAAAACATAACTTCGTTGTAAAGTCCAATATCAAAGGCAATTGACACAAGTTATAAAAATATTGTTCCAATAACTTAATGTAAACTAAGCTTGTAGTTTAGTGGTGAAGCATTCAAAGCCCTTCTTTTAATTTTTTGCAACAATGTTTTTTTCCTCAAAAACCAAGAATCCACATAGTTTGTTTGGTTTCAACTTTTTTTTGGGAACGAATTTGTTACAAAAAAAAAATTAATTTTTTTCCTTTAAAGAAAGATTACCCTAACCGTTTTCAAAAACTTCATTTTACGGGTTTCGATGTTCCTTTTACGGTTTTCAAAAACTTCCTTTAAAACAAACCTTTTTTTTTTTTAACTCTGTCGTTTTCCTTTCTTTTTTTTCCCAAAAGGAATATTTTAAGAAAATATTATTTTTTAACCAACGATTTCTGTTTTTTTTTTTCTAACAAAAACTCTTTTTTTTCCCAAAAATTATTTCCTTTACGGGTTTCACACACCTGTTTATGATTTTCAAAAACTTCCTTTAAAAAAAACCCTTTTTTTTTTTTTTTTAAATTTTGTCGTTTTCCTCTTTCTTTTTTTTTTTTTTCCAAAAGGAATATTTTAAGAAAATATTATTTTTTAAACCAACGATTTCTGTTTTTTTTTTCTAACAAAAACTCTTTTTTTTCCCAAAAAAAATTATGTTTCCTTTTACGGGTTTCAATGTTCCTTTTACGATTTTCAAAATTTCCTTTAAAACAAACCTTTTTTTTTTTTTTAAATTCTGTCGTTTCCTTTTTTTTTTTTTTTTTTCCCAAAAGGAATATTTCAAGAAAATATTATTTTTTTTAACCAATGATTTCTGTTTTTTTCTCTAACAAAAACTCTTTTTTTTTTTCCAAAAAAAATTATGTTTCCTTTTACGGGTTTCAATGTTCCATTTACGATTTTCAAAAACTTCCTTTAAAACAAACCTTTTTTTTTTTTTAAATTCTGTCGTTTCCTTTTCTTTTTTTTTTTCCAAAAGGAATATTTTAAGAAACTATTATTTTTTTAACCAACGATTTCTTTTCTTTTTTTTTCTAACAAAAACTCTTTTTTTTCCAAAAAAAAATTCCTTTTTGAAGAAAACAATATATGCTGGTTTTTTTTACGAAAAAACGAAAAAGATTAATTTTCTTTTCCATTTTTTTGATAATACCCTTTGTTTTTTTTTTCCTCCAGAAAAAAAATCCTTTTTTAAGGAAAATCTAATTGTTAATTTTCCTTTTTTTTTGGCCCAGATAAACCATAACAAAGAAAAACTCCTCTTTTTAAAAAAAAATCCTTCTGGATGAAACCACGGCAAATCGTTTTTTTTTTCAGGATATGCAAATACTGAAAAAGGTTTTTTTTTCTTCCTTTTTCATTGTCTCCTCTCCGTCTGCTTCTTCTTTTCCGACCACAGTTTCAAAAAATTTTCTTCTCAAACTTTCCGATGAAAGTCACCAAGTTTCTAAATTTTTTTTTCTTCTCATACGTTTCCATGAAAATTTGTTTTAAGAGTGTACAAAAGCTTGGTGAACCTGCAACCACATTTTGGTTCAAGAAAGAAATAATACCTGCAAAACCAGAGTGACAGCATTGTCAAGAATACAGGAAGGGAAAAAGGAAAACGAAGAATAAAAGACTCCTGAAAATTGTCTATGGTCAAAAGCTAAGTCTGGTGCTTGGAGATTATGGGATTGGCTAAAGATAAAACATCATACAAGCACATAACACCTTGATACTAGGTGCATGGAGACTATGTTTGAACATATCAATTCGACGTGCCAAATAATAAAAGTCACAGAGCCAAGACGCACCAAACATTCGATTAAAACGCCAAGACAAGAATAGTGCCCTAATGGTATCCCCAAATATGCGCCCTCAAACGCAGGCCCAACTCACCCTTAAAAGACTCCAGAAATTCAAAAGAATCCATATTGGGTGAACACCAATCTCCACTAATCGTGAAAAATAGATATTTCCTAATTATCGTTTCATCAATCATCCTTTATTGCTTGCCATTTATGCGTAGCAAAATCTCTCACCCAATTCAGAGAAATATCGTATCATCCTCCAACAAAGGAAAAGATATTATTACGCACATCATCCAATCCGTGAAAATTATCGCGATCACCTGAATCTTAAATATCGTATCACTCCTCCAATAGCGAAAGACATGCCACATCATCCAATCCAGAAAAATTATCACGATCATCCATTATAAAATACCAGCCAATTCCCATCTGAAAGGTACACAGACATATACACAAAACTTCATTCCCTAAGCAGTTGATCTTCTCTTCCACAGGAAAGAACTGACTTAGGCATCGGAGAGGCAACGAGAGAGCCCTCGTTGATCCTTTTTTTTCTTGTTTTTGCAGAGGATTCCAACATCCAAAGTCAGCAGACCAGCCCAGTAAATCCAACACGCTCAAGCCTAGTTCCGGTTAAAAAAGGATCATCAGCTTTAGCAATCAGACAGGAATACGCTTCCTTTACAAATAAACCGACCTCTCAGCCGACCGATGGTATCAACTCTAACACAAGCAAGTCACGCTAACTCCCAAGGATGCAAGACCAACCAGTATGGATGTACCGACTCCGAGGCACGCTTAGAAACTGCGGCAGTCAACATGGACGAGGTGGAAGTGCTCCGCATCACCAACCAACACTTGCTAAAGAGTTAAACAACTCACTGCGCAAATACAACGCCCTACAGGCATACGATGTGCCCGGAAGACCAAAACCCTCGTTACCCGAGAAGAAAGCAACACCGACCCTCGTCGAGAAGCCTGATAGAGAAGAGAAACTAGCCACACTGTGTGGAGTATGATCTCACCAACCCCCTAAGAGGATCAGAATAAGGAGAGGCACTACAGTGGTCTCAACAAAGGACGCCCCTACTTTATCAGTAGGAGACAAAGGAGAGGTTGTGGGAGCAGAGGTTCAGGGACATCTAGCAAGAAATCAGCCACATGAAGGAAGCGGTAAATGAGTCTAATTCCACGACGCCCGTACAACAAACCGACCTATTCACTATCGTGCCGCACTTCTTCCGCAAGAAAGTTTAAAATGTCGTAGATCGTGAGACGCTCGACTTTAACAAAAGACCTCATGTAATTCACCTTAATACGCACAAAATCGTATCGAACTACACGGATATCGACCTCGCATTTATGCAGAAATGCCGCTATCACACTAAAGGGCCCAGCGATCGCCCGTTAAACAAACTCCCCGCCGTTTTCCATCTCAATGCTCATGTAACTTTCCATCGGATTTTCTCCCACTTTATCTGAGCAAAGACGACAGAAGCCGAGTTATCACCACCATAAAACAGCTCAGGAAAGCCCGAGGTTATATGTTCATGAGGTTTAATACTGAGCCTAAGGTGGATATTCTCGACGAGAAGTTCGCCATTACTGCTTTCATTGCAGGGCTGGGGTGCAGTCAAAAGACCTAATGTTCTCTATCTCAAAGAACCCTCAGGCAAGCATGGCCAAGGTCCTCGCCAAAACAGAGAAGTTTATCAACGGTAAAGAAGCCCTCCTGTCCAAGCAAAGAAGCTCTTATACTCAAAAGGAAAAGAGTAGGGATGACAAAAAAAGAGAACGAAGCCCCAAGAGACAGAAGTATTGCATGTATCCCTACTGGCGAGTAAGAGAAAAACAGAGCTGGCCCTCACAAAACCAAGGGAACGCTGATCGCAGGGGACCACCTCACTGACGCAATGAACTTATTCACCTCAACAATACACCCCTCTGACAACCTCAATGTCGCAAGTCCTACACGAAGTGCAACATGAAAGGTTTATGAGGTGGCCATCCTAGATGAAGTCAAACCCCGCTAAAAGAGACGATACCAAGTAATCGAGTTCCAAATGCGGTCAGGACAACGAACAAATGACTACATCCAAACTAAAAAGAGATCAATACCGATCCAACGGTGGGCATTCACCATACGCTGCCTCAAAGGGCGTGTGAGCCAGTCCGGCCACCATCACCTCGTTTCACCAACCCTGGGCCTCTGGTGATCACCACCTTGGGGAGAAATCCATGCACTCCTGAGGGCTCGGCAGGAGGTGAGAGTCCAGCCACCAGAAGGCCCACTTGCTGTAGCATCGACCTGGGAAGCCTTAGGGCACAAACATCCAAACTTCCCTCAACTCGGGGATACTACCATAACCTTTCGCACTTCGACATGGAAGACTCCGCCAACATCCCCATGATCACCCCGCCAGATAAACCAAGAGCTAATAAAACGATCCACGTGGTCCTCGTCGACAATCCAAAGTTCTACCGACATTATCTTCGCATCGCCGACAAATGTGGGGCATTAAGTGAGGCTGGGAGGCACAAGGCTCGCTTACGTGTCTCTCGTGGAGAGCAGATCGCCTCGGCTCAGACACAGCCTAGCGTTCACTTGGGAAGACCCCCCCATGCTGGGGCTACAACAACGTGAGATTTACAAGATGCCCCATCTACTTACAACATGTTATTACTAGGTAGGCCCTCTCTCAATGCCATAAGGGCCGTTCCTCCGCTTATCACATGGTCATCAAATTTTCAACCCGAAATGGAGTAGGAATTTTATCCGAGGAAACCAAGACATAACCAGTGAAGGTTACTAAATACACGGCGTGTTAATTGGCTTGACACATCTACATGGACGAGCTCAACATGCGAGACGAGGTAAGCACCCGACCTGCTCCCTCAGAAGAATTAAAGCCTCAGACAAATTTCTAAGGACCGCCTAGAACACCTGCTTACATGTGGTCCAAGGCGAAGACATCATAAGCCCCTCTCATCCGTTTTCAGAGCGTAACATGTGAGGCATTCTCGCCCGAAACAAGAAGATACGGTGGGGTCACCCTTGCAGTTGATCACCCACAAAGCCAAAGCCAATTCCTTTGCCAGCCAAGCAAAGAGAAGGAGTTTTTGCCCCGTAAAGACAAAGGCGACACGAAGAGGCTCAGAAGCTCCTCCAAGCAAAGCGCAATCGTGAGAAGCAGTAGAAAAATCCCGAATGGTCGGGCTAACGTTGTTCTGCAGTGCTAAACGACAAGTGGAAAGCATTGATTTCACGACATCAACAGGCCTTACCATGATAGTTTTTACCATTGATCTCATAAGAGACGCTGAGTACTACCATGAACTCCTCGCCATTGATGCCGAAATTGGCAACCGATTAAGATTTGACCCCAACGACCGTTATAAGACCATCGCCACCAGTCAAGGAACCCATCATATCGAAAACCCTTCGCTAAAGATGAACATAGGAGCCACCACCAAAGGCCGCGAATAGGATGTTCTTAAACAAATGACATTTATGAGGAAGAGAGACCATGGCGCCGGTAAAATCGATAAAAGTCGAGCTCCACATAACCCATTTAGCCGAGCGCTCCAGTCCCGGTGTGCTACAATATGAAGCTAAACCTGCATCTAAATGCTGAGCCCCGCCGGAAGTTCTTAGGTTTTATACCAACAACTCGGCGAACAGAAAGAAACCTGTATGGGGCATAAAGGCCAGCATTGGAGCATGCTGTCTCTGGCTAAACACAAAGGATCCTGATCCGCCCACAGTGAGAATAGTTGCGCCAGTTCGCTCACAGATTTGCACAATGACAAATGTCGGCCTTTCTTTCAGGTTCTGAGACTCTACAAACCTAAATTGTAATGACGGAGACTCTACAAACCCCACGCGCCGACGCACTGATACTCAATACGTTTGAAGACATAGATGGACCACTCCACGCTCTCTCAAATACGCAGTCACTGTCCACACCACTCCACTCTCATCTGAAATCCAGGCTGGCATCCGAAACAACCACACCACAGATTTCCAATAGTTTGTGGGAGGAAGACAAAGGCTGCATCCCGTGGCTTGACGGTCAGCCGTCAAAATCTGTTATCTACGTCAGCTTCGAAGCCTTCTGTCGCTAAGGAGCAGCTGATGGAGTTCTGCACGGTTTGGTCAATATGGTGCCGCTTTTGTGGGTCATGTGGCCCGATCTCCCCCACTGAAGGAGAATTCCGCCGCCGGCGCAGCTCTGGGAAGCCACGAGGAAAGGGGTCAAATTGTGGGTGGGCTCACAAGAGGAGGTTCAGCGCACCTGGCTGTGGGCGGGTTCCAACTCCACAGTGGATGGAACTCGACGATTGAGAGTATATTCGCCGGAGTGCCAATGATTTGCTGGCCGTATTTTGCTGATCAGCAGGTGAACAGTAGGTTCGTGAGCCATGTTTGGAAGGTGGGTCTGGACATGAAAGACACTTGCGATAGAGTTACCATTGAAAAGACGATGGCAAAGCTGGCAAGAAGTAGTCTGACTCAAGGCGGGTCCTCTTATTGTGATTTTAGCCGTTTGATTGAACACTTAAAGTTGATGACCGCCTGATAGCCTCTTGAACTTTCAGTTGCATTAAAAGGCGTGTGTTTTTTCAATCATGGAAAAGTCATATGCCGCTTTAACGTGTGTGATATTTTTTCAATCATGTTATACAAATAAATCATACGCTTCTAGATTTTAATAATGTATTCTTATTTGGTTCGAACAATAATGTATTCTTATTTAATTTATTATTAGAAAATATTTAAAAATATTAAATATTAGATTAAAATATTTTATGTTTTCAAATAATTTTTTATTTTTTACAAAACCCTGGAAACAATTTATATCTTTATGTGATTATATCTTTATATCTTTATATTTTTTTTTGTGAATAATATCTTTATTTCTTAATGTGATGGGCAATAGTTTTTCATAAGAGACGTTTATGGTGAATTTACAGAGCTCTTTTCCGTGGAATGATCACTGATCGCTTCTTAATCTCTACTGACCTTCCTTGAATTTATCGCCTTAGACTCGCGATTTCCCTACCACTGTCAGAATCACACAAGCCTCAAGTTGCTACACCTGACATTTGGCCCCACAACATCGAGTACCTATCAAATGCCTGTAAAATTCTTTTCATTGTCATTGGCAGTCATGATAAAGGACTTAAAGGAGCAGATACCAAAGTTCTCCTAAAGTTTCAATGACCTGATCCAGCTTATACGACTCTATTTGTCGGACGCCTCGCCCGAACCCCCATGAAGTCTCAATGTACTCTTCTTCCCGCCGAGAATGTGACAAGGAATTGATGTTCCTCTCGTTTAATGAACAAAGATACTACGATACGAATGTCTCCCATAGTTCATTAAACGAGCTTATCGAAGTTACGGAGCTTCAGGGAACTGCGCCAACGCAGTTTTTCCCCGCAAACTATCAAACATTCTGCGCGGTACTTCGCTTGTTGTCGGCGTTTAGTATCATCGCCTGGTTATAATAGAGCATATGATCATAAGGGTCAGTGGAGCCATCCAATGTGGCTAAAGTCAAGACAAACCTTCACGGCGGCGCCATAATCGCAATGTGTCAGCTTCTGGTGGGCGGCAGAGCATGTCATCTGCCCTGGCGAATTAAGGTCAGTAGCGACATATAAACGCTGGGTCAGCACCAGCGCGATGCGCTGCCGCATCGCGGCACCGCCACGGCAATATCGACTGCTCCCGCGGCCCGAATCGGCAGGTTCTAGCTTCCCGCTCTACCTCTCTCCTTACCCTACCTGGATGCAACATTAATCTAAATCACTAAGGTGTAAGGATGCAAAACCCGCACACTTGGGTTTACACCCTCGAGCATCCTTCGGTTTATGAGATACTCAAATAATCCTGAACTCCGCCCGAGGACAACTCATCATCTAAGTCAGTATCGAATAATTGTTGTGCAATGAGCCCTTCCCTTTATCAAGGTACTGATGCGCACCGACCGCTGATCTAAGACATCCTTTTCAAGATAGCGACTTTTCTCTATATGGGCCCGTAACTTATCATTCCCGCTGCAGCATCTCGCGTAGCCTTACGCATCCTTCGTCTGGTCTCGCTTACTCTCCCGTTTCTTCCAGTCTCGAGGCCGGGGATGGAGAATCGATCTTCCTGGCGACAAGGGTCTAGGCGATGAAAGGCTATCGACAATCATCGGAGCCAAGCCTCAGAGTCTGTGACGACCTTTGCTTGTTTCTCAGCAGACGATGCCAATTGTTTTATCTTGATCAGTTCGAACTCGGGGCATCAAGAACATTAAATCTACAAAACGGCGACCGACGACTGTGGGCCGCCACCCTCTACCGCATTAAACAATAAAAGATAGAGGTTAAAAGAAGTATATATACGAATCATACGCCCTCCAGTGATCTTCCTCGATTTATAAAGTGGTTTAGTTAAATCTCTCCTCGATTTTTGAAAGAAAATCTCTTAATTTAAGGATAAAATTCCTCTTTCTTATCAAGGATTAATTTCTCCTTATCACCATTAATCTTTCGTGAAATAAAAGGATTTGACATCGGAAATCCACTGATAGATATCTTTTGTATATTTTTCGCTTTTATATACTTATCCATAACGAACTTCCCATAGTAATGACGATCGATCAGACTTAAAATTCTAGACTGATCGCCTAAAGCCAATTCATGGGAAGATCTCACTCTCTTTAGATTCCGTTTAGGTGGCTCCGCTTGATATGGTAAGTGGGTTTCGCCGCTTCACAACATAAAAACCCTAGATAAATTTAAATTTTTATGAAAAATGGTAAAATGACAACGTCACATAAGATTGAAATTTCGTATATCTACTTACTTAAACTGACTTAACCGCAGATTGCCTCTCACAAATCTGCGTGAATTGCACATTTTCACGAATCTAGGCAGAATAATTTTCACTTACTCCATCGGTCCGTGAGCCATGTGTTCGAAGTATAAAAAGGGAAAGGATTAGATATTTTTCACAAAAATATCTTCCAAATTTTGTCGAGGAAACATTGTTATAGAGAGGAAAAGAGCACCAAACTTCACTTCAATTCTCATGCTATTGGCCGGGAAGCTTCCAGCTGCAACCAAAATCCATCACTTCGACGAGGGCTACACATAGGCATAAAAAAGAAGAAGAGAGATTTCACCAAAGATCCAAAAGATGAGATTTGGGGAAAATCAAAGTTTTCGGGTTTAGAAGGTGTTCTCGAGAACTCCTACCGTTATACTACATTTCAAGAGGTAGTGATTCTTCATACTTTGGTTTATTCCTACTTTTGGGTTGATTTTGGAATTGATTGTGGGATGGTTTTATTCCGTGTTTATGGCATGTTTTGTGTCGTGTTTATGGCATGTTTTGTGTCGTGCTTATGGCATGTTTGGTGGCCTCAATCGGGTGGGTATTGAAGCCGGTGAAAAAGGGTTGTTCTTGGGACGCTTCCGAGTTAAAATAGCGTGTACTGGAGAAGCCACGAGCTCTCTAGCATGCTATTGCATGCAGTTTGGCTCAATTGTGTGGAGCTTGCATGTTATTGCGTGGCTGGGCTTCAAAATTTCAGCTATTGGGTATGCTATTGAGTAGGATTTGGCGTAATTGCGTAGCCTTGCACACCTTTAAGCCTCCAACTTTAGACAGTCATATCTTTCTCTTCCAAACTTCGATTAGCACCTTCTTAGACTATATGGAAAGCTCTTTGAGTCTAGAATCTGACCATATGCCGTGAATGGCATTTGAGGGCTCACATATTTTCTGAAAATTTGATTGTTGCACCAAGTGTACTAATTGCTTAGTTGTGTTGATGTGATGAAATGTTGATATGTGTGGTCTAATATATTGACATTGGTGTATGTTTATTTGATAATTATATGCATATTGATATAGTTATCCATGATACATGGTTAAATGTATGGTTTATAGTGTCCATATGTGCAAATGGCCATTACATGTCTTGATTATGAGTGTGTCATTGCTTGAACATAAAATGGCATATTGTGTGTTGATGTTGATATATGCATGCATGATATATTGACATGAATGAAATGAAGTATAGAAGTCATATGCAAGTGATGTGATTGTCCATGTGACATTTATTATACATGTGGCATGATATAACATGCAATGACGCATTGCATTGCATTGCATATGCACAGGGACATCACATTGAATGAGTGTGAGTGCATGGTTATAATCAACACTGCGTTTGGTGATTGATTTAGTGGGCCTGGTACCATTGGACGATGTCTAACAGAGTCACGCGATTGTATACATGAAAATGAAAATATGTGTTGGGTAATAACAAGTAAGGATAGATACCCCTCTCAGGTGAAAGACCTGGTATTTATGGTTATACAGAATTCCAACAATGAAAGCCCGTGAAAATATATAGGCGTGCGAAGCTTGCGATGCGACACCAAAATTCACTACTCGAAAAGACACATGAGTTTTATAAATAAAATGATCATTGAGGTGTAACATTCAAAAATCTTTTGGTTTATAAACAAATGAATTTGGTTTGAAAATGATCATTGGATGTCATCCAGAATGGCGGTTTATCACATATGGACATCGCAATGTGTGGTAGGAGTCGATGATGACTCAAGTATAATGGGAGTCGGTAAAGACTCGGTACATGATGCATGGTTGAGTGTTATCTCATTTCATGGCATGACATGTAGGATTCCATTTAGAATTGTCATATTCTTCATTGGAATGTTGATGTGAAATGTTGTGGGAACATTACATGTGCACTTAGGTGGGGAGTAGCCTCTGTAGGAGTTTACTCTATTGGGTGTGACTCACCCTTTATGTGAAAACATTTCAGGTGCAGGGAACACCGATGGACGACACTCATTCGAGGCCGAAATTGTGAAGAAATCTGGATTGTGACTTTACAAAAATCTTTATGTGCAAACTAGTTTTTCCATGTATTTTATTATGCAAGAGAGTTGTAATTAAACCCATATGGGTTGTTTTTAATTATAATCTTGCATGTTTTAAACGAAAATGGATAAATTGACTCGTAGTGGTCATTTAGTTGTTAAATTATGGATCCCGGTAAATGGGACATATGGTGTGGTATCGGGTCACCCGATATCCACGAGTCTTCCGCAAGTTGACGGTTGGTCAACGGGACCCTGGGATTTTGGGGTGTCATAACATGGGTCAAGTAGCCCCTAGGCCCATTGAGTAGTAGGTCTAAAGACCATGGTTGTAACACCCCGAAATATACCCTAGTCGTTTTCGATATGTTTAGGGTATTTTGTAGGCATAATTTAAATGTTTCGTGAGTTCAATGCGAAACATGGAAACGAGAGACCCGGAAATTTACAAGACTTAAGGATAAAATGAATTTGTCCAAAAGGGAGCTTAAAGTTATAAGTTAACAGATTTGAAATTTAGTATAAATAACATGAATTGAAGTGCAATTACTAGAGGATGGAGGAACTGATGTGAGACCCCGAAGAAAATCAGTTTCACAAGAAGGATAAAATGGTAATTTTAAATTAAGAATTCGGCTAGATCTCGAGATAATGAAAGCGGACTTCACCGTTGGAATACGTCTATGAAATCTAAGCTTCCATTAAATTTAGCGGTCAGAGGCGATTTCCACGTTTTTCGAGGCACGTGAAGTCTGGGACATGACACTTTATGAGTGGCCCAATAGGCGCCACGTGTCAAGCTATGGGAGAGTCAAACATTGAGCTCAAGTGGGGCTCACATGTGACACATGGCATCATGCCATTAGAGGGAAATCTAAAGGTAGATGGATAAGGATAAGGGTGTAATCCCATGAGCCAATGGAAGCTTGACACTTGGCAAGTGAGAGGACAATTCTATTGACCAACCTTTACCATCCCGAGTTTAGGAGAGGAAAGAGAGGGAGGCTAACGGAGAGAGAGGAGATCTTTTTAGAGAGGAGAGCTCTCACTTCTCTCTAAATTCCGTGATCGGGCCAAGTGACTCAATGAGACAAGAAGCAAAAGTTGCTCCCACGAGGTCTGCGTGGGTACAGTTCAGGGAGTTTCAAAGCAAACTCGGAAAGGTAGGGGTTTTCTCTACTTGCTTTACTTTGTCTAGGGGTTATGTAATGGATGGGGATTTGTTGGGCGCGGATGGCGTGGTTTAGGTTCAAAGATTTGGATCGGAGTAAAAAATCCACAAAGTGGTTTTGGACGGGTCCACGGTACATTTGTGTGATTTGTGTGATATTGTGTTATTGCCATGAGTAAGATAACATGCGATCCTCATGATTTTATGAACATTCCGAGACGAGCTATGATTTGTCTATAGCCCATGTGAGCTAAGTTTATGTTATTGTTATAAATTGAATAACGTGATTTATGGAATTAATTATGTTAATATATGCATGAGTGATATATTAGCATGTGTTGAGATGTTGGTGTGCCATTTGCATTGCGCTTAGGTGGGGAGTAAGCCCCAGAGTATGGAATTCCACTCTTGGGCATTGCTCACCGTCAGTGGGACCTTTTTAGATGCAGAGGCAGCCCAGGAAGGAGACGTAAGGGCCATAGGCGAAGAAATGTGATTGGCCTTATCTTTGTATTTTTGTTTTTGTAAGAGTGCAGGCCAAAGACCCATTTTGTATAAATTGTAATTAAATGCAATTGTATAACTAAAGGTGTAATTAAAGCATTTTGTATAAAATATACATTTTATGAGTATGATGTGTAGGCCAGTGGTCATTTTTGAACTTGTATGGGTCTCATGACATGAGACATGCAGGTCAGTTGTGGTGGTCAGCGGTTTCTCCAGGTTTGGGGTGTCTGACGAGTATCGAGCTAAGATGTGATTGCTTGGGAGCTCGGTGGGTGTAGGAGATTAGGTATCTGATATACCTAGGACTTTGTGGGCCTGGGATAGATCATACATCGGTATACATTTTGGTGAATTAAATGTGATGTGTGATGGTGTATAACATGTTGTTGTATGAATTGTGTGGATTTGTATGCTTGGTGAATGGCATAGGGAGAATGTTGAACACTAGGGCCGAGAAAATATAACCTTAGGTGTTCTAGAATTTATGGGCAGAGCAGTCCAGAAATAAACAAAGAAATAAAGCGAAAAAAAATTTACGGGCGGTGCTCAGTTTTGAACATGAACGAGAATGCGTTTGTGGAATTCTGGAAAATTATTCCAGTTTTTGCACAAGGGAAAGAGTTGTAATTAAATTCTAGAAATTTTGAAATGGGTAAAGAGCTGTGTTCAAGCTACTGCATCTTTAGGAGTAGCAGGGAAGAAAGGCTACTGGAGGATTTGAAAAAAAAAAAAATTTTTACAAGGCAGAAGCTGGAATGGCTACTTTACTTGAATTCCGGTAGTTAGGTCGCGACTCGGATTTGGGAGTCGCGACTGGTTCTGAATGAGAAATTTGGGGTAGGTTGGCCTTGGTTGCTTGACATGAATTTCATATGCGTGACATGGAAATTGCAGGTGATCTGAAGTCGCGACATCGAAGTGAGGTCGCGACCTGGTTTAGGCTTGAGAGTGTTGCAACTTGGATATTGAGGTTGCGACATGGAGGAGGCCTTGAGGAGCAGCTTGAGGTCGCGACCAGAAATGGGTGTCGAGACTGGATTGAATTTGAGTGGGACCTAGTTTGGTTAAGCATGGTGTCGCGACCCGGGGAAGTGGGCGTCAGCGACACGAAGTGCCCTTTGTTGTTAGGCGGAGCGGGCGTCGTGACATGGGTAGCGTGGGAGGTCGCGACTGGGTTTGATGGCGACTGGAAATCATCTTTGGGCGGGAGCGGGGTCGCGGCGTGAAGCGATGTCGACATAGGTTGGTCGTCGAGTCGCGACCAGAGGTAAGTCGCGGCTGGCTTGGTGGGCGGGGAGAGATGGTGTCGCGACATGAAATTTGAAGTCGCGACCTGGAGTGGGCTGAGCGGTGTCGCGACACCAATGTGATGTCGCGACATGGGATGGCCTCCAGGAGGTCGCGACCTGGAAAGGATGTCGCGACCTAGGCGGTTTGATTGGAGCAAAGAAGCGGGTGTGACATCATCCGCGACACAGGATTATCACGTGCGACTATACTATTCGAGGAACATGACTACTTATTTGGTATCTTGTAGCGACATCTTTGTCGACTTCAGGCGTTATCTTGTGGCAATGGCGCCTGAGCACAGGCAGAGTGCGCGATGTGCGCCGACAGGTTACAGGTGTGCGCCTTGTGCACTGACCAGTTTGTGATTACCGCTGTTCTGATCCTTTGTTTGGACAACTATTCAAGGATCACTGTTCATGAGCAACATTCCACGGGGTTAAAAAAAAAAAAAAAAAGTCTAGGAAATTTTTAAAAATTTTCTTGTGTGTGATTTAATATATGGAATATTTATATTGCAATTACTATAAATGCAATTAAGTGGTGTGTGAAATTTTTTTTTCGGTGTATGAATAGTGTCTCGGGGCTGTGTTTGAGCCTTAGAGATGTTGCATTGAAATTTAATCCGCCATTGACTTGTGTAGATGGCTAAAGAACAGAGGAACGGACGTAGAGGGGCGTCCACGGGGGCACTAGTCGAGACACCACCGACATTTGACCCGGCCGCGAAGTATTTTAATCGGCAGCGGGTATGCGAGACGTGGTGGCTGGCGGGCAGCTTTCACGCCACGGACCCGGCGTAGCGAGGTAGTGGGAAGGTCCTAGTAACCTCCAGGAGGTTTAGGGCGCATCATCCTCCTACATTCATAGGGGGAGGAGATCCGATGGTGGCGGACCATTGGTTTATGCAGATCGAGAATGCTCTTTGGGCTATGGAGATCACCTCCGTCCCGACCCGGGATCGGGTTAGGTTGCATTCCAGTAGAGGGGCGAGGCCGGTGCTGGTGGAAATGGGTTAGGACTTATAGAGACTTAGAGGTTATGACATGGGCGGAGCCCCCCCGGGATTTGTTCATGGGTAAGTGCCTCAGGAAGTGTGAGGTGTGCAGAGGCTTAGGAGTTCCTAGGCGGGCGAGGGGCGATGGCGTGATGGACTCGTGGCTAGATTCGATTAGCGGAATTTCTTGTGATTACTTGGCCACGAGACATAGCGAGTTGAGAAGTCGAGAATGGTGAGGATTGTCCATTCGGGGCAGGATCGTTGGACTTCGCCTAAGGGACAGGACTCCATGGTTGGGACGGCCACGATGCCATAGAGAGATTGAGGATGCTCGGAGCACTCGAGATCCCGGACATTAGTAACAAGGAGGAGGATCATTCTTAGTTCGGGAGAGACGAGAGACTTACGCTTCACCGCAGTTGGGACCCGGTGCGGGGTGGCGGTTTGTCGGGCGAGAGGGCGGAGTGATATGTTATTTTAATCGGCGGCCGGGACATGTGAGTGGGATTGCCCAGACGAGGATCGAGTTTTGGGGCGGCACAGTCGGTTAGTACATGGGAACACGAGGCGTCTGGTTCATTCCTCGCACCCTAGTGCGAATTCGGAAGGAACCGATTTCGGTTCGGGGTGCTATCACGGAAGCGCCGGCGGCCTGGTGGAGCGGAGGGCGGAGGTGTGGGGTGAGGTGAGTCTGAGGGGCTCCACGGACCAAGACTTTTTAGTCGGATAGGAATGAGTGATATGGTATTTATGCCGATGACTAGGCATATGAGGCGAGATTGTCCTAGGAGGCGAGATCTCATGAGTACGAGGGGCGAGAGTTGGATTGGCGGATTATGCGAGTCACGTTTCTACTCTCGCACTTGTTGACTAGAGTAACGTTTAAATTGGATGCATCATATTCATTAATTGTTGCATCTTGTGTGATGGATTTGGGCTTAGAGGTTGAGACCTTTAGAGAAGCCAGATGTGGATGTTCTCCCTTAGGAGGTAGAGTGAGAGTTGACCGGACAGGTCGGGATTACGTTCATGTGCACAGTATGGTCATTCACCATTCTTGGTGAGTGCGGGTTGAGTTTGTCTTTGGGACTACGTCCAACGAAGACTCATAGTTTTGAATCGAGAGTGAAGAAGTAATGTGTGTTGGAAATCGAAGCAAGAAGGGCGTTAAATTCCCTTAGGTGAAAGATCACGAGTAGGTGAAGGAGACTGCGGTAGTATCGAGAAAGATCTGTGTGGGTGTAAGAGACCGGGAGATATCGAATTTAAGTGAGGGTGTAAGAGACCGAGGAGATGTCCCAAATTTAATGGGTGTAAAGACCGGTGGAGTTATCCGAAATTTACGTGTGAGTGAGAGGGCCAGGGGCGATTCAAATTTACATTGAGGTGTAAGAGACCCGGGGAGATGTCCCGAATTTCTGTGAGGGTGTAAGAGACCCGGGGAGGTATTCCAAATTTCTGTGATGGTGTAAGAGACCCGGGGAGATATCCCGAATTTCTGTGTGGGTGTAAGAGACCCGGGGAGGTATTCCAAATTTCTGTGAGGGTGTAAGAGACCCGGGGAGATATCCCGAATTGTGCTTGGTGCAGGGGGCCGGGGAGCGATCCTGAATTTATTGTGGGTGTAAGGGCCGGGAAGCGTCCGAATTTAAATGTGGATATAAGAGGCTCGAAGTGTAGGCCGAAAAGTTCTATTGCCCGAGAGATGAAAACATACGGACATGGTTATCACCCAAACTTAGAGTTGAGTGATAGGAGTCGGGAGAGACTCGAGATGAGAACACACGGACATGGTTATCACCTAGACTTAGGGTTGAGTGATAGGAGTCGGGAGTGACTCGAGAGGAAAACACACGGACATGGTTATCACCCAGACTTAGAGTTGAGTGATAGGAGTCGGGAGAGACTCGAGATGAAAACACGGTCATGGTTATCACATAGACTTAGGAGTTGAGTGATAGAATTCGGAAATTTGACTTCGAGGATTTGGATGCCATTGGAAATTTCATTGGGTGATGGTGAACCGTATTTCGATATAGGATGTCATTCATGACATGGATTAGGTTAATGGTCCATTGGATTGTCGGTGATTGTGATGACCTTGGGAAGGTCAGGCGTTTACACACATCAAGCGGATTGTGGGTTACATATTCACGTGGTTGGATGCGTATGTGTGTTATGGAATTTCGGGACGAAATTCTTTTTAAAGAGAGAGGGAGAATGTCCATGAGACCCAGGAAAATCAGTTCCTAAGGAAGGATGAAATAGTAATTTAGGTCCAAAATCAGGAAATTTTCTAGATCTCGAATGTGAAGCAATGGACTTCACGGGTTGGAATCGTCTCGCGAAATCAGCTACCACGCGTCTAATTTTGCCGAGATTCAAGGCCGGTGAATTTCCGCGTTTTTCGAGCGGTAAGTCGCGGGACACTTGACGCCTATGAGTGGCGAGCCACGTGTCAAGCTATGGGAGAGTCAAACATTGAGCTCAAATTGGGGCTCACATGTGACACATGGCATCATGCCATTAGAGGAAATATAAAGGTAGATGGATAAGGATAGGGTGTAATCCCATGGCGATAGAAGCTTGGCCTGCAGCAGAGTGAGAGGACAATTCTCTTAACCAACCTTGACCTAAATCAGTTTAGGAGAGGGAAAGAGAGAGAGGGAGGCCAACGGAGAGAGAGGGAGATCTTTTTAGAGAGAGAAGCTCTCACTTCTCTCTAGAATTTCCGCGTGGATGATGAGTTTCAGACCAGACGAAGAAGCAAAGTTACTCCCCCCACGGCGGGACTACTGCGTGGGTACCAGTTTCGAGGAGTTTCGACAAACTCCGGAAAGGTAGGGGTTTTTCTCCTACTTGCTTTACTTTTTGTCTAAGGGTTATGTAATGGATGGGGATTTGTTGAGGCCTGGATGGCCGTGGTTTAGGTTCCAAAAGATTTGGACCGAGTAAAGAAATCCCTAAAGTGGTTTTGGACGGTCCACAGACTGTTTGTGTGATTTGTGTGATATTGTGTTATTGCCATGAGTGAATAACATGCTGATCATGATTTTGTGGGCTGTTCCAAGACGAACTGCCGGACTGTACCTTAGCCCATGTGAGCTAAGTTTATGTTATTGTTATAAATTGAATAACATGATTTATGGAATTAATTATGTTAATATATGCATGAGTGATAATGCGTGTGTTGAATCTTGGTGTGCCATTGCCATTTGCACTTAGGTGGGGAATGTAGTAGGAAATTCCACTGCGGGCATTGTGCAGTCGTGGGACCCCCTTTTTAAGTCTGAGGCGCACTTGGGAGGGACGTCAAGGCCTTAGAGCGAAGAAATGACGAGTTGGCCTTATCTTGTATTTTCTATTTTTTTTGTAAAATTAAGACAGAGACCGGAGTTTGTATAAATTGTAATTAAATAAAATTGTAAACAAATTGTAATTAAAACATTTTTGTATAAATACCATTTTATATGAGTATGATGTAAACTAGTAAGCATTTTGCACATGTATGGGTCTCATGACACTTTGAACAGAATACAACGGGTTGACGGGTAGTCGGTTTACCCCGAGTTTAGGGTGTCACGAGACAAAGGCAAGTAAGATAAAGTTAATTATAAAAGGGGGAGGGAGACAAAATAACTCATTTTTGTCTCCCAAACTAGATAGCCATACGGGTTGGAAGAGAAGAAGAGGAAGAGGAAGAAGAAGAAGAGAAAAAAGAGGGAGGAGCCAAAAAGGTATGGAAATTCTAAAGTTTTGTATGGATTCTATGATTTTTGGAATGGATATGACATGGAAAGTAAGGATCTTATGGTTTTGTATGGAATTCTAGGGGTTTTATGGTTCCCAAACCTAATGTTTAGTTAGGAATTGATCTACTCTATGTTTGAAATTGAATGAAATACAATATGGGTTATGACCCATAGAATTGTTTGGGAGAAATTGCCTAGAGGAAGATTTTAAAGGAAGATGTGTAATGAAAGATGAATTGAGTAAAATTGAAGTTTTCAAGATGAGATAATTAGTTTTGAAGTGTATATAAAGTATTGAGTTGATTTGGAGTATAAAATATGAAAAAGTGAAAAAGCCCACATTTTGGGCAAAATTCGAGAGCACAATACGAGGTAGTGTTTTTCTATTTTGTAGGTGTTCGTATTTTAGGCGTAGCTTCTTCCGTTTACGATCCGATTTGGTGATTCAAGTTGCTGGTTAAATGAGCTGAAGGAAACTGACATCTGAAATAGACCCATTATTCATGATTTTATGTGGCCTAAAATTCCTCAAAATGGAGCTATGTTCAAGCCAAATTACCATTTCAGTTTTAACATGATGTAGTCCTACATTGTTCGGACGTAACCCAGGTTCCGGTGCTCCGATTTGGGTGATTCCAGTTGGAGGAAAACCCTTAGCACCTTAGCTTTAAAAGAGTACAAAGAGACAGTGTCAAATATGAAGTTAAGACCCCAGAAAAATGAGTATTACAAACTGTCCCTAGTGTAATCGGTAAATTGACTAGTTGGCATGGTACCATAACTAGTTTTGATGATCTAATTGGAATGATTCCAATTTCTAAGTAAAATAGGTTCATATAGAGGACAAGAATACATAGATGATGTGAATACATAAGCATCATCTTTGTACAAGTATATGAAATCTTTTAGTATGTAATAGGCGTAGAACGAAAAGTATGGGAAATGAAATATGTAAGATTTGTTCATGAAACATGAATATGTTATGAAAAATGAAAACGAGCGGAAATGAACATGAGATGAAAGGTAAAATGTGAACATAGATATGATGAATAGGTTATGAGTTAAAGATATGATGAGTATTATGACTACAGAATGAAGAGTGAATTTGTGGACTTTTATGAAATTCCTCCTTGAGCTAGGGTTTGAGGTGTTAGAGAGTGTGATTACTTGTTAAGAGTATGGAATCTTCCCCTTTGAGGATGGATTGTAGAATTTGTATGGATATGGAAGTTTGGGTTATTCCTACTTTTGGGGGTGATTTGGGATTGATTGTAGGATGGTTTTAGTGCCGTGTTTGTGGCATGTTATGTGGCCTCAATTGGGAGGATATTGTCGCCGATGGACAAGGGCTGTTCAGAGATGGTTTCGGGTAGAAAACTGGCATGTACCGGAGCTGCCTAGGAGCTCTCTGGCATGCCGGGGCGTGGAAGCCACGCTGTGGCGTGGCTGGGTGCATCCTCGGGTAAGCTATAGCGTAGCCCCTGCACAATGTCAACCCTCCAACTTCGGATGCACATAACTTCTTCATCCGAACTCCGTTTTGGGTGTTCTTGGACTTTATGGAAAGCCCTTTGAGTCTAGAATCCATCCATATATATCTTGATACAATATTGAGTTTATAATAAGTCCAAAATGACAAAAGATAGTGGCTGCTGCTGCTACTGCAGTTGCTGCAAGTTGCTGATTTCTTCCGGCTTGCAAGGTGCATAACTCCTTCTGCGTGACTCCGCTTGGGGTGTTCTCGACTCTATGGAAAGCCCATTGAGTCTAGAATCCATCCATATAGAGCTTGATACAATCTTGAGCTTATAATAAGTCCGAAAATGACAAAAGACAGTGGCTGCTGCTGCTACTGCAGTTGCTGCAAGTTGCTGATTTTCTTTCCAGCTTGCAATGTGCATAACTCCTTCTAGACTCCGCTGGGGTGTTCTCGGACTCTATGGAAAGCCTATTGAGTCTAGAATCTAACCACATACATTAATGGCATTCGTATCCACATCTGAACATTTGATTTTGTACCAAGTGTACTAATAGCTTGGTTAAAGTCAATTGAATACATGATAAGAAAAGAGATAGATATAACTCAAGAAATAGCAATATGATTTGATATGGAGAGGAGTGCATAGAAGAAAAGAATAAAATGATAAGCCTGTGAGAACACGATAATTGTATGGATCGCTTTCAAGACCGATATTGAATGACAAGACATATATGATCGCAAGGCTTCGACACTTCGTTAAGGTTACAAAGACTTTCGCATGCGGCGGTAGCACGTCTCGTTTAGTACGCAGACTTTATTGCTGCACGACACCCTGCTCAAGACTTAAGATTTGCCAAAAGTACGGCACCGCATTGTATTGTACCTAGGGTACTTATCATGTCGCATCTCACTCACTTCTTATGATTGGTCCGTAGTCAAACATTTATATGGATAAGACTCGAATAAAGAATAAGAGTAAAGATCTTAATGTACTTCATAATTGCTTCTCAGAAGTACCTACTTCGCAATTTCGTGATTCGATTAATCTCCGTAGTACTCACGGTATCTCCCGTGATAAGCCCGGGATAAGGATTAATCTCAAAAGAGGTACCACGGCACTCCCGCATGAGCATAAGATAAGTCACATGCTTACCGCGTGTGCGTCTCTTGGGACATTTGAACAAGTAGTACTTACGGGTGCTTCCGTATAAGAATAAGTTCCGCAATACCGCGATAATGCTCCTTAATATCTCTCAGAACCCACGGAGATCTCGAGATAGATATAAGTACCGCACGTGTATAAGCAATTCCTATATACATAAGTTCGTAACTCCTATGGCATCAAGCAAGTATAAGCTTGAGATAAATATGAGTATGTGAATAAGTACCGCCTAAGTATATGTATAACTTCTCAAGATCGTGATAATGCAGGAATATGAATAAGAATGTGTCCTTCGTGAGATATGAACCAAAGATGAACTCATTTCGTACCTTCGCATAAGTTATATGTTTCTCGATTGTATAATAAAGTCATGGAACATAAAACTATGCAAATTTGAATAAAAGGAATTCACTGCTCTAACTATATATGTACTGCACTGCCTAGACTCAATACTCTATGGGGAGATGTAAAAATTCCGCTAAAAGTCACAAGGTACAAGTAGACGTAATTATGTAAATGACATGAATAGGAAATGACCTGAAACCTGAGAAAGTCATGAAACATGTAAAAGAGATTTAAATGGATGCCTTGCCATTGTGTATATGTCTAAGTTTGCTCAATATGATCTCGACTCGTTATACATTTGGATTATATGAATTCATGAAGATTTTGATATCTGCTCCTCGTTATATGTTTATCATGATCTCGCCTAAAATGCATGTGTATCAAAGATAAGTTATAAGATATGTTTCCTTACTAAACGTGAAGTTTAGCACGGGTTTTTAATCCGTAGGTACACAGAGAAGACGCCTCAAAACATCCGCATATAAATGGGCTAAACACACTAAGAAGGGTTCACTACATGTAGGTTCAAGGCTCCGATTTGTAAATGTAAAAGTACGCTTTGTATATGAAAATGGACTAAGTATATGCCAGATAGATTTTGATGGACACCACTCGCGGTAGTTCTTTGTATATGTATATGATATTTTGATTCTCATATAAAACAGGCCATACCTACAGTGCTAAGTTCGACTTTAAAAAAAAAAAAAACAGGTAAAGAGTCCCAGTATATGGTCTCGCACCCCGAACTAGGTTCGGATTGGACCGGGAATCGGGGTGTGACAATGGTACCCACATTAGGCATATCATACTTTTGTCTCTTGTGGGTAATCTTATGACATTCTTTCTTTTTTTGAAGACTATCTAACCTAAACATGAATTTCATCTTTTCACTTTCCAAGACTAAATTCATAGCTTATTAAATATATCAACAAAATGGTGTTCGATTAATTCTGAAACACTTGGGAGATAGAGGGGGACAAAATGGTGTTTGATTAATTCTAAAATAGTGGCGAGATAGAGAGGTACTTATCTTATTGTTTTGCAAGTCAAAAATATCCATTTCTTTTACTTGATAGTCCATAAATAAGTTATTGCAATTTATTTATTTCCTTTTATTTCATAAATATTAACCATAAACCCAAAAAATAAAATTTTAAATAACATGGACAATAGCTTAGAAAATATTTTTCTATAATGATATCTTTGAAATTATTAATATCTTTGGAAATATTTAAATTATAAGGGTACGTATATTATTGTTTGAGAAGTAAAAAATATCAATTTCTTTTACCTGATATTCCATAAATAATTTATTTCAATTTATTTATTTCCTTTTATTTCATAAATATTAACTATAACTCTAAAAATAAATTTTTAAATAACACGACTTAGAAAATAATTTTCTATAATGATATATTTAAAATTATTAATATCTTTAGAAATATTTAAATTATTTAATAGTAATTTCGTTAAATATATAATAAGATAATAATTTTTGAATGAATATTTTTTTTTGAAAAAATTCCAGGTTTTGACTTATTTATATCAATTTTTTTTAGGATTAATATTATCTTCATCTATATATATATATACCATTTCTAATGTCCATAACTTATATCTTTGGAATACATGCTTAATAAAAAGTAAAATGTATACATAAAAATTTTGATTCTTCTATTTAACTTAAATTATTTTTAAAAGTAAAATTAATAATAATCAGAACCCGAGAAAATTCAAATTTCTAAAATGGTAAATGGTAATTTCGATCAAACCTCCGAAATTTTTCTGTGATCTCGCATGATAAAACTGACTTCACAATTGGAAATGTTCCCCACAAATCTAGCTATCACGTCGAATTCCGAGACAATCGGAATTTCACGTTTTTCGAGGCACCGGATGTCGGCATCAGAACGGCTTATGAGAGACATTGACGCGCGACAAAAGTCACCATTATACACTCCATGTGACACATGTTGCATGATTATCGAGATTTATGGAGATGAATGACTTGGGACAAGCCACATCAAATAGTTAAGTGAAGGGACAATGATGAAAATTTGAAACGCTTTGGCGAATAAGACAAAAAGAAGAATAGTTTTCTTCATTCAAAACACAAAACGCAATGAGTCACAGGGTTTCCGTGATTTAGAGAAAGAGTGACTTCCTCTGTGATTCCGCCGAATCGCTTCGCTCTTGCCTGAGTCAAGCAAGTTGTTCCATCGCTACGTGGCCACGCGTGGCATTGATTTTGTGGAGTTCCTACACTCCAAGAGGCAGGATCTTTTCCTACTTGGTTTATTCTTCGCTAAGAGCCATTTATGGATGAGGATTTGTCGAGGTCGTGAATGTGTTATCGGTTCCAAAATCTTTTAACCAAGTGAAGAAATCCCGATTGTAGGTCATGAATGTTGTCGACTGTGAGGGCTCACCTTCATGGATTGGTTGTGTGATTTTTGTGTTGTTGAGTGATTCAAAATGAATCGCTGATTATATTACCCATGTGAGCTAATTGGTGTTCTTATTTCAGGAATCAATAAATATGAATTGTATGAATTAATTTTGTTAATATATACATGAAAAATATATTAAAAGACAGAATATTTTGGAATGACATAATGCATTCCATATGCACCGCACCCTAACGAGAAAGAGCCAGATGACATGAAAATGAAAGAAAAGTGAAAATGGTTGTGAAAGGAATTTCAAGGAAGATTTTCCGAATAATTTCCTTGGAGAGTTGTCCAACAGTTCATCTCGGAGGTAGACCCATGACTGTTTCGGAGAATTACCCAACAATTCATCTCGGAGGGTTGTCCAATATATTTACTGAAACTCGGTAGTAAGTTTTCGAGAACAAAAACCTTTTGTTTTGAAAGCTATATTTTTCTCGCATTTGGCTTAGGCATGTGTGAGGGAGTCGATGATGACTCGAGACATGGGATTGGACATGTAGACATTCAAGTAAAGTACTGCCGATTGGCTGAGCTGTTTGCTTTTTAAGTAAATAAGCCGACATGTGGCTTTGGTAGATACTTTTGTATAACATGTATTATAAATTGTAAATTTTAATATATGTTTGAACTAAGAGTTACTTATTAACTCTTGAATCGCATATACTTATTTATATATCACAAGATTAATACAAGTAAAGTGGCCATTTTATCACACGACCCGTGTCGTTGTAAAACGCTGGGGACGTTGTATTTCGCAGCTCTACGCGCAAATTCGCCGATTTTCGTGGAGCGCGCCGGGTTACCCGATGATCCAATGAAAGTATTCCGCGGGGTCGACGAAGTTGTCAACAGACACCCCGGATTGAAGGCCACAATAACCTCTAAAAATAAATATTTTTAAAGAAGTCTACATGCATACCTCAATTGGTAGAGCGTTCAAAGTTTAAAAAAACCAATTGAGTTAGACAAGTGGATGTCATTTTTTTCTTTTTCAAAAATACCTATGGCCAAATCACATAATGAAATGGAAACTTTTCAAAGTCGTAACTTTTTATTTACTTTTTAATTTAACAATATCCTTTAATAATTTATTAATTATAATTTATTATTATAAAATTAATTTTATTTTCATATTATTTCTAAAATTGCTTTTCTTTTTTTCTCAAAAATACATCTCATCAACCAAATCCATAGGTATAGGATAACTAAGTGTTTGTCCAATTTTTTTTAGAGTATTAAAAATATTTTTTAATTTACTTTTTAAATTTATATTTTCATTAAAAAAAATTTACTTTTTAATTTTCGCAATTGTCAAATTTTTTATTTTAAAAATATTTTAAATTTAAAAATAATTATTTATTTATTATAATTTATTAATATTTATGTTGAAATTTATTTTCTAACCATATTAATACCATTAAAAAAATAGATTTTTTAATAATACATTACAAAATACTTATATGTGAAAGTACGAAGTATTTTACAAAATTTGCTCTCAAAACTAACTTTTTAATATTTATACTTATCAAACAAATGTGTAACAAATATTTTTTATTGTCTCAAATCAATCAAATGTGTAATAGATGCTTTTGGAAACAAACGTGTACAAATCTTTAATTCCGGGCCAAAATTGCCCTTCTTTTATCTTCTCAAAATTTCTTTTTTCTTTTCATAATCCATTTCATCAGCCAAATTCCATAATATATAACATATACAAAATGTTTGTTAAATTTTTTTATTTAAAAAATATTCTTTAATTTACTTTTTTATTTAAAAATAATTATTTATTTATTACAATTTATTAATATTTAAAATTAAAATTTATCTTTTATTTCAAAAAAAATTATACTTATTTTATTACAATATTAATACAATAAGAACCATTAACATTAAAAAATACTAATATTATTATCATATCAATATATGTTTACTTTCTTTAAAATAATCCTATTAATATTAATTAGCATTATGAAACATTTAAACCTACTATTTATTACTACTTGATCTTTTAAATTTTTATAGGTAAATTATCATTATTATTGTTTTCCTTATTAATAAGAAATAAGAATTCCACATGGTAATGATTTCCTTTTTCTTTTTTTGTTAATTCATAATTTATGAGATCTTATATTTATAAATTTAATTTAATTTGAAATTTTAGATATGTATCGATTTTGTACATGCCCTAATCCAATTTTGTTATAAAATTAATTTATTTGGTGTCTCTTTTATTTATATTATTATTTTATTGTTGTTTTAATGTTTTAAGTTTGTATATATATTTTTTGAAAAATTAGAATTTGTTACCCTATTAATTTAAATGACTTAAAAAGGTAAATTATTATGATTTTTTTGTTTTTCCATATTATGTAGATAAGAACTCCAAAGGGTTATAATAAAAATAAATAAATTTTATTTTTCTTTTGTTAATTTATGAGGTCTTATATTTATAAATTGGATTTAATTTGAAATTTTGGATTCCTAGCGATTTTGTATAATTCAATTGACGTTTACAATAATTTATTTGTGACTACTATCTATTATTATTTATTGTTACTTCATGGTTTAAATCACAATTTTTTATTTTATTTTGGTAAAATTAGAATTTGTTACCGTATTAGTTTGAATAATTTAAAAGGTAAATCAATAAAGTTTTTGTTTTTCGTTATTAGGTAAATAAGAATTCCAAATGGTTATAATAAAGGATTTTTTTTTTTAATTTATGAGATTTTATCGAAAATAGAAATAAGGTGATAATAAAATTTAAATATTATAACTATTAAAGGAAAACTATATTTAAAACTATGCTTGAAATAATTAACGAAAAAAATTGTACAAAAAAAATGAGGAATGTCATGAGATTAGGGCCCTTTTGGGTAAACTGCTTAATTAAACACTTATTTTCTAAGAACTTATTAGATGATAGCTTATGTTATAAGTACTTTATTCAATAAACTATTTGTTTTTGGATACATATTTTAAAAAGCGCTTATGTATCATTTTGAAGGTGTTTGGATACATTACTACACAAACACTTGTAACAGTTGAAATTACTGAAAATACCATCATAAACACTTATAAAATTGAAGTGTTTGAATAAAGAAACACTTGCCATAATTTTTAAAAAACTAAAGAATTAAAAAATTAATATTATATATATATATATATATATATATATATATATATATATATATATATATATATATATATATATATATATTGTGACGCCTAAATCCGGGTGTCCGCGACCCACCAACCCGAGGTACCACAAGTCTCGGGATACAGACTTATACCGAGTAAAATTGTCACTATCTCTACATCAACACTCTCATCAAACATATACCTAACTATATTCCAATTACCCAAAGAGTTATTTCATTATTTTAATACAAATACATATTAAAATTCACAATTCTAATACATATTAAACCAAAACCATCAAAAGCCACAAACTGACTTTCTTCAAAACGCCCCAAATGAGCTTCAGCTTCTAACGCTCCTCGTACCGAAAAATATTCCTCGATTGGGTGAGCTTATCGCCTGCAGTGGAATCACCCTAAATGGGTTACTCCCCACCTAAGTGCATATGCAATGATCCAATATAAACACACACTCAAGTAAATACGTGATCCTACTTGAATGTCTACATGCCATCCCCATGTCTCGAGTCCTCACCGACTCCCTCACACTTGCCTAAGCCATGTATGAGAAAACACCATTTTCAAAACAAAACTTGTTGTTCTTGAAAATAAACTACCGAATGTCGGTAAAATATGAGACTACCCTCCGAGGCGAATGTGTTGGAGAACTTCCCGAAACAGTCATGGTCCTCATCCAAATGATTCATGACCATCTCCCTACCCCATTCTCCTGAAATCACTGTGTGAAATCTCTTTCTTTCGTGGTAGTTTCTCTTTTCCGCTCTCCACATGCACGGCGTTCTCGCTTTTCAGAAAATCTATGTTATGCACTCACACCTAATTTCTAGGTTACCTACGCATATGAACGCATTATGCCATTTCTGTACCTATTTTATACCAATATATATATTATGCATATATTCTCAATTTTACAATCACACATATGTAATTCAACACTTAACCATCACTCCAAATTAGCTCTATTCGAGCAAATCTTCATAACTACCTTAATGGTTTTACACACACAATTATATTCCAGTTATACCAGGGACATCATGTTAACACCTCAAGATTAACCTATTAATTTCCTTTGATCAACCAACTCAAACCATTCACTTTCAAAACATTAGCTCACATAAAGCACTATATCAAATACGAGTAATCCACTGGAATTACTCAACCAAACACATTTTCTCACAAGATATTTTGTGAATACTATTCACATGAATAGTGAAACTCTCGGGTTACTGTTCACGACCACTCTCTCAACATCGGTTCCACTTTGTGAACCCGAAATCCATGGCTATTTCCGGCCTCATGCACAACACAACACAATTTATAGCATAAATTATACCACTACATTGAAGCAGTCCATGGTATCACGGACTGTCCCAAATAGCTTCCACAAATTTCCACACTTTGGTTCCAAGATTTGGGACCGATCAGACGGCCACTCACGGCCTCAAACCAACACAATCATCAACAAAACAGTTAAACAAAGTGTAAAACAAGTAGGATAAAACCCCTACCTCACGAAGTTTGTCGAAACTCCAAGAAACCGGTGCCCACGTGTAGTCCTCACCACGTAGAGCAACTTTCCTTCTCGGCTCGAAGGAATCCGACGGTCCGATCGCCCGGGATCTTAGAGAGAAGTTACTCATTCTCTCTTTAAAAATCACAAAACTAAGCCATTTTTGAATTCTGCACTTTTCCCCTCCTACTGCACGTTTTTAGCCTTTTTGAGGAAGATGAATTTGTCCCATTATCATTAACAATTCTATTAATGCCATCCATGTCCCTTATCTTGGATTTTTGACACTTGGCACACTCTAGGCCGTCCATTTCCGTCATCTCTCTACTCATGCAACATGTGTCACATGAGTACATGTTATTGGTCACTTTTGTCACATCACATGTCGCTCAAACCCGTTTTACGGCACCCGACACCTAGTGCCTCGAAAAACGTGTAAATTCCAACTGTCTCGGAATTCGACGTGATAGCTAGATTTCGCGAGACGATTCTAACGGTGAAGTCCGTTTCGTCATCCAAGATCTAGAAAAGTTTCGGATTTTTACCGAAATTATAATTTTGCCATTTTTCAGAAAATTAGAATTTTCTGGGGTCTCACATATATAGATAAAAAAAATTAAAAATAAAGTAAAGATTCACTGTATACTAAAAAAAGTTATCATTCAAATGTAATTTCTAGTATAAAAAATAGCTAATGAACCATTATCTTATATTCACTTTTGTTTCATATGCATTGAAGATATTATAAAAACTAAAATATTATAGGTTTTTTTCTTCATTAAAACCTTTGGTGTGGGTACCATGGGCCTAGGCTCGGCACCCACTGGCACAGTCGGCCCGGCTAAGTGCCCCGAAAGATTAGGCCAATGGGTGACTGAAACCTTAGGCCGATCGCCAATTGCCCCCGAAGGAACTAGGTCCAAAAAACAGTCGGCCTAGGAACGCCTAGCCAACCCTCCGCCCGGATGCCCGGGTACCTCATATCCCGTATGCCTTTTTATCCAGGTGTTTCCTCCCTCGATCGGAGACTCCACCAAAGCCTTTTTATCCAGGTGTTTCCTCCCAGATCGCGACACCATAAGCAGAAAATTTTGACACGTTCATCATGATATAAGTGTAAGTTTTCCCATAAACCGGCCTCCTCGGATAGGAAAGCACTCCTAGCAGCGGTCCTATCGGGAAGGCAGTTACGTAAAAGGAAGAATAAGTCATCCTTCCCGAAATAAGAGCCACCTTCCCCTATCATTATGGGAAGAAATCGTCTACTATCCAAGAAAGACGGATCTTCTTTTCTCCCTCCATAAAAAAGAAACAAGACACACCAAACAAGGTACGAGATTCTGGATCGAGACAACTCTTGCTCTAAACTCTAAGCCTTCGGAAAAAAGACTAACTTTGCCATCGGAGGGGCGACGGAACACCACCATCATCTTCTGTTTGTTTCTGATTGCGACTGACTAGTGAATGCCTGAGCAATCCTTGACTTTGAGAATTTAGGGGCCACAATTGGGCGTGGAGTACGTGGGAAACGCTGAGCAAGAAATCTCAGAGGCGGTACACGAGAACTTGGGTACACCCGCTCCCAGGTGACCTCCCGATCTCCAAAGCTTTGGCTATTCCCAAATATCCCGTCGGACAGTCGGAATTCACCGCCATGACTAGCAATCCAGTGAACCTAGCCCTTGAAGACCAGTTCCTTCGTTGGCGACAAGAGATGGAAGCAAATCAAGAGGAGCAGGCCCGGCAGATGGTCAAACTGCACGAACAGGCGAACTGTTGCGGGAGGAATATGAGCACCTATGAACCCGGTTGGAGGTTGGTCGGACCTAGCAATTACGGGAACCTCCACCGCGCATCACGCTTCCGTCCGGCAAAGGTAAAGGTAGGCACATGTAGGACGACATCGACCCTCTACCGTGGATGATGAGCTATCCTCGGCGGGTTCCTCGCTCCCACGCGTTTCTCCATCCACTCGAACGCGCGGAAGCCCGATCTAGAAAAAAGGCCACCTCGTCGATCCCGGTGGTCCGTTGGCGTCGCGAGCCGCGGGTGCGGAGAACTAGCGGGGGACCAACGACCACCGACGCCAGCTCACCCATTTGTGCCCGACCGTGCGGGGGGCTTCCCCCTGCCAGTACCATCCATGTACCCACCCTTCGGGGCCGCCCCCGCTCCACAAATGATTTTTTCCTCCGCCGTCCGGGGATCATAAGACATGCTCTCCACTCCCCTTGGACAGCATATCCTGGATTATGATTCTCCCCGTGGCTTCTCCATACCACCCTTCGCCCGTATGCGACGAGTTCATAGACCATACGATCACACATGCTACATTTCAGCCGAATGTGTGCTCAGCCGGGACGGTCGACTCTGTGGCAAGGTGTTTTTCGACGGCCTCGAGGGCCACACTTTTGCTTGGTTTCACAAGCTCCCCAGAGGATCAATAAACACATTCGATGAACTATGGACCGCGTTCTTCTCTCAGTACTTGTGCTTGGTCAGACAAAAGGGGAGCATCAGCTCCCTCCAGTCCATCCTTAAACGGGAAGACGAGTCCATCCGGGACTTCACGAGCAGGTTCGGACAAACGGTCCAGCAGATTGATGTTTACAGTATGGATGCAGTATTGCAAAACTTCAGAAGAAGCTTTGGGTCCACCACCCCATTCTTCTAGTCGTTATCCCTGGACCCGTCGGCAACTATGGAAGAATTATCTTAGGCGATCGAATAAATTCTCTACCTTGAAAGATAACATAGGGCCGCCTGCATGGCCGGTCATGATAACCACCAGACGTAGGCGGCGCTAAGGGCCCGTCAGACGAGCTTGACCCAGCGAGGCTAGAAGGGCCGGCAGACAATCCCGAGAAGGAAAGATCCCCCGAGTTCTTGCTCAACATCGCCTATGATTGGCTCCTGCTCATCATCCGGGACCTCCCCGACTTAAAGTGGCCCCCACCTATGAGAGTAGGTCCGGACCAGTGCAATAGATCCCTAAGATGCGATTACCACAGGGACCATGGCCACGAGACCAATCATTGCCAGAGCCTTAAATTTTTGGTGGAAAAGCTGATTCGAGCCGAGCACCTCAGATGGTTCCTGAGGGAGCTAACCCGCGGGGCAATAGATGCTCCCCTAGCCGCCGGGGCCGTTGTTGATACCGAACAAGCTTTGGGGCCCCGGCCAACCATCAAATTTATGCGGGGGACGTGAGCAACGATATCAATCGAAGCAGCGGAGGAAAAGTGCTTTCCGCGGGGCGGCCTCGGTTAGAGCCAGAGTAAACACCGTCAGCGACCGGGGAGATATCTGCTTGGTTAAATCGGTTGGCCCTATATCCATACCCCCATTAACCTTTACCGTGTCATCACACCACACTACTGACAGCTCATCTTATTTGTATGTATTAACAGTTTGATGTGCCACCTGAGGTCACTTCTCGATCAGGGCAATGCTTGGCCCGGTTATTCCATCTCCCAGCCTTTAAGCAGATGAGAGTCTCGATTGATCATCTCTGTTCCGCTGGCAGGGTTTTGTTAGGTTTCAATGGAGCTACCACACTATCAGTTGGGGACATCAACTTTTCTATCAAGGCAGGTCCCGTAACTCGACAAATGCTTGTTCTACGTATTCAGACTTGGGGCCATACAATGCTATCTGGGGCGAGCACAGTTTACACGCCATGGCAGTCCCCTCACATATCACGGACTATCAGCTACGACCAGTCGAGGCGGTCGACCTCGAGGAAGCGATTCGTGCATAACAGTGCTATCAACTCTCGGTGAAGGAGCGTGAACAGGGGGAATGCTCTAGTGAACCGTCCCTCGAGGACCAACCCTTGCAATAACAATCACAGTCATCCCCCCGGCCCGCTTTGGAAGATAGAGAACCATTGGCAGTTGACCCCTTGGAAACCACGCTCCTCGGCGGGCCGGACCGATGCGTCTATATTAGCACCCTTCTGTTCGAGGAGGAGAATGCCCAATTATGCCAAAGCGTGCGATTAAATTCGATGTATTTGGCTTGGAGCTCAGCCGAGATATGGCGGAATCAGCCCCGTACACGCCTCACACAGGCTAAACGTCGCCTCATCTACCAAGCCGGTCAGACAAAAAGTGAGACGCTTTCACCTAGATCGTCACTTGGTCATCTAGACCGAGGTCGATAATCTTCTACATAATGGATTTATCAGAGTCGTTAAATACCCCAAATGGTTGGCCAATGTGGTGGTTGTTCCGAAGAAGGGGAATAAATGGAGAGTTTGTGTGGATTACATGGACCTTAATGATGTCTGTCCAAAAGACGTACCTTCCCTTCCGCCACGCGCATAGACATCGCATTGTGGACGCCGCGGCACCTGCATGTCGTCTTTTCCCCGACACTTTCTCGGGATACCACCAGATCCCCATGCACCCCCCGGATGCGGAAAAGACATCTTTCATCACACCCCATGGACTCTACTGTTATAATGTGATGCCTTTCGATTTGAAAAATGTTGGAGCCACCTATCAGAGGTTGGTGACGAAGATGTTCCACCCGTTGCTCGGAAGCACAATGGAAGTCTATATTGATGATAGCGTCGGTAAACCAAGCAAGGTTTCAGATCACGTCAAGGCGATCTACAATGTGACATCTCGATCTCCCATAGCACGGATGAACCAACCCCTAAAGTGTGCCTTCTCGGGTCGCAAGGCTTGGCCGACATCTCCTCGCTTTATGGTAACTCAAAGGGGGATAGAGGCTAATCCTGCACAACTTAAGGCCATCTTGCAATCGTCGACCCCCACCTCCAAGAAAGGGATTCAAGAACTCGACCTACTGTCGTCGCTCCTGGGCTTTTTTATTTCCCGCTCACTAGACCAAGCCAAGCCCTTCTTACTACTCCGAGGGGAGCCAAACTAGGCGAATGGAACCAGAATGCAACCAAGCATTTCAGCAATCATAATACTTGACTCCGAGCCCCGATTCTAGTAAGCCCATATCACAAACACGCCTATCTTTTTACCCCAAGAGCCTTCTAATATAGCAAAGTAGCGGCTCGCTTAAAGAACGCGGGATGCGGTCAGGCTGGTGTTTTGTCAGCAACCTAACCGACGCCGAGACGTACACCCACCCTGAACGAGCGCTCTACTTACCACCCGGGACAAACGCCTGCAAACTTCACCCATACTTCCAGGCTCATCCCGTTGTGGTGCTAACTAATCTTCCACTCCGGGGCACCATTCATAAACCAGATTTATCCGGAAGGATGGCCCGTTGGGCAATGGAATTAAGTGAGTATGGCATCCAGTACAAGTTGAGACTTTCAAAGAAAGTGTCTTATTAACTCCTCAGAGGAAACTCAGCACGACACTTGCCCGCATCGGGGTGCGGTCGGGTGGACCTCATATTACTTCGGGGCTTCCGCATTAACTCAGAGTCGACATCAGTCTACAATTAACTTCTCCAACGGGGGAAAGGATTGAATAGGCGATCCGTTTAGGCTTCAGGGCCTCCAACAACGAGTTAGAATACGAAGCCATGGTAGTTATCTCAACTTGCACTCGTCGTGGTGCCGACAAATTGATTCAAGTGACTCACTACCGGTTATGACAAGTCAACACCGAATTCGAATCCAGGGAACCCCAAATGGCAAAATATGCTTCTCTAGTCAAACAAAAATTAAGCACCCTCTCGGCTTGGAAACTTGAACATGTCACCAGGGACTGTAATGAAAGGGCCAATGCCTTAGCCGCCGTTGCCGCTTCTTTGCCAATAAAGGAGACAATATATCTCCCCATCTACTATCAACCGAACTCCTCCATACTACATACTCAAGTAAGCTAGATAGAGGAGGTTCCCCCATCCTAGATGGATCCCATACGGCTTTACATATCCACAGGAGAACTACCCACCGACGTATGTGGCCTCACAAAATTCGATTAAGTCGCCCAGTTCTCCTCGTGACGGCAACTATATAAATGGTCCCTGGGCGGGCCATACCTGAAATGCCTGACTCCCGAGCAAGGGCAGTATGTGTTGGCTAAGTTACATGAAGGAATATGCGGAAATCACCCGGGGGGAAGAACACTAGCTCACATTTCTCACACGCAGGGGTATTATTGGCCAACTATGAAGTCAGATGCTGCCGATTACGTCAAAAAATGTGATCCTTGCCAACGAGTGTCTCTCGTCTTGAAATCGCTGGTGCAAGATTTGGTCTCCATCTCTAACCCGTGGCCATTCGCCGCTGGGATTGATATCAGGCCTTTCCCATCAGACCGCGGCCAAAAGAAACTTGCCATCGGGTCGCCACCAATTATCTCAAGAATGGATAGAAACTCGACGCTTCGCCAATCAAAGATGTAGACGCCACTGGCTATCTCGAAAACATTGTTCGGACGGCCGGTAAGATCCCAAGATCAATCGTGTCCACACCGGGTCGCTAGCCACAACCGGGTCTACCAGACTTTACATGAATTGAAGATTGTACTTGTATTCCACTCCCTGTGTCTCAAAGCAATGTCCAAGTCGGAGCCTTCAACAAAACCCTATCGATCGGCTTCTCAAAAGCTAAGTAGATCCGCTAAAGGGAAATGAAGGAGAACTACCGCGCTTTCTAGCTCACAGACTTCATGTACCAAAGCCAACCAAAGATCTCTCCTTCGTGCTTACCTATGGATGGAAGTCGTTATCCCCACCAAATCGGTCTACCTTACCATCTCGGACAAACACGCCTTAATCGAAAATGCGTGACCGCTGGTTAGAGAGTTAGGACGATGTGATGAGTCACGGAAGCGGCAAAGAATCCGAAAGTAAAGGTCCTACCAACATCGCTTTTTGACAAACTCTTATAATAAACGAGTGAAGCCCTGCATTCTAGCCTCGGCGATCTAGTCTGAGGAAAGTTTTGAGAATACGCTTAATCTCTACAGAAAATTCTAGCCTAATTGGGAGGGACCGTATATTCTGGGTCCTATGTTATAGACAAAACAGATGGAACTCCTGTACCTAGAATGTGGAATGCCACGCACTTGAAGAGGTATTATCAATAAAAGAATGTCTTCATTATCTACTACCGACATGTCTTTGCATATCTATATTTGACGCAGGGTCAAATTACAAGTCCCGTGGCGCGAAGAGGCCGACCTGCCCTGGGCCAGTATGTATGACATCTAGCCGGGTCAAATTACAAGTCCGGTGGCGCAGCTTCATCGACTTGTCTGCCCGGGAAGATAGATCACATCTAGTTGGTCAAATTACAAGTCCGGGTGGCGACCACTTGACCCGCCTCGACCCAAAGATAGATCACATCTATCGGGTCAAATTACAAGCTCGGTGGTGCAACATCGATTACTTACCAAAGATAGATCACATCTAGCTGGTCCAATTACGTCAGTGGCATGGGGCCATCGACCGCCCGAATCTTACAGATCATATCTAGCCGGGTCAAATTACAAGTCCGATGGCGAAGCCGATTGTCTGGCCAAAGATAGATCACATCTAGTCGGGTCAAATTACAAGTCCGTGGCATACCATCGATTCGCCTCACTAACATAGATCACATCTAGCTGGTCCACTATGTCCGGTGGTGCGCTTCATCGACCGCCTGCAAATGAAGATATAACATCTAGCCAGGGTCAAATCATAAGTCCGGTGGCACAATTCATCGACCGCCTGTACCTCAAAGATGTATAAACACCCAATCGACGCAGGAGACCGACCGCTTCCGCCAGCGCTTAAAATGCCCACTAATGACGTGATCAAAGCAAATCCGAATGGCATAGTAATAAAACATCCAGCAGAACAAAAATTAGCAAAGAAAGAAGATGAGAAATTAAATTGTTTGATACAACTATCGAACAATGTAAATTTCATAAAAACATTCAAATCCTAGTTGACTACGGCGTCCCCTATTCCGCCGTCAGACGAGGCCGAGGGGTCTATCAGAAAATCGGCCATCTCCTCGGCAGCTACCCCATTAGTCTTCTCCTGATGCTCTCCTCGCCGCTTGCAACCGATCCAGGCTGGAGTGGATTCGATGAGACGCTGGGGGGCGCTGGCCGCAAAGAACTCGGGTGAGTGGGATCAAGGATCCAAGATCCCATCCGAATTTGAGGCTTGCTCGCAAATGTCAGGCGCGGAAAACGCACAACCATAGCCATAATTGAACAACAGAGTCGCCGCGGAAATCGAATCCTGGCCCCATTGTCTCTTCGTCAGAATGGCCTCTCTCCGGAAGGCGTGAAGTCATCCTTCATCGTCCTGAGCTCCATGACCAAGGCGAGTCTCTCATCCGCCAAGCGGTCATTCTCTTCTTCCGCCTTCCTACAAGCTTCCCTTGCCAGGGCCAACGCCTCCCGAGTGGCTCCACAGCCCGACTCGCCTCGGGCGGCATCTTCCGCAGCGCTTAAGGCACGCCAACCCGAGCAAGCTTAATTTATCCGCGCTGGGTATTAACTACTTCAGTTGCCAACTCGTCATCGAAGTGTTCTCATGGTACCGCATCTCTAGCTCACCCGAGCTGCTCTCTCACAGATTCCCCTAACCTCCAAACAGCGACGACATCGCTAGCTCCGCTTCTTTTAATGAGGAGCTATGCATCTCCCGTCTTCCGCCATCCCTCCCCGAACATATAATCAGAGGCCGCCGCAGCTGGGCCCCTTAGCCGTAGAGCTCAAACTCATGATGCTAAGCGCCTATAAACCCGAACAAATAAATGCCCGTAAAGAAACCCATCAAGATTTAAGAAAACAAGTAATAACGCTTAATTCCACTGACGTAACTCCCATCTTACCACTTCTGGGCCGACTCGACGGTCATGGTTCTCAACTCAGATCCTTTGTCGATAATCCGTTAAAATCCTTCGGGTAGAATCGTGGAGGGTCATTACATAATCCTCCTGAAGACCCCTACTTCGAGCAACTACCTAAGATCCCAGATATTCGGTACAAATGGCCCAAATTCGATCAGACGCTGACGCCCGCTGGCTAAGCGGCTCCTACGCAGACAAGATATCCTTCACCTTCTCTGCCCCAGGGGCCGACACCTCCATTCTAGGGGCCCCGGCCCGCACGGAGGAAGGTATCGCCTAAGATCACCGGGTCCCGGCCGACGGCCCGGGCAAACCGACCGCATATACTCGACTCATTGTTGCTCCTACCGATCCGAAGGGAGGGATTACTGGAGTGCACTCGAGCCTGATCATCCTCGTCGGGATTCTCGATCAAGACCCCGCCGGATTCCGTTTGGCCCAGGCGCCCACTCCGGGGAGTGATGGTGATCGGGCCTCGATCCCCCTCCGAACTTCACGCTGGCGCCGATTCATCGATAGTCGGCAGTTCCCGGTCCTTCGCCCCGATAGGGCAGATTCGACTATCCGTTGAAATCACCGCTTCCTCTTACTTGCAATGTGAGCAACAGAGCAGCCCTGGCCATTCTCCTCCCCGCGCTCCTCCTCCAAATCCCGAGGACTTTCGCATCCAGAACTAAGGCATAAAGTCCTCCTTCGACTCCTGAGCGCACGTCGCCTGTGCCCTCTTCCTCCCGATCCTACTACCCTGGGAAGAGTCGGCTTACCAGACAAAAAGGAGCTTCCCTGGATGACCACCCTAGTTCCTGCATTGTGGGACGAACTGAACTCCCCGGCCGAGGAAGTGCATGCCCTGACGCGCTTCCAACACCTGAGACCCGACTGATGCCTCGACCGTTGGTCCTCGGGAGGAGCCATGCGATGAAACCAAACGCCCACAGCTCCAAGAACAACAGTGCTCCTTCAACAACGTCCCACAGAAGGGACTCAGGAATGACCTGGAGGTTATAGGAGCCAAGCGCCACTCAGATATGCCCTCCGGGCGCACAGAACCTTACATCGTGCGCCTCGCTTTAGAAACCTGCAGGTCACGATCTTCAAACTCGATTTCTCCACCTAGTTTACCAACCTTCCTCGCTAAGCTTTCCCTACATGAATGACCATAGTTAGTTCAAGTATAATACAACAACATCAAGATAGTCGACACCCAAATCCGGCCCACCACACACCTGAAGGATCGATACCTGCTATTAAACTACAGCCTGTGGGAAACCTGTGGTCTCATCCCAAGGACCTCACTAGCAACGCCTTTCGCCCGGTTTTAGGCGCAGTCAGAAGCCCGCCGACAACTGAGTCGAGGGCTCAAAACCGACACGGATATCCGGCCACCCGCCCTAGCTCGTGAAGTAATAATGAGTACCCCACCAACGATCAAGTCGGGTATGTATGGTTTATCACTAATACCGTCATAGGATATGAATCACGTTAGGGATGGATGAGGGCCTGGCGCCGTAAATTGTAAAACTGCTTAACTATGGCTGGTAATCGGGAACGAAATGGCCGCTAGATGTTTCGCAAAGAACACCACAGGTTCTTCCATCAACGTGGACTTGGTCCGCTCTTCTCCATCAACCGGCATCGATGTTATCAGGCACCTCGCAATACACCTTTAATTCCTCCATCGTCAAGGACGCAATGACACCGCCAGAAGGCGCCGCCGGGCGCCGGTGACCACTGCGGGAAGCGACCTCACCCTCACCATTATATAAGAAGATCAAGAGGAGAAGAGGAAACAAATGTTAGACTCTAACCCTCGGCTTAGTTGGTATGACGACTTACACCCAGGCCCAGGCATTAGCCACCCGGGCTAAATAAGTCTTAAAAAAGCAACCCCCTTCCAGGCCTTTTGCAACCAGAAACCAGTCACTCACCAAGGTCCAACTTTACTAAGGAGTGATGATGATTACCTGTGGAATGAAATACGTGAATGCCTGCAACAATGGCTCACGAACGAAAGCAAGGTCAGACTAGCCTATACGCAGCAGTTGTTCGCCGAAGAGGAAAGGAGGTAGACCAAAATAATACGGAAAGGAAAAAGGTACGACTTAATGATGCCTATCTACATATATCACCACCTAGTGGCCCGTAACGTATTTATCGCAAATACATAACCGATCGCTCCCGCTCGATCTCAACCATCACAACGGTTCGCGCTCTAGGGCACAGTAATCTAAGGTGGGCCAAGCCTAGGGGCCTTTCCCTCTGGCGATTAATCCGACCCGGTAACAAGTTTTATAATATCCAACAAGCCTCAATTAAACAAAATGTCCACACACAATTGTAATAAGGTACTAAGATGTTAAAAAATTATGATTTTATTAATTGCACCAAAAAGGTGTTCGGCGTTACATTGCGATGCTTGTTGCCAAGCAACTAGAATACAACACGACAAACTAACATTCACAATGTACGAAATATAAAAGAAAAACAGGCAAGGCAATAGCGTCACCATTGCCAAGAAGATGTGGGTTAAGGAGACTACCGAAAGAAGCCGCTACGTGGCCAAGAAGAAGGCAAGCATGGAGACAACAGCAGAGGTTAAGAAAGAGGAAAAGGAGAGGATGAGGCTGGAGGGAGATTAGATCCCGCGACCAGCAGGATGTCCTCGGACTCCATTCAAGTTTTAGAACCACCCAAAGTCCCCCCGGGATGTTTCCGACTCCGCTCAAACCATACAATCTCTTATCCAACCCATGATTAGAAGGCGCGTTCAAATTACTGAACATGATCATCCTCCATCCCGCAATCCAAGGCCTTAACAACATTCAATTATCCTTCTCTGACGAATGAACGAGGATAACCAGTAAGCCAATTAATCTATTAGCTTTTTATAACTACCTCTAAATCTCAGCATCAACTCTAATGACCCAATAGCATCTAATGCAGTTTCAAAAGGTTACAAAATTTACATTGAAAATTGAGCAGCAATAATGGTAGATTGTTCCCTATAATATGACGATCAAGCTTGTTTTTTTTTTTTTTTTCCCGACTGGGGATGATCTTTCCTCCTGCAGTGGGGCATCAGGTACCATGGGCCTGTGCCCTAAGACTCCCTGTACCGCCTGGCCTAGCCCATGCCCTAAAGAGATTAGGGGGCCCAAAATCCTAAGAAAGCCTAGGAACGCCCTACGATCCCCTCCGCCCTGGTGCACCCAAAGGAACTAGGTCCAAAAGACAACCGGCCTAGAACGCCCGCAACCCTCCGCCGATGCCCGGCACTTTAACCCGCATTCTTTATCCGTGTGTTTCCTCCCGACACGACTCCACCAAACGAAGCTGCCGACTAGTTCATCATGATATAAGTGTAAGTTCTCCCATAAACCGGCCTCATCGGATAGGAAAGCACTCCTAGCAACGGTCCTATAGGGAACACAGTTATGTACAAGGAAGAATAAGTCATCCTTCTCGAAATAAGAGCCACCTTCCCCTATCATTATGGGAAGAAATCGTCTACTATCCGAGAAAGACGGATCTTCTTTTCTCCCTCCATAAAAAAGAAACAAGACACACCAAACAAGGTACGAGATTCTGGATCGAGACAATTTCGCTTCGAACTCTAAGCTCTTGGAAAGACTCGAATTTGTTATCTGAGGCGACGGAACACCACCGTCGTCTTCTTGTTTGTTTTGCAGATTGCAGCCAACTAGTGAATGCCCCGACGATCCACTGACTCTGAGAATTTAGGAGACCACATTTGGGACGATTTCTATAAATTGGAATATAATGAACCATGAACTCATAGTTATTTAAGGCGCATCGAGATGCAAAAGCCTCTTGGGGCTTGAGGCACAAGGTGCACTTCGAGGCTGTGCTTTTTATATGATCGACAATCTACCTAATATAAATAAAAATTATATATCTCACTAAATATTGACTATAGTTTTTATCTAATAATAAAATACAATAAAGTAAAAACATAAAACATAAAAATCAAACATCAACAATGCTTCCCATCATAACAAACATTACCAAGACAAAATAATAAACATCGTTAATGCTTTACATCATCAAAAAAATTCTAAGTTCCAAAATAAAATGAACACTCATGGATTTGCATCAAATTCTTAATCAAGAAAATCATTATCAATATCATTCTTCCCATCATCAATATAATTTTTTTTTCTATATTTTCATCATTTTTCAGAAAAAGTTTCCTATTTTTTTACATACTTTTTTTAATTTGTTTTCTATTTTTTTTTGTTATTTTTCAAAAAAAAATTCCCTATTTTTACATAAATTTTTCAAAAAAATTTACCTATTTTTTACATTTTTTTTGGAATTTCTTTTCTATTTTTTCATAATTTTTTTCTTATTTTTTACATAAATTTGTAGAATGACAGTTTTGTTATTTTAAGGTTTCCGTATAAGCCTTTTTAAACTTATTTTGATAAGCTTCTCCATGATGATTACTGAAATAAGCTAAAATGGGCTTATAAGGGGGTTATAAGTTATTTTTATAAGCTCTTATAAGCACCTATAATTTTTTTTTGAAAAGTACTTACGTGAGAAGATAAGTTTAAATAAACTCTCCCAAACGTACCATATTCATTTTTAACCTATAAAAATCTATTGTGTATTAATTTGGCTATTATAAAATTTATTATAAAAAGTATAATTCTATTTATATATCATTCCAATCCTTTCTTTAATTTGATTTTATATATAATTCATAATATTGTTATTTCTATTTAATCCTCAATATGAATCTTATGAAAATAAAATTATTTATTATTATTTCATTTATTCTTGCATTTAGCAAGTCTACACTCACAATTATTATCTATAATCTATAATCTATATTACTCTTAAAAGTAATAGCGTGGTTGATGCCCTGACCGGGTCTCAGTTTACAATCCACAATTGCAATATGTAGCTACGAAAGTGTCTCAATGCCACAAAACGGGTTTCTCTCTACCTGAGACTCAAACATGAGTAAAAATGGTCACGTCGAGCCCATACATCCATACTCACAAAAATATAACCAACTATATTGCACTAGTTTCAAGAGTTAACTACACTCTTATACAAACATATTTCATAAATGTTTAATAAAAATATATAATCAAAGTCACATGTCGGCTCCCAAAAGCACTCCCTGGGCAGCCCCATCTCCGGGAATAATCGTCCTGCACCGAAGGGGATCCCATGACGGGGTAAGCAAAGCCTAGTAGTGATAATTTCCTACAAGGGTTACTCCCTACCTAAGTGCACATGCAATGATCGCACAACAAACACACATTCAAGTAAAATGTCTACATGAATGTCATATGTCATGCATGAAATGTCATCATGCCCATATCCCGAGTCACTCACCGACTCCCTCACACCTGCCTATGCCAAGTGTGAACTATTGTCATTTTCCGATGGCAACCAAAGATTGTTCTTAATCTTTTCACATTTTCATTTACAACCATGCGCCTTTCGTGGGTAATGGATTTCGTGTCGCACCAACGGTTCCATAAACCCGCATATTACTTACGCTTCACCGCCGGGACTATGTCCGACCATAATTGATGTGGTCTTTCTGTGACGCCTAAAATCGGTGTCCGCTTGACAAAAATGTCAACCCGTTGTACTGCAGGGCGCCTGCAACCCCACACCACTCATGAAAACCGCGTAGCCCCCTTTGTATGCCAGGAGCTCTACCCAAGGTACAAAACCTGTCCTAACAATTTACAATGACCACATAGGGTCCACATGCGAGTAAAATAATGGCCACTTGGGCCCCTGCATTAATACTCACAAAATACATCAACCAACAATATTACATGGTTAAAGAGTTAATACATTACTCTTAATACAATCACATATTAAAATTAAGAGTTCTAATACATGTTATTCCAAAAACATCAAAGCCACAACCCGGCTTTCTTCAAAATAGGCCTCTAAAGAGAGTCGTCTTCTCGAACAATCACCTGTACCTGAAATAATGATCCCTCAACAGGGTGAGCAAAGCCCAGTAGTGATAATTTCCTATATGGGTTACTCCCCACCTAAGTGCACATATCATAACAAACAATCACGCTCAAGCAAATACATGACCTACTTGAATGTCTACATGCCCATTCCCATGTCTCGAGTCCTCACGATTCCTCACGGCATGCCTAAGCCAATGCGAGAGAAAACATCATTTTTATTTTCTTTCATGCCGCACTCACACCTAATTTTCTAGGGCTCGCCTAAGGAATAAAATGCATTATGCAATTCTCAAACCAAACATTCCAATATATCATTTACACATATATTAACAAAATTTACAAACATGCCACATGTTATTTAATTCACATCAATAACATCAAAATTAGCTCACTTGAGCTAATTACAATTCATTTCCAATGGCTTACACACACACTGATATTTTTATATAATTCCACATCATGTTAACACATTTAAATTATATGTATTAACATATTAATTATCACATTACCCTAAGCCATTCATGCTAATATATTTACATGCATGTATTAACACAATTAAATCCCATAACTATATTATTCGACATTCTCAATCACAACACCAAAATTAGCTCACATGGGCTAATTAACAAACACAAGCAATTCATTTTGAATCACTCAACATCATAAAAATTCACACCAAAAATCATAAACATTATTCACGTGAACAAAGGAAACCCTGATCGGGCACTGCTCACGCCACAACAATGAGGATTTTCTCCACTCGGTTCAAAGCTTTTAAGACTGAAAACACGACTAATCCAAGCCTCGGAACATCCCCAACCATTTACATGACTCTTAGCCAAAGAATAACACAAGTAGGAAAAGATCCCTACCCCTTAGAGTTGTTGGAACTCCTCCAAATCGGTGTCCACACGTAGCCCTCACCGCGTAGATCGACTTTACTTCTTGCTCCGTCAAGAATCGACGGTTCGAACAGCTAGAAATCTAGAAAGAAGACACACCTTCTCTCTCTAAAATCTGGAATTTTAGCCTACTGCACGTTTTCTCCAAGTTTTGCTTTCAAAATGGAGAGAAGATAATCATTTGCCCTTTCGGCCTTATTCTCACAAACATTTTCATAATCTCTTCATATTGTCCATTTTTGATTTTTGACACATGACTTAATCTTAAGCCATCCATCTCTATCCTCTCTCTACTCATGCAACATGTGTCACATGGGTACATGTAGTAGGTGAATTTTGTCACATCACATGTTCAAAATCTGCTTACTAAGACCGACACCTGCCTCAAAAAACGCGAAATTCCGACTGTCTCGAAATTTGATGAAATTCGATGTGGTAGCTAGATTTTGCGAAACAATTCCAACGGTGAAGTCCGTTTCATCATCTGAGATCTAGAAAAATTCAGGATTTTTACCGAAATTACCGTTTTACCTTTTTTCAGAAAATTAGATTTTTCTCGGGGTTTCACACTTTCACCCTGGGGGGAATCTATCCCAACTTGCTGATACCCGACACATAATTATCCTTTACTATTTCCTTAACTGTATGAATTATTTGACTTTGTCCACTAATCGAGCCCACTAATCAACACCATACGCAGTGTTAACCCACAACCGTGTACCCATGACACTCCATCGAACACCTAACACAGTGTCTATCCCAACCATGCATTCACACCTATGTCATGCGATGTTTTCGTGCACATGCAATGCAATTATGCCATTGCCTACTTATACCATGCTACATATAAAATGAGAACTATATGTGCATACATACTCATGCATATTCATCCATGCATCATTTGGACATTTATATTAAAGTGCATACAAATTCCAAACCATCATATCAATTCAAGCATGTTATTCATTTTCTGCAATAACATCCAACATGGCCCCAATCACGGACCCATCCAACAAGGTACCTCACGGTCCCTTCACAAACCTGAACCAGTTTGGTTCCACACATCCATACAATCAATATATCACAAAACAAGCAACCCAACCCGAAGACATCGATCTCGGGTTCAAACCCCAACCCACAACAGTTTAGGACTATGCGAAAACTGGTCATAAACCTCAACCATCCAGTCCCAAATTTTGGAACTAAATTACTTGGCCTCTCATGGCCTCCCATAAATAGCCCATACCATTATACATCCTTTAGGCTAAAAGTAAACCGAGTAGGAAAATCTCCCATCGAATACAATAGCCTACAACATGCCATGCAATGGTCATGTCATATCCGGGCTAATCACCTCGACGTAACCATGCAACCTGCACACTTGGTGCAAAATCATAGATTTCAGAAAGGTTATCGTCACCCACTGTCCTCCACAGGACCATGGCTGAAATCTTGACTCAATGGGCTTTCCATAGAGTCCAAGAACACCCGAAATGGAGTTCGGACGAAGAAGTTATGACTGTCCGAAGTTGAAAGTCACACATGAGTAGCTAGCCCTACCCAACCTGCCCTGACCAACCTGCCCTTATGGGCTAGCTCCAGTACCCACTTGTAACGCCCCGTCTCAAGAGGGTGTACGGTACGTGTAACCGTAGGGTCTCATATGTGTACCAAGGGCTTCCTTAATTAGTTAAGTGTCATAGTAGTATTTTTGGAAGTTGTTTTTAAGGATGAAATTGTAATGTTTTCAAAGAATGGTGACACTTTTGCAATTAAGGAAAGTGGAGGGGTGAAAGTACAAATCATGGAAACTTTAATTAGTTAAAGGATAATAATAATAATAAATAGCCAGAATGGTTCGTGGAAGCTCAGGAAAATTCTCTAGATCTTTGATGATGAATCCGGATCGCACCGGCACTGCCTCTCACAATCGAGTGACCTAGAAAAGTTTCGTCGAATTTTGAAACAAGAAGAATATTTTACGATTTTCTGGGTGATAAGCCATCTGGGACTTTAGGGACAAGATTTTTGCAAAAATCTCGGAAGTCAGGAAATGACTTGATCTAAGTTCATTTACAATAAGTGAAATGAAAATAAATAATTTTTTTCGGGGTAGAAACGGATCCGAATGAGACAATATGAGCCATGTATCCAAATAAATTAATAAATAAATTAATTAAAAAAAACATAAATAAATATAGTCAAAAAGGAGGGGGGCGGACGGAGAGAGACAGAGAGCGTGTGAAGAGAGATTTTTTTTTTTTTTATTGTTTTTCTTTTCTTCGCTTCTTTCTAAGGTCTACGAAAATTGGATCGTAGGTTTTTGTATGAGCAAAAGGCAAAGTTGGTCTACCCGATGAGGGCTACGCGTAGGCACAAAAATCTTAGCGTTTCGTCAAACTTCAAGAGGTAGAGAATTTTCCTACTTGTGTTATTTCGAGCTTAAAGGTTATTTAATAGCTTGGAATTTTCTTAGAGGTCATGAGAGACTGTAAATTTAAGTCTCAAAATTTTTTGACTGAGTTTAGGAATTTTTAGGAATTTTTAATTATTTTCTGACAAATATCAATTTTTGAGATCGTTTTCTGATAGTTCGAAGTTGAAATTTCGATTGTTTTCTTCGGGACAAATTCCGCATGTGATTTTCGTGAATCGCTTTCGAGCAAATTCCTAATTATGTTAAGGTTTGGTTTTGATCACTAGACTGATGTTTTCTGCCAGGGTATGTTTTATCACAATAATTCGCGACGAACCGCTTTAACAAGAGGCCTTTGGTTTTCTATGGATCCGAGATTCGGGGCCATTTTATGGGTTATTGTGAGAAAATAAAATAATATGCTATTATGTGATAAATGGAAATTATATGGTAGGGTGTGCTGAGACGTTGGTAAATTTCAAGTCGTGCTCAATTATTGTAAACGAAAAAATGTGAGTGTTCTAAACTTTATTTTTCAATACTAGTGTATTGTTATAAATCGTTTTACGCTGGTATGTTATGGTTTTGTTAAACCGTATTTTATAAAGCAAGCAAACAAGCAAACAAAATTATATTTTAAAGCTTATGGTTTTGTTAAACCATATTTGATAAAGCAAGCAAGCAAGCAAAGCTTATGGTTTTAATTGTTAAACCATATTTTAAAGCTTATGATTTTAATTGGTAAACCATATTTCAAGCTTATGGTTTTAAATTGTTAAACCATATTTGTATAGCAAGCAAGCAAGCCATATGTTTTAAAAAGCGAGCAAGCAATGGTTTTAAAGTGTTAAACCATATTTCAAGCAAACAAGCAATGGTTTTAAATTGTTAAAACATATTTCAAGCAAGCAAGCAAAATTATATTTTTATAAATCATGCCTTAAGAAAATCTCGGCCGGCAAGCATACCGGACATGATGTATTCCTGCGACGCGTACCTGCAGTTAGGACATGATTTCATTGCATTTTAGATTTACCTGGTCGACAAACTTAGCTCATGCATTATGGCATATTAGAGGAGGCCGTGGCACGTACTGGGGTATATAGGGTTAGCGTGCTAGCTATTATATGGTGATGTGGACACGAGGTCCTTCCACCATATTTACCGGAATAGGTGATGTGGACACGAGGTCCTTCCCCTGCACTTGCCATGCCTGTGCTCTCCCGTGTTTACTAGGGTATAACAAACAAGAAAGGCCTCCAGTGGTTGATCTTTATTTTTAAGCATTTTTCATATAGTTTAAAAATCAACCACTGGTAAGCAAGCAAGCATATTATGAAAAGTTTTTAGAAACTTTCAAAGCAAGCAAATAAGTAGTTTTATGAAAAGTTTTCAGAAACTTTCAAAGCAAGCAAGCAAGTAGTTTTATGAAAAGTTTTAGAAACTGTTAAAGCAAAGCAAGCAAGCAGTTTCTGAAAATTTTTAGAAACTTTTATAGCAAAACAAGTGATGTTTTCTGAAAATGTTTTGTAAAAGGTAGTTTTTACGCTTTGAGACATTTTTCGTAAGCAAGTTACTTTTATAAAGCATACACTTACTCGAGCCTTTAGCTCATTATTTTCCGTTTTAAAACTATATTCTACGCGATGTACACGCTGACGGGACATATTAGGATCCTCCTGACTTCTAGTATATGTGCTGTATTAACTAACTTTTGTAAGAAAATATTTGGAACTTGTATAGTTGAGCTTATGTATATACGTAGTTTTGTTTTGTGAAAATGTGATGAGCCTGAGGCTCTTTTGAAGACGTGTTGTTGGTTGCCATGTTTTATAAGTGTAAACTCGTAGAGCATATTGTGTTTTCTTGGATATATCTCAGATGCAGCTTATTAAGTGCCGCTTGAAATTTTATAAAATCACAAGTTTAGAAAGAAAAAAATTTATACTGTTTTCAAAGAAGCAAATACGTAAAATTCCGCCTACGTGATTCTCTAGTCATGGAAGTAACGACTGTGGGTTTCTGCGGGTGGCTTCCGCACACCGCCTCGCGAGCAAGGGTAGGTGTCAAGCTAAGACGTGAGCAGTGGTCTTAGGAAACCTGTGTTATTAAGCACCATAGTTTTCTTATACACTATTTTACATTATTTGCAACCATGGATTTTCAAATTCAAAGTACATACATATTAAGTGTTTCAAAGTACTAAAAGCACTATGTCAGGTAGAGGACGTCGAGGTCGTCCTATGAGAGCCATTCTAGAGGCTTTCGAGCGTACTGTAGTACCGTACTTGAGAAAGATGAGCACGTAGTTGGTTCTACTATCGCCTCCATGAATCAGCCTCCAACGATAGGTCAGGCTAGACCATCTGGGCCACCAGAGGGAACTCAAGTTCCAGGATTGTTTACTACAGAGTAGGTGGCACAAATTGCTCAGATAGTGTCTATAGTGACTCGTCAGCAGCCGCAACCTCAGCTACCTCTGGCGCCACCTCAAGAGGTTCCTAAAGAGCATGGGAGGTCTATAGAGAGAGCACAGAAGTTGGGCGCCAAGCCATATGATGGCAGTGGCGATCCAGAGGTAGCCTGGTTATGGTTGGACAGAGTAAACAAGATTTACAGAGTTATGGGCTGCACAGATGATCAGAGGGTCCTGTTTTCAAGTTTTCTGATGGAAGATAGGGCTAAGGATTTGTGGGATGTCGTGGATAGGAGGTATCCTGATGGTATGTCATGGTACTTGTTTCAATAAGAGTTTACTGATAGATTCTTTCCCTCGTGAGTCACTGATCTAAGATCGAGGAGTAGAGGTTACAAAGGTCGGTAATGTGCTCTGGGAATCGCTTCTTAGTAAGGGATCAATGAGGCTCTAACCGCCAACAAGGATACCGTAGTATTCCTCCCGTTTGCGATACGTGGTCGAACACACCTCGGGAGAGTGTAAGAGATACGCGATGTGGTGTTTCCACTGTGGTCAAGAAGGCCATTTCATTAAGGAGTGTCCTCAGTTGATTAGTGCAGAGACATCGCATTAACCTACCACCCTCGCATTCGTAGATGAGCACCTGAGGTCTTTATGAGAGGCCTGAAAGTGTAGGGGCCAATGCAAACAAGCAGTGCAGAGCGCCACGGTAGAGGTAGGGCAAGGCCCTGCGGGACGCGCACAGAGATCCCGCATCAGCCGTATTTATGCCGTGACCCAGAGGATGCGATGCGTACCCGCATTTGGTTATCGGTATTATTTCTATCATTGATCATGATGCATATACATTAGCGGACCCAGGAGCCACACATTCATTTTCATCCAGGCCTTTCTTAGATCGCTTCCAGATAGATACTTAGCCATTAGGTGGTCGTATGAGGGTTTCCAGCAGGAGATCCGTTAGTCTTAGACAGAGTAGTCAGAGATAGTAGAGTTCGATTTGGGGGATGTGGAGTTCCCAAATGGATCTGTGGGCCTAGATATGAGGGATTTTGATGTGGTTCTCGGCATGGATTGACTATCTCGCCATAGAGCCACATTAGATTATTATAAAAAGGATGTAAAGTTGCATAGGCCAGAGAACTTGGAGGTAAAGTTCAAGGGAATACGCAGAGAGGTATTTTCCAGTATGATCTCCGCCATGGCAGCGCAGAGGATGCTACGTAAGGGTTGTTAGGGTTATCTGGCTTATGTGGTGGAGACAGGGAAGGAGGGGACTCTAGTAGATGAGATTCCAGTTGTTAGAGAGTTCCCAGATATATTCCTATATAATATTGCAGGATTACCTCCAGATAGAGAAGTGGAGTTCACCATTGATTTGATCCCAAGGACTGAGCCCATTTCCATTCCTCTTTATAGGATGGCTCCCAAGAGAGTCGAGGAGCCAAGGCCCGCTGGAAGAGCTGCTAAGTAAGGATTCATTCGCCGAGCATATCCCCATGGGGGAGCTCCAATTCCTCTTCATGAAAAGAAAGATGGAGTTTCAGAACAGGTATATATTATCACCGAACAGAGTTACCATCCGTAATCAGTATCTACTCACTAGGATCGATGAGTTATTCGATCAGCTCCAGGGGTCTCGAGTGTACTCCAAGATAGATTGGAGGTCGGGGTATCATCAGTTGAGGGTGCAGGAGAGTAATGTTCCTAAGACTGCATTCAAGACACACTACGGGCATTATGAGTTTCTGGTGATGCCGTTTGGTTTGACTAATGCCTCGACAAATAAGTATGATTCGATGAACAAGGTATTTCAACCGTATTTCCGGATAGTTCGCCATAGTCTTTTATCCCGATGATATCCTAGTGTATCGTAGTAGTCTAGAGAATTATCTGCAGCATTCGACGATTGTGTCATGGTAATTCTAAGGGAGTGGCAAGCCATGCCAAGTTGAGCAAGTGCCGCCACTGACAGGCGACACATTGCATCATGTGATCTCAAACCCGAGGTGAGCGGATCCCCGTAAAATGTGTCGGGTAAATTGAAACTCACAAAGAATGTGTCGAGGTCTAAGCCTCGGGTTTAGCTGGGTATTATAGGAAGTTTGTTGAAGGGTTCTCCAAGATAGTAGCCCCACTAACCAAACTGATAAGGTAGCCCCACTAACCAAACTGACAAGGAAAGATGGCAAGTATGATTGGGTAGATACCTGCCAGTAGAGTTTCAAGGAGTTGAAGGGTAGATTGACTTTAGCTCCGGGCCGAAGCTACTAATGGGAGAGATGGATCTGCGGGTTTCCATAAAGTGATGCTCGTAGGGCCTTGGTCAGGTTTTTGATGCAACATGATGCAGGATTTGAGATATGCCTCTAAAGTGTACCGAAGAAGCATGAGAAGAATTACCTCTACACATGACTTAGAGCTTGCAAAGAATGTGTTTGCACCGAAGATATGGAGGCATTTACTTATATGGTGCTCTTCAGATCTTTACAGATCATAAGAGTCTTCAATATATTTCACCTGCAAAGAGCTAAACCTGAGGCAAAGAAGATGGCTTCGAGCTGATTAAGGACTACGACCGTACTTACATCGAGTACCATCCAGAAAAGCGAATGTCAGGAAAGGCATGCTCTGAAAGTAAAGCAAACAGAGAGTTCTTCGGCTCTCATATGAGATCATGTTATCTTCCACTATTGCGGATCTAAGAACTTGTGGGTGATATCGAGGTCGAGGATTTAGGAGCATCGTTAGCCACATTTCATGTTGGGGATTCTCCTAGTGGATCGATTCGGGGCAGGCGGCCAGGGTGATCCACAAGATGATTGCTAAGGAAGAGATAAAAAAGGGAAAGAAAGCAGAGTTTCAAATCAGGGATGACGGCATGATAGTGAAAGGGTAGAGAATGTGTGTGCCAGAGTATGGCGAGCTGAAGAAAGACATTATGGAAGAAAGAGATCGTAGGTTTCGTCTCCAGATGCCTAACCTGTCAGTAGGTGAAGGCAGAGCATCAGAGGCCCGTGGGGAAGATACAGTTACTCCCTATTCCAGTCTGGAAATGGGAGAAGATCACTATAGATTTTGTGACAGGTCTTCCATTGACTCAGAGGCAACATGATGCTATATGGTGATGGGCTGGATCGACGATAAGTCCTGGCCATTTTTCTCGCTAGTTAATGTCGAGGATTCTCCGAAAAAGCCACTCAAGCCAGACGTGGATGAGATGGTGAGACTTCACTGTCCCGCTTCAAGATAGTCTCGCATCGAGACCCTAGGTTCACATCTAGGTTTCTGGGCCATGGGCGTGTTTAGTACTACTTCATTTCAGATAGCATTTCATCCTCGTATGTGACATGGTTAATGAGAGACCATCTTATTATCAGGAGGAGGCGTTAAGAGTCAGGTGATGGAATTCAAGGGAGTCGATACTCATTTGGCAATCGATAGAATTCCCACAACAACACTTATCGTGCCGTGATAAGAGGATGGCTCCATTCGAGGCGCCAGGAGCAGAGAAAATGCAGGACTCAAGGTGCTAGGATGAGCTCGTAGAGAGACCGGCAGGTCCCGAAAGTTAGTGCGTGTGTCACTTCGCAGAAAGTGAAAATTGTCCGTGATAACTTGAAGACGGCAAGAGATAGACAAAGAAGTTATGCGACAACAATCGTAGAGACTCGCACCCGAGATAAGTGACCAGCTCCACCAAGATTTCCTCGGCGTGTTCAGATCTGGGGAGGCGAGGAGATTTATAGGACCTTATGAGATTGTGAGCAAGGTGGGACCAAAAGAGGCTACAGTCAAGCTTACCCCAGAGTTATTCAGAATTCATGACACCTTCCATGTGTCGATGTTAAGGAAATACATCCCAGATCCTTCACATGAGCTGAGAGAGCAGCTAGTGCAGCTAAAAGAGAACCTGACTTATGAGGAAACACCTGTGCAGATTGTAGATTGCAAGGAACAGGTGTTGACGAGTAAGGTGATTCCTTTAGTTAAAGTCCTGTGGAAGAATCATGAGAGAGAGACAGCTACCTGGGAGCCAAAGGCTTAGATGCGCCGATAGTATTCTCAACTATTTCCTGATTGAGGTATTTTCCTTTCCTTTGAGTTTAGTTTGTTCATTTCGAGGACGAAATGTTCTAAAAGAGGGAGGATTTGTAACGCCCCGTCCTAAGAGAGTATGCGGTATGTGTAACCGTAGGGTTACATATGTGCACCAAGGGCTTCCTTAATTAGTTGAGTGCCATAATAGTATTTTTGGAAGTTGTTTTTAAGGATGAAATTGTAAAGTTTGCAAAGAATGGTGGCACTTTTGCAATTAAGGAAAGTGGAGGGGTGAAAGTACAAATCATGGAAACTTTAAGTAGTTAAAGGATAATAATAATAATAAATTGCCAGAATGGTTTAAGGAAGCCTAGAAAATTCTCTAGATCTCGGATGATGAAACGAGCTACGCCGTTAAATTCATCTCACGAAATCTAGTGACCTTGAAAAGTTTCGTCAAATTCTAAGACAAGCGGAATATTTTTCGATTTTCTGGGTGATAAGCCGTAAGAGACTTCAGGGACGAGATTTTTACAAAAATCTTGGAAGGCAGGAAATGACTTGAGCTAAGTTCATTTACAATAAAGTGAACTGAAAAGAAATAAATTTTTTTGGGGTAGAAACGGATCCGAATGAGGCAATATGAGCCATGTATCCAAATAAATTAATAAATAAATAAATTAAAAAAATACATAAATAAATAAAGTCAAAAAGGAAGGGGGGCGAATGGAGAGAGACAGAGAGTGCGTGAAGAGAGATTTTTTTTATTGTTTTTCTTTTCTTCGTTTCTCTCTAAGATCTATGGAAATTGGATCGTAGGTTTTTGTCGGAGCAAAAGACAAAGTTGGTCTACGCAACGAGGGCTACGCGTGGGTACCAAAATCTTAGCGTTTCGTCAAACTTTAAGAGGTAGGGAATTTTCCTACTTGTGTTATTTCTAGCCTAAAGGCTATTTAATGGCTTGAAATTTTCTTAGAGGTCATGAGAGACTGTAAATTTAAGTCCCAAAATTTTTTGACTGAGTTTAGGAATTTTAGAATTTTTGGGGGGACTATTTTCTGATTACCGATCGAATTTCGACTGCTTTTGGATAGTTTGGGTTGAAATTTGATTGTTTTCGACGCCTCGATAGATTCGAACTCGGTTTTCGCAAATTCCTGACTACAAGCTACAGGTTTGGTTTCTTGATCATGAGACTAATGCTTCGGTTTTTGGTGTGTGTTTTGATATCACAATAATTCGGTGACGAATCGTGAAGGGACCAAGAGGTGCCATGTTTTCTTTGGGTCCAAGATTTGGGCCATTTTGTAGGTTATTGTGAGAAAAATAAATAATATGCTGTTATGTGATAAATGGAAATTATATGTAGGGTAAAAGCGGAGGCGAAGAAATTTGAAGTCATGCTCAATTATTGTAAACGGAAAAAAGTGAGTGTTCTAAACTTTATTTTTCAATACTAGTGTATTGTTATAAATCGTTTTACACTGGTATGTTATGGTTTTGTTAAACCATATTTTATAAAGCAAGCAAACAAGCAAACAAAATTATATTTTAAAGCTTATGGTTTTGTTAAACCATATTTGATAAAGCAAAGCGTAAGCAAGGAAAGCTTATGGTTTTAATTGTTAAACCATATTTTAAAGCTTATGGTTTTAATTGGTAAACCATATTTCAAGCTTATGGTTTTAAATTGTTAAACCATATTTGTATAGCAAGCAATCCATATGTTTTAAAAAGCAAACAAGCAATGGTTTTAAAGTGTTAAACCATATTTCAAGCAAACAAGCAATGATTTTAAATTGTTAAACCATATTTCAAGCAAGCAAGCAAAATTATATTTTTATAAATCAGGGCTTAAGAAAATCCCTAGTTTAAGCAAGCATACCGGTCAGAGGTATTCCGTACGTGCACGATGAAGTTAGGACATGATTTCATTGCATTTTAGATTTACCTGGTCGCCAAACTTAGCTCATGCATTATGGCATATTAGAGGAGGCCATGGCATGTACTAGGGTATAAAGGGTTAGTATGCTAGCTATTATATGGTGGACGTGGACACTTCCAGGTCCTTCCGCTTATGACTGGCCAGAGGCTCAAGTTTCCTCGCAAGCGGCTAGGGTACAAGAACAAGAAGAGTTTCCAGTTGGTTGATCTTTATTTATAAGCATTTTTCTTACAATTTAAAAATCAACCACTAGTAAGCAAGCAAGCATATTATGAAAAGTTTTTAGAAACTTTTAAAGCAAGCAAGCAAGCATATTATGAAAAGTTTTTAGAAACTTTCAAAGCAAGCAAGCAAGTAGTTTTATGAAAAGTTTTTAGAAACTTTCAAAGCAAACAAGCAAGTAGTTTTATGAAAAATTTTAGAAACTTTTAAAGCAAAGCAAACAAGCAGTTTCTGAAAAGTTTTAGAAACTTTTATATAAAAGCAAGTAAGGTTTTCTGAAAATGTTTTGTAAAAGATAGTTTTACAGTTTTGAGACATTTTTTTAGAAAAAGCAAGCATTTTATAAAGCATACACTTACTGAGCTCTTTTAGCTCATTATTTTCCTGTTTTTAAAAACTATTTTCTAGGTACAGACACGCTGGACGCTGGGACATATTAGGATCCTCCTGACTTCTAGTATATGTGCTGTATTAACTAGCTTTTGTAAGAAAATATTTGGAACTTATATAGTTGAGCTTATGTATGTACGTAGTTTTGTTTTGTGAAAATGTGATGAGCCTGAGGCTCTTTTGAAGACGTGTTGTTGGTTGCCATGTTTTAAAAGTGTAAATCAGATAAGGGCTGTGTTTTGGGATATGTCCCGTATGGGCACCGTTATGCTGCCTAAATTTATAAACGCCAAGTTTAGAAAAGAAAAATATTTTCAGACAGTTTTCAAGAAGTTGAATACGACTTCAAGATCATAGGATTCTCTAGTCGTGGAAGTAATGGTTGGGGGTTTCTATGGGGTGGCCGGCACACCGCCTACGAGTAGGGGTGGAGGTGTGTCACCACTGCCCTCCATAAGAACATGGATGGAATTTGGACTCAATGGGCTTTCCATAGAGTCCAAGAACACCTGAAACGGAGTTCTGATTTACAGTTATGACCTTTGAAGTTGGAGGGAGCCCAGATGAGGCAGCTACCCTACCTCGCCAGCCTACTCCGATCTGGGTTCCCGACTGATTCCAGTGCCCTTGCCGGCCAGCTCCAAGACTCACTGCCCTCCCACAGGCATTATGAAAGCTGAATCTCACTCAACGGGCTTCCATGAGCTCAAAGAACACCTAAAATGGAGTCACGGGTTAGGTTATGACCTTCCGAAGTTGGAGGTCTCACATGAGTAGTTAGCCCTACCCAGCCAGCCTACCCGACCTGCCCTGACCGACATGCCCTTGCCAGCCATCTCTAGTACCCACTTCCCCACAGCACATGGTTGAATTCGATTCAACGGGTTTCCATAGGTGCCCAAGAACTCCAACGAGTTCGGGACGAAGAAGCATGATCTTCCGTCAGAGTCACATGTAGTAGTCAAACCCAGCCGAATCTGACTCCGACCGGGCCGAGCTAATCTTAACCCCGGTCGAATGACTTGACCGGCCGAGCTGACCTAATTCACAGCCGAGCCGACTGCCAGCCGAAATGACCAATCGGAGCTGACTGTCAGATAAAAGGACCATAACTTGGGCTACAAAGGTCCGAATTGAGAAATTCAAAAACCTAACATCAAGTTCACCGATGTGGCTACAATTTACCTGAAGGACTCACTGCCACTTTTCCTTTATTTCCCACCCAAAAACAAGTTTTAAAGTCTGGTTAATGTGTACTACCACAATATGGCAGCTTCCCATGGTTCAAAATACAAACAAACATTCCCCTTAGGGCAAGATAACCAACACCATTATTCATTTTAACTCTAACACATAAAAACGGGCAATAAGGACAATTACTTTAGTCCAAAAAGAGTCCCGCATCGTCCAAAAACAGTCCTGAATCTTCTAACACACTGTCCCAAAGTCTTGGGACTGTTCACACGGCCACTCACGACCTCACACGGCCACTCACGACCTCACTCAACCCATGCCATTTGAATGACCCTTAGACAAGGATTAAACAAAGTAGGAGAAAAACCCCTACCTCTCGGAGTTTGTCAAAACTCTCCAACTCTGGTCTCTATGCGAAGCCCTTGTCGTGAGGTTGAACTCTTCCCCTTGCTCCTCCTGAAACCGCCGGTCCGATCGCCTAGAAACTTAGAGAGAAGTGAGGGCTTCTCACTCTAAAATCTCTCATCTTTTCTCTATTTGCTTTCCTCTCTCTCACTCCTCTTCTCCTTACCAATTTGGTCAAGATGAGTCAAAAGAACTTATCCTCTCACTTGCCACATGTCACATTCTAAGTGGCCACCTTGGATTATACCTTATCCCTTATCCATCTACCATAGATTCCCACCCAATCACTTGTTTCCACACGCCTCTCATGTCCTACTTAATGTTTGACCACCAGGCTCTAAAAATGTGAAATTCGACCGCCTCGAAATCCAACGAATATTAACGCAAGAGCTGGGATTTCGCGAGACGATAACCCAAGTGGGAAGTCCGTTTCGTCATCCGAGATCTAGAAAAATTACAGATTTTGATCGAAATTACCATTTTACCCTTCCTTAGAGGATTTGGATTTTCCGGGGTTTCACAATTTTACACCTCTTAATTTACAAAACCATCCTTACTTTCACTTTTAATTTTTAAAAAATACTAATAGTCATCTTTTTAATTTAAAAAAATACACAATACTAATAGTCATCTTTTCAATCATTTTGATTGAGATTTAATACATAGTTGAACCGTTTATGTTATTTTTATTATTTCTTCAGTCATTTTAATTGAGATTTAATATATAGTTTAACTACCATAAAATACCATTTTGATGATGCTAATAGTCATCTTTTCAAGAAAATTATGCTTTGGTTTATCAATATGATTATATTTAAAAAAAAGTTTATAAGGAATGGGAAATCAAGGGCAAGTTAACTCATTTAAAAATAATTCCTATTAGATATGGGAAATTAAGGGCAAGTTAACTCATTTAAAAATAATTCATATGAGGTTGTTAGAGTTTCTTGTTCAAAAGACGTCATTTTTAACCATAGTCAGAAAACCAAAAACAAAAAAAGAAACAAATATTTTTTAAATAACAGATTTTGAAAGATTCAGAAAAATGAAAGTATAGTGTATTCAATATATATATATATATATATATATATATATATATATATATATATATATATATATATTGTCACGCCCCAAACCTACCTAGGGGCATGGATCAGAATTCACACTTCTGCTTTAACTCAAGGTTCAAAGGTGAAATGACACTAACCTTCCTTGTAACTGGATTTTTGTCCAATTACCAACACATGTTCAAAGTAAATGCGCAACTTTCTAAATTCATAAATTCTCCAAATTCAAAATTCATGCCGACAAAAATTACTTCTAAATATTCAAATCTCAATTATGCATGTCATATAAAGTCATTTCTAATATAACAATATTTGGACCTCAAATCCAACTTTGTAATTAACATAAAACGAATGTTATCATCCAAGCCGACTTTCAATTAACTTTCGTAACCTAACATTCCACATAAACACGAACTTATTAGTTCAACATGATCCAACATAAAATTCTAATCAAATTTTAATGATGATGTATTCCCATCCTAGCCATCACTCAACTAAAAGTACCTGAAAATATGTCAACGAATGGGAGTGGGGAGCTTTAAAGCTCAATAAGAAATACTAATACATTTTCATGGATAAAAGTTTTCAATCATATAACAAATAGAGATGTTTTTCATCAAACTTTAGATTAAAAAATAAGTTGGAACATTAACAAAATTTACTCAAAAACATTCTCACATCCATTTCGCAACCGCTTCATATAAAAATGTTATTCAAACAATTTCATATCAAATTTCGATTCAAACACTTTCATATCAAGTCCAAAATAAAAAACATTTCAAATATATTTTTCTCTGGTCATCAAATATCAAATGGTGCCCAGCCATGTGGGACTTTCAAATGGGTGGCTAGCCGCAAATTGTTCATTTTAAGGTGGACGAACCAAACACTACGGCATTTTAGGTAATCCTCAACCTAAACCCCTAGACACCTGAGGTTCAACACTACATTCGCCACTGCGAATGTAAAGTTCAACTATTATTCTTATTAACAAGGGTCAAATAGTGTCAACTATTATTCCATTGACAGTGGCCGAAGCACCAAAGTCAAATATTTCATTCAAAAGTTCAAATTACAAAACATCATATTCCACATTTTCTTTCTCAGAACAAAAATCTCAAAGTAATAATCATACAAAATTACTTTTTGATCCATAGATAATCAAATAAATAAAAAAGTAAAACTTTTCATAAATCAAGATTATATATAATTCAGTTAAAACAATTTTCATCCTCAAATGAAGTAAAAACAAATAATTTTCTTTTTAAAGATCTGCATTAATATCCCTTACCACAAAGGAGTACTCAAAAGATTTGAAAGAGCTAATCCGAAGAATTTCACCTCAATGAAATATTTCTCCTAAAATAATAAAGAAGAAACTATCATCATTACTTATTTATTTTTAACAATGATATTATTTTTAATTTTTTAATCCATAATAATAAAAGTTAATGGGTTTCTAAATATTTTATAAAATTTGTGATTTATAAAGTTTATTCTATCGATTAAGGATTTTTTTGTTCACCTAAACATATTGACAACTATTCAAATGATAACTATTTGAATTAGGTGTTTTACAAATTTTATAAAACTCTACATATTCCTTTTTGGATCTTATTTTAATAATTTATTTATTTTTTATGCTCTTAATCCGAACTAAATCTTTTACTAGAAAGAAATAATATTAATAATATTTTACAAATTATATTATTACACAATACTCATCTAGCCGTTTTACCTAACAATTATCATACTTGACAACAAGTATTATTAACGGATCTTATTTCCTATAATTGCTAAATAATTATTCTAATCATATTCTTTATCTAATAAAATCTCAATCCTTAACAAAATATTTACTTGCCAAAATACATATATTTTTAAATACTTATCAAATATATATATATATTTATATAAAATTCAGCATTTTCAAATTTATCTTATTTGTTTATTATTATTTTCTTTCAAAATTATCCTTAAATACTTTTTTTTTTTTTTCTAACATAAATCTTTGAATATCTAACATTTTTTTTTTTCAAGACCATGAATCAAATTTCCTAGATTTCTTATAACTCTAAGTTTTCAAGACTTATTTTATGAAGGTTTTTAGGTCTAATAAATTATATATATATATATATATATATATAATATGTTTGTGCATAAAATTAAAATATAAAAATTTAAATTACTAGTTTTTAATTTTAATTTTTAGTTTTATCTTTTGATTTATCTTGAATGTTTTTATTTCAAAATATTAAAAATATAAATTAGTAAAGAAATTCTAGAGTATAAAAAATTAATGATGTTCTAATATTTTATTAAAATATTTATACTTACGAATTTAAATTTTTAATAATTTATAATAAAAAAATATTCAAAAATAAATCAAAATAAAAAGATAAATATACAAATTATAATTATAAATAATATTAATTTCAAAATTTTATATTTTTAATTTTATGCTCAAACATATATATATATATATATATATATATATATATATATATATATATATATATATATATATATATATATATATATATATATATATATATATATATATATATATATTGAAATACACTTTACTTTCCTTTTCTTAATCTTTCAAATATGTTATTTAAAAAATATATGTTTTTTTTTTTAATATTTTTTTTGTGTTTTCTGACCACAGTTAAAAATGATATTTTTGGAACAAGAACTCTCTCCCACACTGGTAACAACCTAATAAAAATTATTTTTAAATGAGTTAATTTGCCCTTAGTTTCCCATGCCCAATAGAAATTATTTTTAAATGAGTTAACTTGCCATTGATTTCTTATTCCTCATAAACTATTTTTTAAATAGAATCATATTGATAAACCAAAGCATAATTTTTACATCTTTTTAATATTATTTTTATCTTAATTCACTTTCCTTGTTTTACACCTCTTCATTTCCAAAATCATCATTACTCTCACTTTTATTTTTAGAAAAAGGTTCTATATAAAGTTTAACCCTTATATTGTTTTTATAACGGTTATTTGATAAAGTTAAATCTATAATGTACCTAATAAAGCTGTTATCTTTATCGCGGAAACCCCCAAAATTCACCAAAGAAGGATAAAATGGTACTTCGTCGTAACCAAATAAATTTTTTTGATCTCGATGATCGAAACAGTTTTTCACCGTTGGAATCGTCTCTCTCATGAAATCTGCCATCACGTCGACCGTCAATTCGCACATTCAAATTTCACGTTTTCAAGGCACCAGAGTAGCGCGACACTGGGCGTATTAGAGCGCCAAGATGAGACACGTGGTCAAGATGGAGCAAGTCAAACAACAGCTCAAGATGCCATGTGCATATGTGGCATCATGTCATTAGAGGGAAATCCATGCGATGGATGGGAGGATGGGTGAAATCTTAAGAGCCAAACTGGAAAATCGACATGGGCAAGTGAGAGGATTGTAAGCCTTTCGCCCATTCGGATCAAACAAAGGCTGAGAGGAGAGCTGAAAAGAACGTAAAAGAAGGAGGAAGAAAAAAAGAGAGAGTTTTAGAGAGAGAGACTCCACCTTCTCTTTAAATTTCCCCAAACGACGGCCTGGCGCTTCAGCGTAGCAAGAGGAAGAGAGTTCAACCACTGGCATAGCTTCGCATAAGAGACCTGAGTCGGGAGTTTTGACAAAAACTCCAAGAGGTAGGGGTTTTCTCCTATTTGGTTTAATCCTTAATTAAGGGTCATTCAAATGGTTTGGTTGTGGAGGCCAGTGGCCGTGGTGAACTGCTCCCAAGACTTTTAGATAACACTGTTTGGTATTTAGACTATTAAAAGGATGTATCCGGGGACCACTGTGGACTATAATTGCCTTGTAGGCTATTTTTACGTGTTAGAGTTAAAATGAATGAAGGTGTGGTCATTTTGTCATAAGGGAATGTTTAGTTGTGTTTAGAACTATGGGAAGCTACCATATTGTAGTAGTACACATTAACCTAACTTTAACTAGCTGGGTAGTGAGTCCTTCTGTAAATTGTAGCCACATCAAGAACTGACATAGGCTTTGAATTTCTTAAACGGAATTCTATCCCAAGTTATGGTCCATTTACTCGAATAGCCTAGTGGAAGGGCTGTCCTACTTAGTTCGTCTGGCCAACACCCTTGGTCCGCCCGACCGGGTCACCCCACTGGTCTCGCCCGGCGGGGTCACCCCATTGGTCTCCGGTCGACCGGGGTTCACCCCTACCGGGTACCCTAAATGGACACCCCTGGCCAGGTCCGTCCCAAGAATTGGCAAAAGACACTCAACTTCGAAGGTCATAACTTTCACCGAACGATTCTGTGTTCGATGGCGGCTCAAAAAGTGCTATTTCAACCCTATTTATTATAGGTTTTTGTGCTTTTATATACTAATTCATTCTAATTAACCCGATTTGCACATTAAGGTCCCTACTATTCTACTGATCGCATTTTGTAGAAAATTTTGCAGCTTTTGCGAGCTAATCATACCAAAATTGTTGAGTCGATCCAAACATAAGAATTCGAAATAAACTCAACATCGAATCGAGACTAAAAGAAAGAAGAGAGAGGTAGCTCGTAAGAAAATGTCGTCGGGAAAGAAGAAAACAAGTAGATCAAAAGAAGCAAAGATAGAGGAAGCCAATGATTTTCGCTTATGAAAGATAGCGAATTTCAAGGATTATAAAATTTCACAATGGTAGCTGAAATTCACTTGATCTCAAAATAAAATTTCCCTCGCTATGCCATATTTTCGCTTATGATAGCTAAATTTTGCTATCATAGCTGAAAATCACCCAGGTATATTAAATTTTTGCTTCCTCGTTTTTTGTGTTCAAACGACCGCTTTGGTTTTTCCTTTCTACCCTTGTAATAGCCTTTTTGTTTTGGTTTGTTTTTGTAATTTCCCTTGCCTCCGCACACTATATGCTAGAGTCAAGGTTTGTAAACATCAATCACTTCATAATAAATACTGAGAAGCTACTCCCGCTTTCCCGTTTCCTTCGCTTCACTTCTTCCCTTTCTTTCCATTTTCTCGGCTGCCAAACACCCTTTGATGATGACAAATCAAAGGATGTTCGGCTAAATCCCCCTCATCCTTGAAGAGGAGGGCCACTGGGTGAATGTTTGAAGGTAAAAACACTGTCCTCATGTTTTTCACGCAAGCATTTATTCCCTTTTTCTGTTTCTGTATCTCACGTTTTAGGTTTGAATCACTGTGATGTACCCTGAGTGGCCGCATTTCTGGCAAGCTTTCAAGGTTCAAAGGGTTGCCATCGTTAGATCCACCGATGCCCAATTAGTTGTCATTTATGAGCTCCTCGCAGTTAGATCCAAAGGATGGTTTAACTGCTTTGAAACATTAAGGGGTAATAAATGCTATACATTAGAAGAAATAATTTTAGGGTTTAGGTTTTAATGCCAAATGAAGAGCCGGTTCGGGAAATGACTATATGTCATCCTCCCCAACGTGAGGAAAAAGACCCGAGGACATTTTGAATGCCTTAGAACCCTAAACCAGTGGCCCGAGACTTCATGGAGTTCTCTTTTACATTTTTTATTTATTTTATTTTCATCCTGCAACCCACCATACACCATTGTTTTTATCAAAACCCCAAAATCCAAATTTAATTCACTAGTTTTGATTTCACTTAAATCATTTGTACGAAGAAAACTCATCCCCGTAGAGTTCACCCTAGACCGCTTATATCATAGTTTTCATGGCGGCGTGAGGGGAGGAATTTAGGATATACCCTTGCTGCTTCGATCACTTACTATGGCACGACCAAATGGCGTCGTTGTCGGATGGTGCTTCAAGTGCATTTGACGAGTCAGGGAACACTTTGCACAGGATCCTCATCACAAGCATCGTGAATCGCTTTTATATTTTACTGTCATTTTCTTTTCATTTCATAAAAAAATAAAAAATTTCAGGACTGTTGTGTCATTGCGTTGCCTTATTTCATCATAGGATTGAATGTTTAGTGGGTTTGAATTGTGACCAAATGGAAGAGGGAGAACAATATAGTGAGTACCTTGTGGAGAGAAACCCTAGGGCTTACATGTCCATGAGGGATTACAGAAACCAGCCATGGCAAAGTCAGTAACCCATGGAGGAATCCAAATGGAATATAGTCCATGAGGGAATATAGAGACTAATGGATCTAGCATACACCTCCTACAAGAAGTATCCCAACTTATGCACCCTCCACATCCACAAGATAGCCTTTGTCTCAAATTTCAACTACTCACGCCTAATCTCCCAATGAGCAAGCAATTCTAGACCTTACCAAACTGGTGGGTGATGCTGTGGAAGAACAAAAGAAATTCAATGCCCAATTGAGTCAAAAAATCCATACTATGGAGAACCCCCTGGAACAAAAACTAGATCAGCAATTTGACAGCCTGCAATGTTCAATTTCAAAGCTTGCCCAGCAGCTTGATCATCAAGGGTGAGTAACAGAGAGTGGTGCTCAGAAAGGGACACTATGGTGGAGGATCACTGGCTAACAACAGGAACCCGAAACCGACTTTAGAAAAAAGGGTAAAATGGTACTGATCAAAATCCGAATTTTTCTAGATCTCTGACGACGACGCGGGACATAATCGCGAGTTCGTTTAGCTTAAATCTAAGTACATAGCCTAATTTCACAAACTCCGAGACAAATGGGATTTGCACGATTTCGGGAGAAACGACAAATTAGCAAATGACAATGGCATAAAAGTCCCACATCACACGGATACATGCGTGTAGGCTACGTGTCTAGAGGAAAGTAGTCTTGCATGAGGGTAAATGTTAGTGGATGCTAGGTGTCTTGGATAGGCTTTGCATGAGATTTAGTGGGAAGAAAGTGAAACAGACGACATGTGGGATGCTATGTGTCATGAGGAGAGAAAGAAGAGGTGTTCTACACCTAGATAAGTATTCTCCATCAAAAGCAAACTTGTTCGGTGGGGAAAGAGGAGAGAAAAAGGGAAGAGGAGAATAAAAGAGAAAAGAAAAAGAAAAGAAAGAGGAAGAAAAAGAGAGATTTTAGAGAGAGAGACTCCACATTCTCTCTAAATTTCCCGACAATCAAACTGGCGGTTTCAAGCGGAGCAAAAGGAAGAGTTCAACCTCACGGCAAGGGCTTAGCATAGAAACCGGAGTTGGAGAGTTTTGACAAAAACTCCAAGAGGTAGGTCTTCTACTACTTTGGTTACTCTCTACCCTAAGGGTTGTGTGGTGGTTGTATTGTCTAAGGGGAATGTTGGGTTGCGTTTTGAACCATAGGAAGCTGCCATAGTGTGATAGTACGCATTAACCGGACCTTAGAACTGGTTTTTGGGTGGGAAGGAAAGGGAATTTGGAAGTGATTCCTTCTAGTAAATTGTAGCCACATCAATGAATTTGATGTTAGGATTTTGAATTTCTCGATTTGGACCTCTGTAGACCAAGTTATGGTCTTTTTACCGATGTCAGCTCAGCTAGATCTGGTCGGGTCAGTTCGGCCAGTTCGGGTCAACTAGCTGGACCTTCGAGTTGATTTTTGGGTAATAAATAAAGGGAATTTGGAAGTGATTCCTTCTAGTATATTGTAGCCACATCAATGAACTTGATGTTAGACTTTTTAATTTCTCGATTTGGACCTCTTTAGACCAAGTTATGGTCTTTTTAACGAGGTCAGCTCAGCTAGATCTGGTCGGGTTAGTTCGGCGGTTGGGTCAAATCATCGAATACTGGGTTGTTTGGGATAAATAAAGATGATAATTCGAGTCAAATGTCATCAGTGACTGATGTTGAACTTTGAATTTCTCAGTTTGAGTTTCTGTGGGTTAGTTATGGGTCTTTCGCGAAGATCGCCGGAAGTGTTGTGGATCAGGTCTGACCCAGTTCAGATCAACTCGCCGGATTCGGTTGTTTGGAGTGATAAGTCAAGAATTTAGTGATTATTCGCCTGAATGGTGTAAATCCATCCAGTAGATGACGATGTGGGCTGTTCTGCTCACATGGGCGCCGGTTGCAGTCTTTGATGCGATCAAATGAGGTGATATCGAGTCAATCAATGAGGAATCGTGATTACTGCGATGATCAGCGTTTCGTCAAGCCGGAAGGTCAGCAGACCTCGTCCGGCGAAGCGCGCCGCGGAGGTCATGGACCTCATGCGGCGGAGGTCGGCCCGAGACCTCATACGGCGGAGTCGGCCGAGACCTCGTCTGTGAGGTCCAGCGGACCTCCTGCCCGTGAAGGTCGGCGGACCTGCGTCCGAGTGGAGGTCAGCGGACCTCATGCAGCGGTCAGCGGGCTCTTCAGCGAAGGTCAGTAGACCTCATGCAGAAGAGCTCATTCAGTTCGGGTCAGTTCGTCTGAGTTGACTACGTATGACCTCGGCCGGAAGGTCACTTAACTCAGCCATTCGAACTCCGTTTGGTGTTCTTGGACTCTATGGAAGAAAGCCCACGAGTCAAAGATCACAATTCATATGCCTGAGGTTGTTGTTGGGCGTCAGCCTGAAGTTAGACAGACTCATCAGGTCAGCTCAGCTCATCCAGTTCAGTGTGGTCGTTGGATTGCGGCCTCAGCGAGGAAGGTCATAACTCCACCGTCACGAACTCCGTTTCGAGATTGTTCTTGGACTACATGGAAGAAGCCCATTGAGTCCGATTTCAGTCAGCAATGTGTGAAGAGACAGTGGTGATCATAACATTACTGAGGTATGTTTTGAACCACAGTACGCAAGGTTACTTGGTTGTGTCAAAGTTAAGGATAAAGGTTTTAACATGACCATTGCATGGTATGTTGTGAGGCTGTTATGCTTGGTGCGAGATTATCGTAGGTTAGCCTAAGGAAAGGATGTATGATATTATGGTTTAGTCATGGATGAATGCTAATGTGTTTGATAATATATATATATATATATATTGGCATGAAGTGTAGGAAATTTATATGCTTGTGATGTATGCTTGCATGGTATGTTAACATGAGTAAAATAATACCCGGAATTATGTAGCACTCATATATATATATACAATTGGCATAATAGCATTGCACGTGCACGAAAACATCGCATGACATGGGTGTGAGTGCATGGTTGGGATCGGCACTGTGTTAGGTGTTCGATGGAGTGTCATGGGTACATGGTTGTGAGTCAACATTGATATGGCGTTGATTGGTGGACTCGGGTAGTGGGACAAAGTCCAAGGTATACGGTTTTGAAAGAAATGAAAGCCACAAAACATGCATGTTTTGAGTAGCAAGATGGGAGTGGGATCCCCAGAGATTGAAGACCCAAATGTTGTCACGGTTAGACATGAATCCCAATGATGTAAGTTCCAGTGAGAAAATGTTGGAAAGGGTTTGCGGCGTCGGCGGTAGAAAATCAAAAATCGTAGCCACCTGAATATAACAGACAAAGAAATTTGATCGAATCAAATGGCAGACATGGGGTACGATGAGTTTCAAATTTTTAAAAACAAAAACTCTTGTTTGGAAAATGGTCATTAATGGAACAAAATAGCCAGTTGGTTTTTTCACACTTAGCATGTATAGGTGTGAGAGTCGATGAAGTGACTCGAGGATATGAGCTGAGGATGACCTCGCCATTGACGTTGTGGAGTATCTTACTTGAATGTGTTTGTTCTGATCGTGCATGTGCATGGGTGGGGAGTAATCCTTGGGAGGTGTGCTGCGGGGCTTTCTTTCGCGTCGATAGGACCCCTTCCGGGTACACAGAAGACGCTCCCCTCGAGTAGTGAGAAGGCCAGGGTTGTGGCCTTGAGAAGATGTTTGTGTAAATATATTAGAACAATGTGGTTTCATATATTTTTATGTAAAAGAAATTTGTACATTAAGCTCACTTGAATGAAAAAAAAAAAAATGACCCCTGAGAGTTTTAGGTGTCTGACCTTCTAAAAGGCATAGTAGAAAATTTTGAATCCTCAGGCATTAGTGCTATCTTGCCTATAAAAAGGAGAAGAAGAAGCAACCTCCCTAGTGTTGTGAGAGAAGCGTGGACGAGAAAGCGATGGAAGGACGAGCTATCATTTGATCAAACCCCATAGGTGGATCTAATGCCCTTGACCCAAAAACAACCCACATAGTAGCCCCTCGGCCCGACCAAGTGTATCTGCCCCTGGCTGCTCAAGCTAAGTCCAACCCATCACTTTGCACATATCTGAGAGACGAATTAGTGACCTCTGTACAGAATTTTGCCACTACATCAAATACACAAGCAATTGCCTACATTGCATGGCACAGGTTGGTTAGGTGTGGATTGGTTGGAGCACCGAACCAGCATTCTAGGCTCATGATTAAATGACCTCAAAGGCTGTAGGAGTAGTTTGGAGCAGTCTCTCCCACTTTTTGTTTTAATTTTTCATGTTTTATTTTATTTTAATTGGATTTCTATAATTTGTCTCTTTAGATTTTCTCTAATTTTTAAGTTAATCTTTGTTCATTGTTTTTCACTTTTACCTTGATTTTTAATTTTCTTGTATTAATTTTGCGAGTTTAAGTGAAATTTTGAAACGAGAATGAAGATCAGTATCTGGGCGGGGAGGCCCGCAATCATAGCGAAATTTTTAAGCAAAACTAGCGAAATTTTAAGCTATCTGGGAATTTAACTATATATGAAATTTTACATATACATAGCAGTACTAGCTATGTGTGAAATTTGCTATTAAAATTCTGTCTGACTTTGTCCCAGCAGTGTTTTCATGTTATTTTATTTTTATTTTATTTTATTTTATTTTTTTATTTTAAAAAAGGTTTTATTTTATTATTATTACTTTATTTTATTCATACAAAAAATCGTTTTTATTATTATTTATTAAAAAAATTATTTTATTTTATTTTTATATTAAAAAAAATTTTGTGTAAAAAAATTGTCTTTCAAAATTTTTTTATTTTATTTTATTATTTTATTATTATTTTATTTTAATTTTCAAAAAAAATAAAAAAATCAAAAAAATCAAAAAAATCAAAAAAATTTCGCTATTAGACATAGTGAAAATTTATGGCAATAGCGAAATTTTCGACATGTCAATTTTCACTACCATAGTGAATTTAAGCTATGCGTGAAGAACCTCATATATTGTTGTTTTACCTCCAATTTTGTTTCGCTCATGCTTTCATCGAACTCAGTTTTGGCGTTTTTGGTACCGTTGGAAAGCTTAGAGTGTAGAATACAAATATATCAGAAAGAACATTTTGAAATTGAAGGTGTAATTTTAAAAAATTCTCCAACCTAGTCATTTTCCTCTCTTTCTTCTCTTGTTTTATTTGAAGCTAAGCGGAGTGAATAAGATGTCAGTGAAAGCTTGCAAGTCTCCTATCCAAAAAGCGATCCACATCTCATCAAGGGGTAACACTTCCTTCCTAAATTTTCAATCAAGCCCTATTTGGACAGAGATGTTTGGGTTGGGGGGAGAGTTAGCGAAGGAAGTGGCTTTTGTATTTTATTTTTGTTACTATTTTGAGTAAGCCCATTTTGTGATGTTGGGTGGCTTACCTTTGGGTTCCTTTCTATAAAGCTGTTATATTACTCTGACTTACTTTTCAAAATTTGGACTCATTTGCAACCAAAATTTTTATATGTTTGCACAGCTCATAGTTTGAAAAATTGAAACTTTGTCAATTCTATTGATGTTAGATCGGTTCCATGCCTGGTCAGTGGATGATCAGTTGAACTCTTGTTGCTTTAGGCCCTTTTTCTTCCACCTTTAGCTAACCACACCACAGTGCACTCGAGGGTTTCTTCAATAACTGGCCATAACTTCCTAAACCTTGCAATAACCTACCCTAGTTTCGTTGACCACCTTTAATGGAGTTAAGGACCCCATGAATAGAAGGCCAATGTGTATTCAAAATAAAAGAAAGAAAAAGAAGAAAATTTGTAGCAGCTTTCACTTGGCAAGAGCAGGCACAGTCCGAGGGGTATATGTGAAAACCTTTAAACCAGTTGCCACCTAAGCCTTGTTTGGTTGGGAGTCGTAGGCAGTGCTTCGCTACATGGGTGGATGGGTGGGTTTAACCAAGTTGTAGGTCTTCGGAGTCTGAAATCATTCGAAGTCGAGGGTGAAACTGAAGAGTTTGTGGTCGAAGATCCTTATGACCAGTGCCTAAGCCTTAATTGGTTGAAGTCATCGGTAGATCCCGTTACATGGACTTTGGTGGTCGAGTTCACCCGACATTGCACCACAACACAAAAAAAAAAAAAAACAAGTTGTGGAATAAGAAGTGGGTCCTGATCTATTTAGGTCGGTTAGCATGCTAGGTTGTGGCAATAGCTAGGTTGGGGGGAGAGTGCAGTTTAGCAGTTTATTGTTGAAGCCGTCGAAGCAAACATTTTAGATTTTGGTGGAAGTTTGGTTGATTCATCGAGAAGAAACTCTTTTGATACTGATTTTGTATGGCATTCATTCTCGAAATGGTTATTGGACAAGGGTTTGATGATTCTTACTTAGGGTTAGGCATTGCCCACATTCACAACCTTTTTGAAATATAATTTTGTGAACATTATTTTATTTATCATTTTGTATGCTGCTTTCTTTCTTTCTTTCTTTCTTTCATTGCTAAGGGACTAGCGATGTGTAGGTTAAGTGTGATTGAGTGCCCAAAGTGCTATTTTGAACCCTATTTATTATAGGTTTTGAGTGCTTTTTCTATACTAATCATTCTAATTAACCCAATTTGCACATTAAGGTCCCTACTATTCTACTGATCGCATTTTGTAGAAAATTTTGCAGTTTTTGCGAGCTAATCATACCAAAATTGTTGAGTCGATCCAAACATGAAGAATTCGAGTCAAACTCAACATCGTAAATCAGAGACTAAGAGGAAAGAAGAGTAGAAAATAGAAGAAATGTCAAGCTGGAAAGGAAGAAATGCAAGCCAGTTGGTGCGGGAGGGGGGCGCCGATGAAACGATGATTTTCGCTATGGCATAGCGAAATTTCGCAGAGATTAGAAAATTTACTTAATATTAGCGGATTTATGATCAGCGAAAATTTCGCTATGCCATATTTTGGCTATGATAGCGACTATGATATGAGGCCCAGCTATCATAGCGGCTCCGCTATCATAGAGAAAATCGCGTACATAAGCGAAATTTTGCTTCTGTTTTTGTGTTAACGACTAGTTTTGGTTTTCTCCTTTCTACCGCTATAATAGCCTTTGTTTGGTTTGTTTTGTAATTTCCTTATACGCACACTATATAAGCTAGAGTCAAGGTTTGTAAACATCAATCACTTCATAATAAATTTTGGAGAAGCTTTCAGCTCTCCCGTTTCCCGCTTCTCCTCTGCTTCATTTTCTTCCCCTTTCTTTTCATTTTCTGTTACTTATTACCGCTTTGATGATGACAATCAGGGATGTTGGCTAAACCCCCCTCATCCTTGAAGAGGAGGGCCCTTTGGAGTGAATGTTTGAAGGTAAAACAACGTCCTCATGTTTTCAAGCAAGCATTTATTCCCTTACTCTGTTTAAGTATCTCTCACGTTTTGGGGTTTGAATCAGCTGTGATGTACCACAGGTGTTAGCGATTGTAGCTGACTTTCAAGGTTAGGTGGTTGCTTCTTTGTTAGATCGATGCGGTGGTTGTCATTTATGAGCTCCTGCAGTTAAGATCGGTGGTAGTTTCTTGTTTTAAGTGACAGGGTAATAAATGCTATACATTAAAAGAAATATTTTTAGGGTTTAGGTTTAATGCCAAATGAAGAACGGTTCGAAATGACTATATGTCGTCTCTGTGTAGAAAAAAGACCCAGAAACACATGTTGAATGCCTTAGAACCTAAACCGGTGGCAGAGACTTCATGGAGTTCTCTTTGCATTTTTATTTTATTTTTGTTTCATCACATCTACCTGCTCTCTTTATAAAAGCCCCAATCTAATTTAATTCCACCAGTTTTGATTTCACTTAAATCATTTGTCTGAAGAAAACTCATCCTGTGTTAAAATACTGAACCGCTATCTTCTTGAGTAGTTTGCTACATTGGTAGAAGGAATTTAAGATATAAATTTTGTTGATTCCAGATCACCCTACTATGGCACGAATCAGTGTTCTTGGACTCTATGGAAAGCCCATTGAGTCACGATTGCAGCCATGTTTTGTGGGCGTTGACGATCGGGCGTTAGTTAAATGATTAAGTGCTGGATTGGGTAGGCTGGCGGGTAAATTGCCTATTCATGTGTGACACTCGACGGAAGGTCGCCAAGCTTCTTCGTCTCAGAACTCCGTTTAGGTGTTCTTGGACTCTATGGAAATCCCATTGAGTTAAGCTTCTAGAAGGATGCCTTTGGAGGGCAGTGGGTGTTGGAGCCGTCCGGAAAGAAGCGTTCGGGTAGGTAAGGTAGGTTAGCCGGGTAAGGCTGCCTAGTCATGTGTGACCTCCAACTTCGAAAGGTCATAACTTCTTCGTTTGAATTCCGATTTGGGTGTTCTTAGACTCTATGGAAAGCCCATTGAGTCAAGTTTTCAGCTGAATTCCTTTGGATGGCATTAGGTGCTGGATTCGGCCAGAAAGGAGCGTTCAAGTAGGTAAGGTAGGCTAGCCGGGTAAGGCTGCCTAGTCATGTGTGACCTCCAACTTTGGAAGGTCATAACTTCTTCGTTTGAATTCCGATTTGGGTGTTCTTAGACTCTATGGAAATCCCATTGAGTCAAGATTCCAGCCGTATGCCTACATGGGCATTGGGTACTGGATCTGGCCGAAATGGGGCGTTGAATTTAGGTAAGGTAGGCTAGCGGGTAAAATTTGCCTAGTCATGTGTGACTCCAACTTATGAAGGTCATAACTTCTTCGTCTGAATTTCGATTTGGGTGTTCTTGGAATCTATGGAAATCCCATTGATTCAAGATTTCATTTGTATGCCTATGGAGGCATTGATGCGGAAATTTGGTTGAAAAGGGGCGTTCGATTGGGGTAAGGTAGGCGCTAGTGTCTGGTAGATTTGCCTAGTCGTATGTGACTTCCAACTTCGGAAGGTCATAACTTCTTAGTCCGAATTCCGATTCGGGTGTTCTTGGACTCTATGTAAAGCCCATTGAGTCAAGATTCCGCTATAGGTGCCTGTGGAGGTGGGTGATCATAACTTATGATATGGCGATTTTTGCACTTAGGAATTGTGCGGGTTGGTTGTGTCAAAGTGAATAGCTTAGGGTTTAATATGACCATTGCATGGGATGTGGTAGGTTGTTGCCAGGTTGTTATATGTGGGACAGTTTGAACTGGAAACTAGAAAGTTTCTAGGTTTATCAGTTGTTTGATGTTGCATGGATGATTGGAACCAAAGGCGGTTCATGGTGTGAAGGCGTGAGGTACCACATTGGATTGAGTCCAAGATTGTGAGGCCTTGTTGTATGTTATGGCTTGTGTAGATAACATGCAGTATGATATGACATGTTAATGTATGTTGTGTATGATGTATTAACATGGGTTGTGCATGGAAGATAATTATAATGTATATGAGTATCCATGGTATATTGATGTTGCTTTCGTTAATATATATATATATATGTGATACATTAAGCATGAATTGTTTCAAATGACATATTGCATTCCATATGCAGGGACACCTAGGAAATTAGGTGTGAGTCTGTCATGAAAAGAAAGAAAAATGGAAAAATGGTTGTGAAGGAATTTCAAGGGAAAGTTTTGAAGAATTGCCTTGGAAGTGGTCAAACCAGTTCATCTCGGAGAATTTGACCCATGACTCTTTCGGAGGAAAAATGATCAGTGATTCGCGCCGGTAGTCCAATATATTTACCGAAACTCGATATGAGGTTTTCAAGAACAAAAATCTTTTGTTTTGAAAACAGTATTTTCTCACATTTGGCTTAGGCATTCGTGAGGGAGTCAGTGAGGGCTCGAGAAGTGGGAAAGGGTGAGTCGCATTCTCATCCATATCATGTAGACATTTAATTAGGAACATGTTGTTTTGTAGATGTTTGATGTGCCATTGCGTGTGCACTTAGGTGGGAGTAACGTGTAGGAAAATTTATTTCTGCAGGCGTTCTTCCATGCTGTCGAGGAATATTATTTCGAGATACGAGAGTACTCGAAGGCGATGCTCATTAGAGGCCTCTGTGAGAACAAAGCCGACATGTGGCTTTGGCATTTATTTTGTATAACATGTATTAGAATTTTAAATTTTAATATATGTTTGTATTAAAACAATGTAATAAACTCTTGGCCTTAATAGTGTATAGTTGGTTTAAATGTTTGATGAGTATGATGTGTGTAGGCCCAGTGGCGGGCTTTGCTACGTGTGTGTCTCGTGATTTGAAGACGAAGGTATTAAAATGCGGATTGACGGGTTGTCAGCCCAGGACTGAGGATCGGGGTGTCGCATTCTTTTGTCCTTTAAACTTTGAAAAATCAATTTCAATAAGTTTATATAATGGAATCATTCAAGCTATTAAGTCATATCCTTTTCACCATTCTCAATCTCACAAATAGAAACTGCGTTTTTCAGTAAGTTGCTTGTAATGAACCAAGAGTTTTGATGTTCAGAATTCTGGTGAGTTTTTTACTAATCCATATTCATTTTCTTATTACTATAAACTTTTTTTTTTTTTTTTTTTTTTTGTGGAGGACCAAATTTTATTATGTTGTGAAAGGTTATCACCCATCAGAAATGAGGATGCCTTGAGGCCCATGATCTTTTGAAAGTTACACATTCATTTGCTTATTTTTAGAAACTTTTTTGTGCAATACGAAGTTTTGTTATGTTGTGAAAGGTCATCATCAATCGAAAAAGAGGTTGTCTTCAGGCCCATGGTTGCTGTTGATCAACGTATATCAAAATTAATAATAATAATAATAATAATAATAGTAATAATAATAATAAAAATTAAAGTTTAAAATAATAATAATAATAAGATGTTTGTCAAAAGTTATAAGAATTTTGGAATTATTAATATAATAAAATTAGTTTTAAGTATAATAGAGCAAGCACAAATAATTTTTAAAAGAAACTTAAATATTAAAAGATGATGATCAACTTTTTCTTTAAACATTTTTTTTTTCAATTTTAAGCTATGCTTGGTCAATACATTTCTAATAAAATTTAATTTTATAAATTATTTTTATATAAATTTAAACTCATTTTAATTTTTATTTGAGAAGATATAAAGTTTATAAATTTTCCTTCCTATATTTTATTTTTTCCTTAATAGTTAGGATGGAAAAGAATATTAAATAAGAATATATATTTTTTCCAACTCTATATTTAAAAAATTAGCATTTTTTTCTTTTTTTTATAAATTAATAAAAATAAAATTTTGAAATTGATAAAAATTAATAATTATTTCATATTTATATTTATTCAGTTTAATGTTACAATAATTGTAAAACCCGGGAAAAAAAAATTCAATTTTTCTAAAAAAGAGTAAAACGATAATTTCGGTTAAAACCCGGAAAATTTCTAGATATTGGATGATGAAACGGACTTCACCATTGAATTCGTCTCGGGAAATCTAGTTACCCCGTCGAATTTCGTCGGATTCTGAGACAGTTGGAATTTCACGTTTTTCGAGGCATCGAGTGTCGGGTGACACATGGTATGATCCTATGGATGCCACATGGAAGCTTAGGGGAGTGACACATGACATGACATGTTGTGCACTTGTGTGAATGACTCACATTGAGCCAAGTGTCAAGTGGAGGAATAAAACAAGAAAATTAGAAAAGAAAAAAAAAATAAGAAAAGTTAAAAGGGGAAAAGGCCATTTTTTGGCACAGAAACGGAGTGAGGATAGTGAGCATGAGGGGAAGAGGGAGAGAGAAAGGAGAAAAGTAGAGAGAGAAACTTATCTTTAAGATTTATGGTAATCGGATTGTAGGTTTTCGTCGGAGCAAATGGAAAAGTCGGTTCATGCATCGAGAGCTATGCTGGGTACCAAAGTCTTGGAGTTTCGTCAAACTCTACGAGATAGGAATTTTTATGAATTTTCGGGATGTTTTGGACCGTCGGTGCGAATTTTGAGGCATTTCAGATAGTCCGGGCCGGTTGAGTTTAGTTAGGTTTGGTTTTAATCTGAGATTGATGTCTTTGGGTTTTTGTTGTTTTTTTCGGTATCAACATGTTGTAGATAAGTAAATTAAAAAAATGGTTCATGGCCATGAAGGACCGAGAGTACCTTGTTTTATGTGGATTCGAATTTGGGCCATTTTGTATGTTATTGACTCCTGACTTTCGGCGCGTGTCAGTGAGGGTGTCATTTTTATTTTTATTTTTATTTTTATATATTTGTAAGTGATAACCTTTAAGCTTGTTTATTCATATATTAAGCGTTTAACTTGTCTTTGCCTTACGTGTAGCGGATTCTGAAATATATATAAAATTTCCGTATATAAAAGGGTTCAACATTTACAATATTTACATTGTTTACAAAAACAAAACATATACAAAAATAGACCAAAAGGTCTTTAGTGAGCACCTAGTAGTGTGTTGGCCTTGGTTGTTGATGTGCAGTGTCCGGACTTCTCGTTTCTACTTCTCCTGTATCTACACGGATGAAACACTCGTGCTAAGCTTATAGCTTAGTGGGAATTAATACATATGGATGACCTCTAATAATGGTCATCACACTTCTATACACATGCATACACATCTAACATATCATATCATTTAAACATGCTTATACATATTTCATATTTACTTATTATACCATGTTTCATTTCTTATCATTTTACACTTTGCTTCATGTTCATGTCATAATATACTTGTCATCGCATAACGGTGCTATGCTTCTCTTATTATATCATATCATTTCATATGTCTTATTCAAGTCATTTGTTTTATGTTTCATGTCTGCTTAAACCTTATAAGTGGATAAAGGAAACTATAAGGACTCGAAGGCGTTGTACTCACTGTACGAAACAGTTGTCTATAAGGGCCTGAAGGCGTTGTTATCATTGTGCGAGACAATGACCATCTATAAGGAGTCGAAAGCGGCTGTTGTTATCATTATGCGAGACAATGACCATCTACAGGAGCTCGGCGATGGCCAATATGAATGGGACCAAGCGATTAGTATGTTACGAGACTTGTTTTTTCCGCAATAGGCATGCCCGTCTATCCCTCTATAAGGTTAGCGGTGATCGGATGTATATTTTTATGTTGATCACGTATTTCATATTCTCGAATAATTATTTTCATCCGATAATCATATGCGATATTTACAATCATTTATTAGTATTTTTTGCATTTTTCATATCTCATTATATGCATTAATAACTATGGTTACCATGTATGCTTATGAGTTATTTACTATCATTCCAATTTCATCAAGCTATATATGGATGGATTCTATACTCAAAGGGATTTCATGGAGTCGAGAACATCAAGCGGAGTTCGGATAAGAAATTATGACCGTCCAAAGTTGGAGGCTTCACATGAACAGTGACTACGAAAGCATGCCATGAGGGCTATATTTTTCGCGATTTATGGACCTAATATGAGTTCCCGATTTAAATCAAGCTATATATGGATGGATTCTAGACTCAAAGGGCTTTCCATAGAGTCTAGAACATCGAGCTTGGACCAGACTGAAGAAATTATGGCGAATCCAAAGTTGGAAGTTGCCCGTGAATAGTATTGCAAGCAGAACCAGCCGGGGTGTAGCATGCATCTCCTAGAGGTCGAGTTGACTGCCCGTCGACCAGGCACTCGTGAATGTCGGTTGATTTCGACATCTCTCACCAATCGGGCGGAAGTCTTCTTTGTGCGGGAGCTCTACCCATATACAAACTGTCCCCAAACAATCCAATATAACAATATATGAGTGAAAACGACCCTTGAGCATAAACCAATATTCATCCAAATAAATCCCAACTATATACAATAGTTCAAGAGTTAAAATTACTCTTATACAACATATGTGCAAATTCTATAATTCTAGCCATGTACTACATCATAATACCAAAGCCACAACGGCATTTCTTCTAAACAACGTTAGGAATGAGTCGTCCCTCGTGCTCCTGTACCTGAAAATATCCCTTGACGGGGTGAGCTATCGCCCGGTAATGGAATCACCACTAAATGGGTTACTCTCCACCTAAAGTGCATATCTGATATACGATGAAAACATACATTCAAGTAAATGCGCGTGATCTGCTTGAATGTCACCATGAATCAACTCATACCTAGGAGTCCTCATGACTCCTCACACTTACCTAAAGCACGTGTGAAACATTATTTTCAAAACAAAGGTAATTGTTTTTTAATTATGGACAACCCTCAGATATAAGTAATGGGCCAGGCTACGATCTGTTAGTGAACTGACCCTCAGTGTATATCAATTGGGCCGACTCCGACGATATTTTATATGGACTACCCTCCGATAAATATTATTATTAGTCAACCCTCCAAAACCACTCTCTCGATGAATCACCTCATGCACTCCCACTCCTATCGTTCTAAGTGCCCCGATTGCATATGGAATGCATGATGCCAATTCCAATACAATCATATAACACATGCAAATATATAATCATGAATATTTTCACATAATTTAAATCACACAAACATGTTATGCAATTTCACATTCCATTACACCAAAAATTAGCTCCGTGGGCTAATTAACAACCACGAGCAATTCGATTTGAATTACTTAACAAATATATTATTTGCAAAAATATTTTGTGAACCTTTATTTATAGACGGTGAAACCCTCAGGTTACTGTTTTCGGCAATTCACCAATCATCGGTTCACTTTGTGAACCCGAATTTCAACGGCCTTATGCATATCACAACACAATCCATGGCATAAGTTGATTAGCCACCCCGAAGCGGTCAGTGGCTGATCCGCGGACTATAAATTTAGGTTCCGTAATTTCAAACGATTAGGTCCCGAGTTTTGGGGCCGGAAGTCAGCTGACCGATTCAGGCCTCAATCCAACGAAACATTATGAAACACTTAAATAGAGTGTAAAACCCGAAGTAGGATAAATCCCTACCTTTCGGGGTTTGACGAAACTCCCAAAAGCCCAGAGCCCCAGCGTAGGCCTCTTGTCATTAACTTTCCTTCTTGTCAGAAGAATTCGCGGTCGGATGTATAAATCTAGAGAGAAGTTGGATTCTCTCTCACTAGAAATGACAAAAATGGCTACTGGATCTTTTTTCCCCCTTTCTCCTGCACGTTTACTTTTCTTTTGTTTGAAGAAGATGGCCACTATTCCCAAATTTGTCCCATTATCATTTAATCAACTTCCAAAATGACCATTTTGTCCCTTAGCTTGGATTTTCAACATTTGGCACTATCTCGGTCGTCCATTTCCATCATCTCTCTACCCATGCACCTTGTGTAACATGAGTACATGTTATATGTGACTTTTGTTACATCTGATTTTGTTTTCCGGCACCCGATACTCGATGCCTCGAAAAACGTGTAAATTCTGACTGTCTCGGAATTCCACGAAATTCAACGTGGTAGCTAGATTTCGCGAGAAAATTCCAATGGAAAAATCCGTTTCGTCATCCGAGATCTAGAGAATAAATTTCGGATTTTTGACAGAAATTACAATTTTACCATTTTTCCTAAAATTGGAATTTCTCGGGTCTTACATAGGGCCTACTGTTTTTTGTGATTTCTGGACCTAATATGAGTTCTAATTTCATCAATCTCTATATGGATGGATTCTAATATCAAAGGGATTTCCATAGAGTCCAAGAACATCCGAAACGGAGTTCGGACAAAGAAATTATGACCATCTGAAGTTGGAGGCTTCCCATGAACAGTGACTACTAGTAGAACCAGCAGGGCCTACTATTTTCATGATTTCTAGACCTAATATGAGTTCTAATATTATCAATCTATATATGTATGGATTCTAGACTCAAAGGGCTTTCCATAGAGTCCAAGAACATCCGAAACGGAGTTCGGATGAAGAAATTATGACCATCCAAAGTTGGAGAAATTTTTCTGACATCTCTGCAAAACCTCGATATTTCTTTATCACAAATATTCCTCAATTGAGATTACAATCAACTAAACCAGAGTCCAAAACACAACCAATATACCAAGTAGGAGTTCTTTTGAGCCAAATTCATAAAAAAAAAAAAAAAAAAAGGGTTATGGTTTCTTTGTTCATCCAAACAATTCCATACAAAGTCCAAAAAGTCAATAATTTATACCAAAATCATACTTTCCATACAAGTTCCATACAAAACTTTACAAATTTCATACCTTTCTTTGGCTTTCTTCTTCTTCTTCTTATTATTCTTCTTCTTCTTCTTCTTCTTCTTCCCCTTCTCTCTCTACTTTTTTCTCCCTTCACGTTTTGCTCCCCCAAAATGGGAGACCAACTTTGTCTTATCCCATTTGAGTTTATTTTCCTTTGTACCCAAGTTGGTCCTCATTTCTCCTATATTGCAAATCAAGTTATGCCATTTATATAATAACCTACCATCTTCTTATATTATGTCTTTTGTGTCCCATTTTGACAAGTTACAAATTTACCCTTGTATCTTGTACAAATTCCGGGTTTCAAAATTTTCTCACTTAGCAAAATAATAATTACGAAAAATTTCCAAATGCACTAATGATATACCCTAATTATGTTTAAAAATGACTAGGGTGTATTTTGGGGTGTTACAATTCTCCCCCCTTAAAATAAATTTCATTCTCGAGAACCCTGACTATTGAAATCTTATTCCCACCTCATTGTCGATTTTGGTTCCCATGTCTCTTCTTTCCCATACTGTGATATTTGTCAAAACACTTTTACTAGGGACTTGCGCCATTCCATAGCGTCGCTATTCAGTCTTCAAATAGCTTTCGACTCTTCTCTTCCAGTGAAATCTTCTTATGCTTTTGTATCTTATTTGGTAATATATGCGTGTGTCGGAAACGAGTATCATAAACATAGACACATGGAATATATCAAGTGTTGGCTAACTCGGAAGAGAGTGCGGCGATATGCTACTAGTCCCGACTCTTCACCACAAAAATCTCATAAGGGCCCGTGAATCTTGGACTCATTTTCCTTTTTCTTCCAAGCAGATATCACTACGGGAGATACTTTAACTCTTTGTCCTCGACTTCGCCTCTATATCCTTTCTCTTAATTAACATAAACATTTATACTCTTTAACAGCCTTTTAACCTACGCTGAATATCAGACTTTTCATACATGTCCTTTACTAAATGGACCAATAATCTTATGCTTGTCCAACTTTGTCTTATGAGTTCTATCTTCTTCCACACGAAACTATGGGAATGTATCAATCTGGATCGTGCTTGTTGTTATGGTAATTCATCAGTGAATATCTATCTGACCTTCCTGGAGAAATGAATACAATATAGCATGTCTTCGACACACAAAATTACTCTTGAAGCCTCATTCTTTGGATGGAAGCGTTCACGTGAATCTTCATGTTATATTCTTAGAACATAGCGTCGCAAGTGGTTGATGATGGTTCTCGATGCAGAATCCCATGCAATACATGACCATTCACTCCCACAAGGTTCCATTTAGACAATCCGTGGAGTAGTGAAATCAGAGCAAATAGAGTAAGCGAACTTGGTCGATTTGTCTAATTACCCAAATTGCATCATGTTTCCTTTAGGTGAGGAAAATCGGATAAATCATAAAGTAATGTTATCCATTTCCATTGGGGAGTGGAAGGATTCATAAACGGATGGTACCCAATGTTAAACCTTACTAGCGACACGTCGGACATGAATCTGCGTGCTCGAAATGTCGCCTCATCCTAAGCCTGCCAATGAGTACTGCTGCATACATCTGTACATCTTGTGCCTCCGGGATTATGTTGAGAACGGTGTTGTGGCTTCATAATATCTTCTTTTCAAATCACGGCATTGGTACGCCAATGCGTATCTTATACAACAAACCTCCTTTTTCTCTAGTAGCATAATGATTAACGTAAATCTTGTAATGTGGAACTGTCTCTTGTGACTTTGGTATCCCATTTTCTGCCTCCTCTACCTTTCATCTATATACCTGTCCAAATCTACTACAATCCTTCATTGAATATCTCTGTAGCTTGGTATCATTTTTTCTAAGCATCTCTATCATTTTGCTTTAAATTGAGTGTCTCGATTGGGCTGACAAGGCTCTGGAGTGCAAAGTCTCCGACTCTGCTGCCTAAGTCTAAGCAAATCATTTTCTACTGAAGGCATCATACAACATTTCTTTTACGAGGGTGGTATCAATTATAATCATGACAGTCTTCTGCAACAATTCTTTCCCAGCGTTACCTCAATTAAATCACAGTTTAACCAACTCTTTACTACTCTATAGTCAATAGAGAAAGATCGCATTTTTCTATCTCTAATAGTCTTTCTAGAATTTTCCAAGCGAACTCTGACTAACTCCAGTCATTAGTGTTAGGATAGTTTTGTTCCATGTGGTTTCATTGTCTAAACATAAAGCCTGCCGCACCCACATCTTACATTCTGCCGTCCCCGACAATACCTAAAGCATCTTTCCACAGGAGTACTCTTTTCTGGGGAAAGTGGTTCGTCATCTGTTATGACAACCTCACCTTCTTAACCAACTCTTCAGGGCATTTGTGCACGTCTCAAACTGTTCTGTTTCTACGAGTAACTTGGTGGCGGAAGAAGCTATGCAGAAAAGCCTCCTAAATCTTCTATTGTTGACTAAAACTTTATCTCAGGTTACATTGAGTGGTTTTCAGTCATGGCAGCCCTCAATCTTTACATTAAGTGCTCTTGTACCCCGGATTGACTATCTGGCCTAGAAGAAACTGCAGCCAAAAATCATTTGTTAGACTTAGCGTATAACTTCTTTTCCTGTCTCAAGCGTTATAGGACTATTTTCAGATGTTGTTCATAATTCCTGTCATTCTTAGAATATCGAGATATGAATTTAATAAGACCACTATACTCTTGATCTCACATGAAGTCGGAATACCTATTCAATAAATCCATGGTGTTGTCCTGTTTGTCAGTTAACCCAAATATTGCATTACAAAAAACTCTGTCATATATTTTTATTCTAAATGTTAGTTCAGGAGCATCAATTCTTTACAGGAGTTGATAATATCTGCCGATCGCAGGCGTCTTCGAAAGACACTTACTCACTCTTGAAAAATAAATCACCTCTATTCTGGCAGCTGGATACTTATTCTGCTATCTGCTTTGTTTACATTTGTAGTGGTCAATGCACGTCAAGGAAGTGTAGTCTCTTCTCCAACAAATAAAACCGGCGCGCGGTGGCGAACCTGGTCGGATAATGACCGCTTATCGTGTCACTATCGTTGAGTCTTGGCTCTTTTCAGTTCGATTAGACCATCTGGTAGGTGCCCTGAGTAGAATTAGTTTCTATAACTTCAATAGAAGTCCACTATCTTTGGTGGTACCCCAGTAATTCCTGGAAATACATGTGTGGAACTCCTAATCACGAAATATTTTCGAAATTCACTTACTCTCTTTTGGAATCAGGATCAAAAAACCGAAAAGGCTTCTGTGCCACTGGCAGAAACGTTGGGCTTCCTATATGCTGAAACTCTTTCAATTGTGTTGAATCGAGATACCTGTACTATCTTATAGCAGGATGAGGTCGGGACATTTTAAGCGGGACTATTTTTTCTTATCACAATCAACACTAAGGCTCATGTTTGGATAGCAATCATTCTGACAAATATCTAGTGAAAACAAGGGCAATCTTTATTAAACAACCACATTACTATGTAGTCATTATTAATCTAAGACTCCTTCGTCTTGAAGCCTAGGCTCTGATACCACTAAACTATGATGCTGACAGCCTGTTGACAAAGCAAGGGTGTCATATTTTATTTTATTTTTATAAATATCTTCTTTCTGTTCACCTTAATTTAAACATTTGGCAGTGCTATATTAAAACAGTGGATTTTAAATCTCTCTAAACACTATAGATGTTCAACATTTACCATCTTTACATTATTTACAAAAGGAAATGAATAAAGGTTTTAGTGGGCACTAGTGGTGTGTTGATTATTTGATGATCTCTGGACTTCTGTTTCTGCTTCTCTCTACCATGGATGAAACACCGTGCTGTCTTATAACAGCGGAATTCGCCATATGGATGATATAATAAGGTCATCACACTTCTCATACATACACAAATGCTGTCCTGTTAACATTGCCCAGCCTCATGTTTCATGTTGCTTATCTGCATGTTACTTTTCATTTCTTATCATTTCACTTTAGCTATCTCTATGTCATAATATGCTTGTCATTTTAATATACTTGATTTCTTACATCTTATTATATCATATCATTTATTACCTGTCTTATTTCATTCTGTTTTTATGTTTCATGTGCATAAACCTTATAAGTGGATAAAAGGAAACTATATAAGGGCTGAAGCGTTAATATTCCTTTATGAGCTTGATTAATATAAAGACTGAAGGCGCTAATTTGTCATTGTGTGAGGACCATGTGCATCTGTATAAAAGTCAGCCTTGTGTTGTTATCATTATCTGAGACAATGACCAAATCACAGTGGCGTTACAATATAGCCTTGTCTGAATGTGAATTAGTATACTACATACTTGTTTTTCCCTAACCAGCCTTATCTCTACCGGGTTCTAAACAAACAGAAATATGTGTTTTATGTTTCATACTTCTACTTATTCCAAATAATTTTTTGTCTGAATGATATATGATGTTTGCAGTCATTTATTCATGCTTTTGCATTTTCTGTCTCTTCCATAGACTAACTACGATTTTCATCATCATACTTAGGCTATTTACTATCTGTTTCAATTTTATATGAATCTGTATGTGGATGGATTCACAGACTCAAAGGAGCTTTTCTATAAATTAAGAACATCAACAGTCGGACGGAAAAGTATAACCATCCCGAAATTGAAACCATACTAAACAGTAATATAAACATATAAATGAACTCTCTGTTTGCCTCGTGATTTCTGGACCTAATAGTAGTTCCATTTTTCATCCAAGCTACATATGGATGGATTACATCTGAGGCTACCGATCAAACATCAAAAGCAGGTTTGAATGAAAAAGTATATTCATCAAAGTTTGGAGGCTTCCATGTGTTGACTAAGCGGCGGAGCAATAGGCCTATTGTTTTCGTGATTTATAGACCTAATAGGTTCTAATATTATCAATCTATATCTCTTATAATTCTAGACTCAAAAACTCCGCACCAGAGTCCCAGAACATCAACGGAGTTCGGATGAAGAAATTATTACCGTCGAAGTTGGAAAATTTTACTCTGACATCTCCCTAAGCGACCTCGATATTTCTAGCCAATCTAAATGCTATAATTGAGGATTACAATCCAATTAACCCAAGTCAAGAAACACAATAACCAATATACCAAGTAAAGTTCTTTTAGACCCAAATTCATAAAAAAAGAAAAAAAAAAGGGTTTATGGTTTCTTCTTCATCGAACAATTCATACAAAAGTCAAGATCGATAATTCCTTACCAAAATCATAGATTCCTCTAGTTTCTGCAAAACTAACAAAGTCATACTACTCTTTGGCTTTCTTCTTCTTCTTCCCTTCTCAGTTTTCTCATACGTTTTGCTCCCAATGGAGACCCCGACACTGGTCTTATCACATTTGAGTTTATTTTCCTTTTATTGCCACGTTGGTCCTCTAACTCCTATATTTACTGCAAATCAGATGTCTATTTATATAATAACCTACCATCTTCTTATATTATGTATTTTTTATTGTCCCCATTTTAATAATTCAATTATGTATCTTGTACAAATTCGATTTATTCTGTTTCATGAATATAATTACGAAAAATTTCCAAATGCCTAATGATATACCCTGTTCTGTTAAAAACATTCTGTGGTGTATTTTGGGGGTGTTATAGATGTGTTTTGAAAATAAATAACATGTTGTATTGTAAAATCATGTTAACATGTGCTTGCGTGATGTAGTAACATGGAAATTGTGATAGATCGAAATTATATTATGAATATAATTATTCAGATTATCTAAATGTTATATGACATCACATGAGAATTCTATGATTACATTTCACTCTCACAGTCAATCCCTTGTCAGTGAATTGTGTGCACATAATGGTGTTGGTTATTCACCCGTTCTTGGTAGATGTGTGAAGTGAAGCTCGAAATGGAATGACATCAAAATGCAGAACTCACGGTTAACAAAATATATCATACTAAATCCACATACCTGTATTTGGGTGAGCAGATGAGGCAAATCTCACCCCCAGGTGAAAGACCAATTTTATTCCCAATTGAACATATGTCCGTGATGTAGGTTGCGAAGATGTGATAAACCTACGGTGAGACCCCGAAGTCTCAGTGTGGAAGCGCGAGTTAAGATATAAATTAAATTAGAAGGTTATCCAATGTTAAAATCATGGATAAAACAACTAATGGCCCGGTTTTCACATTTGGCGTTGCGGTATAGTCGGTCTGGGACTGGGTGCTAGATAAGGGAGTCGTCTCATGCATGACGAACATTTCTATAGGATTGCATTATTTATATGGAATATGATTTGATGTTTTATGTATGTCATTTCATGTGCATTAGGCGAGATAGCCATAGGAGGCCACTGGCCCAAATCTGATGTGGGACCCAGTCGCCAGGGGTGTGTAGGAACGACCTCCAGCAAGGCCATTAATGATGAATTATAAAGGCCCCGATCATATGACATAATATTACTTTGTAAAAAGTATTTATATAAAAATTGTAATTCAATTCTTTAGGACCTATTGATTTAATCGTCAGGTATATAGTCTCAGGTAGAAGGTCATTGATCGGACTCTTCTGATCCCAGCAGTAGTGTTTTACTTTTTCATATTTTAGATTTAAAATGCTTGGAATGAATGGATCAAGTAAAGGGATGTGAGGTGGTGCCGGAAATGCTCAGTGTCCACACAATTGATTCTTGAGCTACTAGAATGTAGGTGGGATATGAATGTGTGAGATGAATGTGTGTGGTCATTTACTGCTTCTATTGAGACCTAGATGGGTTGTGGTTACCTCTGAGTTTGGCCCGTGTTGGTGAGGCTCCCCCAAACAAAAAGGGATACTCTGAATTTTGCCAAAGCTGGATTAGGTAAGCCGGGACACAATAGTGTGGTATGGGTCACCAATCAGGGATTCCACGGGTTAACGATTATCATTGATTCCCCGGATGCAGGCGTCATGGCAGTATAGGCTTGCGTGGCGAGCTGCGGGGAGCTCGGGCGTGAGTATCCACATGTATGGTCTGACTCTGCTGTCTCTTTCTCTATATCAAAAATTAAATATAGTATCCCTGATGTGTGAATCAGTCTAGATCATGCATTGTTGTGTTATGTGTTTTGTGGTCTTTCTCTTATTATGATTTGTGTATCTTGAGATATACGTGGTAGGTTGTATATGGAACACTAGGGCTAGAAAAAACTATATCTTAATAAGGGTTCGGAAAGTAAAATAATTATAATGATCAAGAAGCCAGATTATGTCAGTTGTATATGCTGCTTCGAGGAAAAGGATGACGGTGTACTTCATGATGTTAAACCTCTCAATGGTTGGCATGTACTACCTAGTTAAGCCCAATCGAGGTATTAAATAACTCTATTTACTATCTTGGCTTTATCAGACTCAGCGAGTCTAAATGCGGACGTAGAGAGGTCGTCCATGGGAAAATAATCAACCACCACCTGTGTTTAACCCATAGGCCTTTATAGAGGCTATAGGCGTTGCAATTGCCAAATGTCCCAGTAGCTAGCGTGTGGCGCTGCCACTACGCGGACCTAGCGGGTGCAGCGATTGGAGCCAGGAGGAACAGGTAACCTCGGGGTTTTCTTCCGTCTATTTGGGTGTCTTAAATCTTCAGCGTGGAGCTTGAGTGTTTCATCAACATTATATCTTTATGAAGTCCAGGTCATTTTCCATAAGGAGTGGTTTCCCTGGTGATCATGGAGTTGCTTTCAATGAATATCAGTCGAAATAAACCCAGGAGTTAGTTGATTGATTTGTGGAATTGACTTAAACTATTTTAAGCGAGAAGAAGAGCGAATGTCGAGATCTGGTTCTACTTGTAATAACTGGTAACACCCACCTCTCGCAATCTCTGTCTAGGAGCCATGTTGATGAATGGTCATGATGAGGATATAACTTTAAAAGCTTTATAGACCAAAAATAATTCTGATACGAAACACTTGCTCAGACGGTGGTTTTGAGCTCTTATAGTTTGCATTTGAGATCAAGCACAACGTGTTTAATATCATTTTCAATCCTGATGAAGAGAAAGCACAAGAGGGATTAGATATTCTGTTGCCTTGAAGGGTGAGTTTCTAGTTAGAACCCTATCATGAATTTATAAATTCCATTATAGTTAGGGAGAATTGGTCATAGACCCCCTTTTGGAACCATGATAATAATGAAGCATAATTAGAAATAACTATTCTAAGTTGAAGAATCTCACTTGAGAAGTACTCTATTAGAAAACCAAAGTTATCCGAAACAAGCGAAGATTACAATTTAGCAAAGCAATCGAAAAATAAATCTCTGCTCTGTGAAACTAAAATGAAAACACTCCAGTATTTAGGCGAAACCTGGGAATCAAGACCACCGATTGCACTTCCTAGAAGTGAGCCGTACGGCATCTCAATTGGTGATCTGCAGTAGGGATCAAAAGCGAGCGTGCCACAAATCAAATTATGTAAATCCTAAAAGATCATATGTTGGTACGGTACCGAGTTGGTGTGAATGCCGGTACTGAAATCGTAAGTCTCCCGAGGTTGTAGATGCTTGGTACCCTTGCATATTTGGTATCGATTTCCTTGCTCCCTTTGTTCACTACATGTGGGTACCAGTACCAGTTAGTGTGGTACCTGTACCACTACCTCCATAGTTGCCTCTCTTCACTTTAGAACTACCCGGGCTTCAAATAATACGTCTGTAGTCGTAGCGATGATCACGGTTGTTCTCTGATCATTCTCTAATATTGCGGGACATCGAACAACTTCTTTACCCATAAAAGCGGTGTAGAAAGGTCAGCACCTGTTCTATCTAAAAGTGAAAGCAAAAACATGATTGAGGCTTAGAGCCCACCTGTATAAATTAACAACGGTTTTATGTATCCGACACACCCCAGCACGCACCTTTGCTGGTCACTGGCGAGATTTGATATGCGCTCTGTCTAAGTTCACTCTAAAATCACTGGGAGCGGTCCAGGCATTGTGAATTCAAAAACGGTATAGACGTGGTGCTATAGCTAACAGAGTATACATGCTGAAGCTTTCTGTGAGCACCCGATAGTCTGGTGTATTGGATAGAAATCTTTGCATTCTAAACGAGGAATTTCATATAAGGATCTGAATCCCGAAGAAGGCTAATAGAATCACCAGCGTCAGGAATCGAACTTCATTAAAACTATAGGCATTTCACCATAACCAAGCAAGCTAACATGCACTTAGAAGTCTATATAAAAATTTTCCTACCTACTTCAAATCAAAAGGTCTTTTAAGCATGCTAATGACCATGGGTTACACAATAAGTTCTGAGACTAATGGTGTTGGCATGACATGGTTGAAGGTCTCTGCCAATTTCCCAACACCTGCCCCATTCTAACCCCCAGTGCCACTGCTCTGTCCCATTATCTCCCGAGGAAAGCCCTATCTTATCTTGATCATCACTCATAGTCCCCTTCAGAGTTAGGAGGGGGTGGAAGCCGACAACAAGCGGGCTCTTCACCTCGGTGAATGTGACCCTCTAAAGCTTGAGAACTACCTGGTCCCATACCTTGCCTTGCTCCGGTATCTTTGATTCCTCCTGCATCCTCTAAAGGGAGATGTACTCATCAGTCGAAGTCGGCGATAATGTGTAAAGGGCCAGCCCCGAAGAATGTGACTAAGGCCTTGTGGGGCTGGCTGGCTTTCATATTTTTGATCGACTAACTTTGAACATTCCTATCACCCCAGGAATCCCATGTCACAACTACAATTTGTAACTAGGGTCGGGAGGGGATGTTATTTTGTTCTAGGTTGGGGACCTCAGAAAATCCCATTATACTACCATGTCTAGCATAATCAATCATTTTTTCATTCCTTTTCTTCGGAAAACTGAATTCTTATGTGCTTGGCCAACTTCTCTTTCCTTGGCTTGCGTCTATTGTGAATGACCTTATTCATGAGTACTGTCACCCAAACTTGTTTCCCTTTGGGGATAAAACTCCTTCTGTAAACTCGCTGGAGTGCCGGGTTGGTGCACGCATGGTAGTTTAGAAAACATATTAGCATCAAACTCGTAATGGCCTGCACGAGTGGGTGGGCACGATAAATGTGTGGGCGATCATATCTCAGCGATCCTAATAGTGATCAGTCGGGGCTGACCATTAGATGCTTCCACGAGATTGATGTAAGGAGTCTTTATTTCATTCTCTCAAAGTTGGAATACAAATTCCCCGACAATGAATGACGGATGACCTTTACCTCCTCAGACCATGTAGAATGATCTGGATATAGAAGCTGCGAATGGAAGATTTTAGTAATAAAGCATTTGACCTAATTCCAGCTCCACAGTTGACTCGTCTTCTTGTGAACAGACAGAGCTTCTGGTTCTGGATTCAGTAACACTAACCTCAATTTACCGTCTTCTCTCTGGCCGGCCTCCTCGATGAAGATACCACCAGCTTTCCTTACCTTGCAGGTTTGCTGACGTATCTATTTTCGTTTTTAACTTGACTTTGTACTCAATGAGAAGGCTGGTGGCCTTTCTTTCCTATGTTCAGGAGTCTGCGCCTGTGAATCATGGCCAAGCGAATGGCAAATGTTATGAACAAGTCAGTACACACACAAAGTCTCTGCCATGTCTCAGCAATATTCGGACTCCCAACACTGATCATTTCCAAACGCTGTCACAGCATCTGCTCTGTGGCAGATGCTGCCAAACCAGAACCTCGGGCCATACACAGCCACCTAACACAATCCACTATTTTCTGTTGAAGCCGGTTAGATTGCTCTATAGAAGGCTAGAAGCACTTGCACACGAGTCCGGCACTTTCGAACTCTGCGTCACGAACTATAGATCTATGTGGTCGGAGTATGGAACATTGGAGAAACTTAGTTTATTCAGACCTTTGGTGAAGGAGAAGTGAGGATCAGGGTTTCTCTCATATGCTGGAGTTGGGGGGAAGGAGTAGAAAAGGATTAAAAGGAGAAAAAACAACAATAACCCCATTCACTTACGGTGGTACTAGTACTAAGTGGGTGCATATTTTCTTGATTGGTCTAAGTGCCAATTTATATGCTATATAGTTTTTACGATAATTTGGTGCCAATTTGGTGGTACGGCTGTGCAACAATCTTCTAAATTTCTAGATCTTCTTGTTAGTTCAGTAACATGTCTTCTTGTAACTATCAGCCCCCTCAAAAGCCTGACTGTTGCTGGATTATCTTACCTGCGTCACCAACGCCTTCACGCTTGCCTTAGGTCATCAGGTATAACGATCAGAGGTCCCAGGTTAAACAAATTCAACAACTCAAAGCTCCAGCAAGGGTGCAAGGATGACTCGATGGTTGAAGTTTAAAAAGAAAATATATTTTCCGTGTCAATATTTTCAACTTCCATGGATGTTCCGCCGAAGATGATGCGTAACTGGTTAATGGAAGCGGCAAATCCTCGGTGAAGCAATAACAAGTAAAAATAGGGCTTGGGACCTGAAAATGTAACATGTAGTTTATGAATAGTGATACCGAATCAAAGATGGACTTTGGAGGAATGAAAGAATTAGGGTCAATATGAATGCAGATATAAAGTATTACAGTGCATACATTGTGCTGCTCTCAGTGGAATATATTATAGTGCATAACATCGGTCCATCTGGCTCATAATATACATCAAAAGGTCAAACACCATATAAAGACTAGAGATTGAAAAAAATTACTGCACATAGCCCACAAGGACACTTGAATTAAACAGAATGCTGGTGTCTTAAATGAGCTCTAACTGGTGTGTACACCACATGGAATGAGCCATTGCCTCAGTGCCTTGATGGACACCTCACAGGATTGGGGGCCAAAATGTTGCATGAGTTGGATCTCAAATCATTAAGCGAGAAAATCTGATTTAAAGATGGATAAATGGTAAAGTGAAAGGAGAAAAGAAAAACTATCTGAGGTTGGAATGAGTTGCGGGAGGGACCGTCAGTGCGAGCGGGTCTGGTTCATCACTGCTCCTAAATGATTAGAGTTCTATCAGTAAACTGTGTAATGTTATTTAATTTCATTTTCCAGTTCTAATCCCGTCTTAATATGGGTGACGTGTAACGTGATGAAAGGTCGATCCATCTAAACAGGTTTACACAGAAGATATACAATAAGGCTGTCTGACAGTACCTTTAATTAGAGTTCAGGTCTTCCTTATCTTCTTGTCATGGAAAACTTTATCTTGTAGATTCTCGAACTCTTATCTGATTAACCTCAATTCATGGCTTTCGTTCATTATAAGTAGTCTCTTGTTCTACAGCAGCTAAATCAAAATTAAAGTTTTAATGGCCCGATATGCTGTGCTCCATTTTCCACTAGGAATGACATCTTACCATAACTAAGCCTGTAGAAGGAGACATATAAATAATACAAGCAATCTGATAAATGAAAGTGTCGGTTAGTCGAGCTGATAATTATAGATTGAATCTTTTTCCATTTTCAAAATGTGTTTGATCTCCCCTATTGGCTAGTTCGAAACCGACCATTAGTGTATTGGGTGGTAAGTCGTGGAAACTATGTGTGACTCCAGCCACTTCACAACAAATTTTCAAAGGGTCGATTACGAGTAAAATTTACCATTACTAATGATTTACTATGAGCATTCAGCGAAAAATATGTTCTTTCCAATTCAGCTCATATGGTCATTAGTTCTCATTAGATATTACTCACTGCAACCTAAACACAATCGTACTTGATAAAATGTAAAGGTACCCACATGAGGGGGGAAAAGGCCCCATGACGTCTAAACCCCAACAATCGAAGATCTCATTGATTAAAATAGGAGTAAGAGGCATCATGTCTTGCGATCCTCTTAATTGTTGTATGATGTTTTTACCGTCAGCAATCCCCCAAAAGTGGCCTATGCTTGAAGCTTCTGAGTTTTTTGTCCTAGTTTTCTCACGAATACCTCTAAACTTGAGTGACAGTGAAGTATCCCAATTTGATCATCATTGGATACACACCTTCTCCCAACAATTAATCAGGGACGGTATTTTAACAAGTATGGATCATCCATCAGTATTTTTATCATCGCTAAAATTCCTCTTACATTTGGAGGAGATCCATTTGGAGATGCGGTGTCTGTCACTAGATAGTTCTATGTCGCATACCATGGGCAGTGGACAGAAACAGATATATTAAGGGGAAGATGTTGCACATGGGTAGACTTTCGGAAGTTGTCTCGAGAAACTAGCCGAGACGGTGGTCGATTCTGTTCAACTCCTTCTTATCGCCAATGGGTCGAGTTCGATTCATGATAAGTGGATCCACCTAGTCAGATTGAGGTGATGGTGCCTAAACACTCAAAATCTCTAGCATAGCGTCGTCTTTTAGGTTTTAGTTTTGTTTGTTTAAATATCTCTTTATCTTCGATGCACGAGTATGGCAAGTGCATGAGCACTTAGGTGCAAAGGAAGTAAAGCAGGCTTTGGAAGCAAATTCGACGGTGAAGCAATGCATAGAAAAAAGAAGTGACTGGAGCGTGTAGCGATTAGCGTCGCGTGACGTCCCGGCGTCCATGACGTTAAATTATTAATCCGTTCTCGCGCGGTAGCGTGGCGTGTCAGCGTCGTGGCGTCTCGGCGCATCCACAGCGACGTTTACCGCGTCGCGACATCGGCGCGAATCCCTCCATCATTAAAGCACCAAGGGTTCAGAGTGGGCGTCGGAAGCGCGTCTGAAGGACTAAGGCGCGAAAATGAAGGCCGCGCCGACGCCTCTCAATGGAAACCGTGATTTGTATATTGTTTCGCCGTTTTTTGACCATCGAACGATGATGTGCATATGTACGTATTAGTATTTCGTAGTGGTATGTTCGTTATATCTGATTGTTGTTAATTCTGTCGCATGTTCGTAGTGCCGTCGATAATTTATATTATTCATTTATTTATAAAATTCTTGCATCACTCTATATAATTAATTATATCAGTGATAATACGTAACATTAGCATAATCATCTTCGGAAATCAATTCGAGATGAAGGGTTATCCGAGATCACGAGTAAACGACAGCGGTTGATTCTAGTAATAAAGATATTCGATCACGGAAGAATAGCATTTAGGAAGTAGAACATTTAAATGTTTAGATCTGAGTTGGGATAGAGATATGCTCGAATTCTATTCCGAGATGAGCGGATAATATACAGGGAGAGGATGTCACAAATAGTAGATCACTATAGCCATTAACAGATTAAATGCATTCTGAATAATAACATCTTTAAGATCAAAGTTGTGAGGAGACATAACTGCAGTCTTATTACACAATGATTCATTAGAGCAACCAGTTTAATTAAGTCACACCCTTGGCGTCTTTTTCATCGTTTATTAAGATAATATCTAAAAGCAAATCTTGTATATTAAGCTTTTTGTCCCAGGTAGATCGATATCCGTACCATGTTGAGTACTAACTCTCTGCAGGGTGTGCGTGCTTTTCATTACATGAGGCGTATGTTCCCCACCACGTTTTCGGCACATCAAAGTTTTGGTAGCCGTTCTTGCGGTGACGAGGTTTAGATTGATATAGAGAATAACATTCGATGTCCTGCGGGGAAATTTTTGTTTTATTGTTTTTTTTTTTTTTTTTTTTTTTTACAAGTCTTCAAATAATTGGTGTAGCGTGTTGATTGATTGGGTGTGTCATTGCGGCGAATCGAGGTTGACCAACATCGTTTGATCGAAACGAGCTTGCTACGGAACACGCGGAAGCAATGACCAGGCAATTAAATTGACGAGCGCCGTGAATGACGAAGAATCCATCATTGAACAAAACGAAGCGCGGGCTTAATAAAATAACGAAGAATCAAGCGCAGGCCGTTTATACGGCCGGATGATCCCATTCGTGCTGCTCGAAGGTTCTCCTGCGGCTATTGTTGATACGACTATGCGAAGACCTGGCGAGCAAACTTGGACGAAAGTGATCACTACAATCTTGAACATCTTGTTCCCACAGGTTGCTAATGAGAATCCAAACGCCATTTGACCAACTGTGAGTGCAGCATCGATCAAGTCTAGTAGATTCTGAAGAAGCTACTTTCAGTTAAGCAGTCTTCGCTCATTCTGGTGATAAAGGCAACAGTGTTAACAAGTCAGCCACCAGATTCCATTACTTCATGGAGCGTTTGATAAAAATTCGACCATTTTTCCACCTTAGAAATTGCTAACCTCGAGATCAATGCTTGGACAGTGGGGAGAACCTGCGAGAGGCACCTCAGATAATTCTGAACTGTGGGAAGTGCCCCACATCTGGGACCGGATGGATCGATCCGCCCACTCTATAATATTAAAAATGCGACTTTCAGTGGTGTGCCTGTTGGAAACACTAATGAAAAACCACGGACGAGCTTTGTAAGTACGGAAGATCTTTTACTTATTACCACAAATCAGTAGCATGTAGGGAAGACCTGTAAAGCCATGGTGTACGGATAATGAGTTCTCAATGTCCCGGTTAATCTGCCCTGACTTGCTGCGATTGACTGGGGCAAGGCCTTCCCGAATGCCACTATAGACGACCCGCTGGGAGTTGTGTGGAGATCACGTGGAAGGCGACTACGTGCCACAGTGCTGATCGAGGAAGCCAAGCAGTGTAATGTGTGATTAGTTCATCGAGTCAGCTCTGACAGCAAGACGATGACGATTATAAATCAAATCCAAGGCGGGTGGGCGTAACGATGAGTAGAGCGGTCGGGCGATCCCCAGGGAATGGATGGAGGAACAATAGAACACTATATCACCATGAACAGGGTTAGTGAACTACCACCAGAAGAAAAGGTGGACTCCCAGAGCAGGCCTGCTGGGCATCTTGGCCTCCCTCACTTTCGTAGAATGAGACGGGCGAATGTCTTTGGCAACAGGCCACAATTGAACAATCTTGAAGCACGGTTGAGAAATTTGGAGGGAATGCAGTCAGTCAGTGGCCGGGTGCGGTGCAGCGGGGTTCCTTTGAAACAGTCGGTGAATGCTGAGAGAAAGGAAAAGTGTTGCAAAACCATCACTGCAAAAAGTGGAAAAGAAGTTGAACCGGAGGCCGAAGCAGTGGTAGAGGGTGAAAATTGAAACAAAATAAAACGTCGAATAGATGAAATAGCGACAACCGCGTTATGAGCCGGCAAAGATAATAAAAGCGAGAGGAAAAATGAAACAGACTAAACACCATATGAACTGTCTTCGCGATCATATTATCCTCGACGGTTGAAGTATTGGAAAGCAGTTTACAAAGTTCTTGACATCTTCGAGAAACTACATGATAATATACCCTTTTTGGAGGCCAGCGGAGAACATGCCTAGTTGCGTGAATTTATGAAAAAGATCTTAAGTGATAGAGTTGGAAGAGAATATAGATATCATATACTTGAGAATCTGAGTACCATCTGCCAAAGAAACTTCCCCAAAAACTAAGGCCGGGTAGCTTTGCTATACCGTTTCTCTGTAAAGTCAGATATGCAGGAAAATACTGTGTGACTTCAGGAGCGGCGTAAACTTGATGCGCTTTTGATGTTTAAAGGCTAAAAGTTGGGGAATAATCGTCTAAATCATTGCGACTCTACCGGACATGTCATACCAACATCATACGGGAATAATTGAAAATGTCCTAGTAAAAGTTGGTAGTCGTCCTTCCAGCCGAACCGTCATTAAGATGGAAAACGACTCAGTTCCATCATGCTTGGTAGACCTTCGTATGGGCTTCAATTATTAATGCGAAGGAGAGCTCAAATTGAGAGTCGAGAGGCGAGATCTGCTTTCCATGTATTCAATGTGGCATCGAATGCGATCAAACAAAATATCTTAGGCTGCGCTACCCGCGGAGATTTTGCGAGGCAATCGAGAATTACCGAATAACTATGCGCGCGAGAAAGATACCAAAGAAAAGCAGAGGGCGCGAGCGAATGCTATCTAGCCAGGCATGGGTGCATACGACTACTATATGGAGATGCACCAGCATTTCCCTGATTTTCTTTAAGCATATAGCACATTGAAATTGAGTCGTCAGGCTAACAACGGTTAAACATAGCGCTTCTTGGGAGGCGATGCGAGTTTATTTCATACTGATTTTACTTTTTATTGTGTCTCGATTTTTAATTAATTTTCTGCTTTAAGTCAGGTTAGTTTATTTGTCTTTATCTATATTCAAGATCAGAAGTTCTTTGTGATTATTGCTGAGACCTTCGCCAGTCTTGCAGTATTGGAGGATCGTTTGTAATAATTACCACTGAAAAAAAGTCAGAGTCGATTGCATGAAGGTTTCCTTTATCTTGACCTTTATTGAATTTTATGCATTTCAACCTTCTGTAACGTTGGCGGTCAACTCCACGTCTATTGTTGAGCTTGTCGCGACAATCAAGTTCTGCATACGAAACGTGTGACGTGAGATCACGAGTCTGACGTTGATTTTGATGTCTCTGAACGTGGCGGCGTGAAGATCCCAGAATGCGGGTGATTTGTCCTCTCGGGCGTCGCGGCGTGAGATCCCTAGCGTCAGCGATGTTGATTTTCACCATCATACGTAGCGTCGCGGCGTTGTTCCAGCGTCGCGGCGTTGGATTTTCTCGAGCGTCGGCGGCGTGAGTTCCCACGCGTTGCGGCGTTGGTCGTTCATCTCGGGGCGTGCGGCGTTGCGGAAAATGTCCTCTGCAGGCATTACGCTGGCGTTGGTACCCAGCGCGTCGCGCGACTTTGGCTGTACTATTCTGCAGAGCGTCCGCGGCGTTTACCTGGTTTAAAGGCCCATTTCACCCTTCATTTTTTTTGTTACTACCACCACCCGTTCTGCGATAAACCTATACTGGCTTTCCACTGTGTCGTCTCACGCCGGGTTCCCTTCCCCACGGTCGGAGGCTTTGGGTACGCCTCGACACCCTCAACACACACCACTGCGCCTCATCACATGCTTGCCAGTCTCACATTTCCTACTCCATTTCAGGCATCCTCTATGAGTCTAACTCTCATTTCGATCTGAGTTATTATTTGGGGTCTCCTTTAGGTCTAGGAGTTCATTTGGGATCACGACCCCAGTCAGTTTATTTAGGTCATTGGGTGCCCCAGGTGTTGTCTGTTTGTCGACCTGATGGGGATGCCTACATTGTTGTACCTACCCTTCTGCTTCTGACCTTTAATCCTATCCAGGAAAGGTGGCGCACCCAGTGGTCGATCAGCGGACCTGACCCCAGTATGATGTCAGATTAATGTGATAAATAAGTGCTCTTGCGTGGGTTATTTATTGACAATCGTTATCAAGAAAGGATTTCTGTGATGATTTTCATAGAATAATAATTTGGGGATGCCCCGAGCTTTGTGCACCTGCCTCATCATTACGATGGTGGCCAGTCTAAATTCATAATCTAGCCTCTACGTCTATGAAAATGCGAGTGAGGGAGTATTGAGGTCGACTTGGTCTGAATTGATCAATAGCTATCCATAGTCTAGATTATGTCCCTACGGGCGGATTCGATCGGCTTTACGAGGCACCTCGACTGCCCGAGGTCATTGGTCTTGACTAATATTGCCGATTAGTGGAAAAATCCAACGTGAGAACCAACTCTGGTCCGTTTGAGCCGGTATTTGGCGCTTTCTCCGTGTAGCATCGCCCCACAAATCGCGTCGCGTCTTCATTCCGACGAGCGTGTGTGTGAAGTGGCGACCCGGCGTGCCACTCTCAACCATGCCATCATCTAGGATATATGCCTTTTACTGATGCTACAGAGGTTATAGAAAGGATGCTATCCTCCATAGCGAGACCTTGAAATGAATCTGGGGCACCCGCTTCCTCATCTTTATATCCGCAGGCTCTGTAGAAATTGCCCTCGGCGACAATGGCGTGGCTACCCCATTAAGCCATATCGATCGGCGTGACCATCCGGGTGTGCCCGCGACACGAGAGACTGCCTTCTGGCCGTGAGCCTGGGCGAGGGCAGGCTCCCGCGATTATCGGGGCTGCCTTTGAACTCGGCGATCGGGGACATTGAAGCGTCCTCGTCCGAGCACCTCCACCTACCCTGGCGGCCCCGCGGGCGGCTCCTCAATCCACTCCCTGATCTGAGACCGTTCTCTCTCACTGCAGCGCTTTGATCTTTCTGGAGCAGACGAAACACAAAGTCCTCCTCACACGAGATATGCAGAGGTGCCGCGATATTGCATACGGTGTTGGCCAACCGAGGCCACTATTCTTCGCAGCGGCAATCCCTCGGGCTCAGCTCCTGCTTCCATCATCCGCCACTTTACCACCACTTAACATTGACCGGCGATCACCCACGAAGTCTCACTATATTCTTTTTATTGCCCGGTGGGGACCATTTGGATATTTTGTTTGAAGTGTGGGTGGTGATCGATTAATTAAATTTGTTTAGTTGTGTTTTAATTCCATTATTTGTGTAGTAATTTTCTTTTGATTCGCATATTAGTTATTATTTCGTTAGTTTTAGGTTTACTTTTTCATTCATTGATAAGTCAATATATTGAATTTTGGTTACGTATGTGTTATGGTCATTCTTACGTGTAAATAGTTCATCTGTGTAGGTAGTACGTATGTGTGCCATGTTGAGAGTTGAAGATCTTTTGGACCAAATTCTACTATTGTGACATGAAACGGATATGTGTTTGGCTTCAGTAATTATAGGTTGAATAGGTGCAGGGAGGCTTGGTGAGACCCGAATTCAGGGTAGTCACGAAACTAATTCTCAATGACTCTCCTCACACTAATGACCTTGGTATGCCATGTGAGACCCCAACACTAAAGCTCAAGCCTTGTGAGTCTCAACCATAAGTGATAGGACACCCGATCAAGGGATTGCCATTGAGCCCCCTTTAAAAAAAAAAAAAAAAGAAGAGAAAAAAACATAATTAAGTCAAGTGGGTCATCCAATCGAATCTAGGAACCTGAGTCAGAGCCTCAAAGCCTGGTCCTAAGCCAGCTGGTGGGAGTCATTAACTGCTGCTATGGGTGAAAGATGGATCAATTTCAACTATTGCCCCAGTTGGTTTCAGTGTTGGAGTGAAAGTTTGGAAGAACAATGTCCCAGTTTATGTACTGTGGTAGAGGTCTGTGGATCCTACCTGGAACCCCTCATCTAAAACTTCTTGGCACTGGGTCTTCCTCATTTTTAGGTATTTATAAAATATTTAGATATTTTGAACTCAGGCAAAAGTCAATTTCTATCCTTTCTTATTTGCTTCTTTAAATAGGTGAGGTTGAGCTCAGGTTTGGGGTGTCGGAACTAGGTATGCACTAGAGGTCGACTATTCGGCACCTCAGGGACCTTGGGAAAGGTTTATTGAAGATCCATAGATTTAGAGGCTCGTCATTTTTTGCCTGGCTGGCAGGAAGTTTTAAAGTCAACCACGGCCTTATCTGCCGAACTTGAACAAAGCGTGCGGTGTGAGTTGGTCAATTTGATCCCCTACTTATCCTAAACATATGCATCCCCTATCTTACATCATTAGACTTGATCGTCAGGTGTGTGTCTGTTTGGGTCCATTCTTTGTGAATGTGAAAGTTAAGACTAAGTGCAATGAGTGCTAAAACCTTCGATATACGAGTGTGCGTCTAGGTTTAGGCGTTATTTTGTTAAAGTAATGACATTTGTATGGCTCTGATACCGGTATGTGTGGGTCTGTGAAGCAGTCTGAAATTGAAGAAAAAACCAGGCTTTACTAGGAAGCAAATTCTAATTTGTGAAAAGAAATGCATGAAAGTATTTGCTGGGCGTCGCAGCGTTCCAACGTCGCGGCGATCTGCGGCATGTGACGTTCGATCAACCGTCAAAGTCCTACAAGCGATGCGCCGCGGCGTCTCTCAGCGTAATGAAGTCTCCAGCGTCGCGGCGTGTTGGCGAATCGCCTCCATCATTAAAAGCACCCGAGGGGTTGAGTGAGGCAGCCGGGAAGCGTGCGGACTGGGGCGCGAATCGAACGCGGCGGCGCCGATCGAAACCCCGTGATTGTATTGTTTCTTCATTTTTGACGATACGAAGCGATGTTTTATAACCATAACTACATATTAGTATTTCCATTAGTGAGTGTATTTCAGTTTATATCTGGGTTGTTTGTTGAACCACATCTGTCTTCATAGTTAAAGATCGATAATTCTGTATTCATTTGTTTATAAATTGTTTATCACTCTGTATCTCCTATGAATGATTATATCGTGATCATCATGGCGATCATGTCATCACAAATCAAATCGAAGATGAGTTATCGGGGATGCGGTAGAAAGCGACCTTCGAGTTCGATTCCGTAAATATAGAATATTTGATCACGAAGGGTGGCATTTGAGAAATTCTAGAACATTTAAGCGTTTCGGAATACTGAGTTGGGATAGAGATATACTCAATTCTTCATGAGATAAAATGAGGATATACCTATAGAAGGATATCTAAAAATAAGTAAATCTATCTGCATTAACAAATTAAATACATTGAATAATAACATCTTTAAAATAATCATATCAGAAGAGTGACGGGGAGACATAACCTACAGTCTTGATACTGATGATTCGACGATAGTTTATAGTTAGAATTCCCGCACACTTGGCGTCTTTTTCACCAATATCGTTTATTGAATCATATCTAAAAACAAATCTTTGTATTCAACTTTTTGTCCTGGTCAATCTATTTGGTACAGCATATTGCCAGGCTATAAACCGCCACCTTTAAGCGTATATTCCACACACCACCGCGTTCGTTTGTCATGAGGCTTAGTATCACCTTAGAGAAAACTAAAGTAACTGGTCTTTGCATGATCGGTGAAAATGGTTCAGAGACCCACAATATGAACTGAACTTTTTTCTAGAGCGAAGACTCTGACCGAAACGCTTTTTCCATAGTTGTGTAATGTTGGATTGGCAGAATCGATTCTGGCGGCATAATAGATCTGCGTGCTTTTTATCTTCCTTTGCCCTAATAGCCTATGGCTGTCTATGATCTTGCTTGATCTCAAAGGAAGGTCCCAATTCAGAATCGCATGATAGGGGTGACACTAACATAGTTTTAAGTTATCATATTGCCTCGCATGCGTGACCATTCAAGGTGACATCATAGCAAGAAAATTACAAGGACAGACTGTAACCACCGTCTCTGCCTGAATCTATAAAATCTTACAGCCTGGGAATTACCGTATATCCTTGACACACTTAGAGGTGGGTAGTTTGAGATCAACTCGGCTTTTGCTTTATCTATTCTTCCTTATCTCGACCTTCTCATGTCAACACAATTCCTTTGTTCACCATGAAGTGGCACTTCTCAGTCGACTTTATTTTACTCATTCTCTAGTGGCTCTGCAAATTCTCACCACATCCACCTCATAGAATCTCAAAACCAGGAGAAATGGATCGTGAAATCTCAAATGAATACTATCATGTCACTAAAATCCCCATCATGCACTTGCGTTGGAAGTTCTGATTGCATTACATATCAGAAGACATTTTCCTAAAGGCGATGTGCCCGAAAAGGTGAGTGAATGTAGTTTCTCTTGATCTTGCAGGGCTATCTCAGTTGTTGCCTTCAGTACCCATCGAAAACAATAAAGTCCTTTCTACAACTCTCAAACAATGATCCAAAGTGAGGGAAACTATCTTTCTGAATTATAACTGTTAGGATTTCCTATGAAAACCACCTCAGCACCTTGATGACTCGAGTGGAGTGGCTCATTGTGTTTCATTTTACTACCAGTTTACCCCAAAATTCTGAGACTATAGGTTGGATGTATTGCCTTTGCTACGCAATGGGGTAAAGTAACACCTATGTCGATGGATTTTAAGACCTCTTTCTTAACCAACTTCTTTGTAGTGGATTCGATGTATTTGTGGTTGTCTAGAGGTTTGACATCCTCTTCAGTGAATCATGTGTGAAACAAATCAGGGGCCCTAATTTATATCTCTACGATTGTCCGTCTGAAATTTTGTGCCAGTTCGATATCTAAGGTTTATTCTCTTGATGGCTCACAAAAAGGGATATGATTCAAGAAAAGTTTCTCTGCCCCTAGGAATGCATCTGATACGATGGTAGAGTTCAACTCAGCAGTGGTTTCTCTTAAAAGGTAATACTCACTAACATCCTCAGTGGTGTGATATTTAAATCAGGTTTTAATTTGCTTCCATTACTATTTCTTAATAATTATAGGTGAAAAATCAATTCATATGTGTGGTTATATAAACAAAACATTACTAGACCAGACTTGAGAGGATCATCCTGTATGGCTGATCTTACCTGGTCTTTGCCAGTTCTATCATCACCACCTCATGAGCAATCTCCATCCCTATCTCTGTAATGCCATTGAAGATATTCAAGTGCTGGTCATGGTACTGAAAAGATAAATGTTGGTCTCTCTGTGTGATGGCATTGATGCTTGAATGGCACCTATGAATCCTTAGGAGCTAAGTCCTTGATTCACCCACCCAAGTTAGTGTCAGAACAACAAAGTCCACGGGAAGAGTATGTTTCCTCACCTTCAACCATCCTTCCACTGTCCCTCGGGAATTTTCCCCTCAATTAATCATGAAGGGTGATATTAGTCGGTTCTAACTCTTAACCTAACAGAGCATATATCGAGTATGGCGGCAAGTTGCTGCTCTCTAGGTCCACTAGGCATGTCCTATTTAATTCCACACACACTATGGAAATGGTGGGGCTTCTGAGTCTTTGTATTTTGGGGAGACATAAGTTGTTCCTAATCAAAGGAGGTGAACTATTGATCAACAAATCGTCCTTATTGTTGCTGACTTTCTTTTCACACTTGGTGCCCTGAGTCTTTCAGAGAAGCTTATCTGCGCAGTGGAATTGCCAATGACATCAACAAGGATGTTACATATCATTGAGCAGCTCCATAGATTTCGAGTGATTAATTCTACTGCTTTTTCTTGGGAGCTCTCAGCTTTATGAGGGGGTATGGAGTAAGACATGGGAAGTTTTATCTTTTGGCTCGACTATGTATAACTACTCATTCTAGGAACATAGAACTTATTATTCTCATCATCCCATAGTGGTTCATTTACATCCTGTTTTCTTTGGACAATACTGGGATGAATGGTTCATCAGTGAATTTTCCCTTCAAAAAAGATGATAACTGACCTTACTGTCTTCCAGGCTGCATCGTTTGGACTTGGTGCTAACACTATTGACCTTGGGGGTTTTGGTTGGATCTAAAGAAAGGAGTTCGCCACTGCTGTTAGCGAAGCTACTCTGAAAATTCACCAACTGACTTAGATTTCCTCTTCTAATGGTTCAAACCAGGTGTTAGTGGTTCAGTGTGAGCTGATAGCTATAATACATCTCCTTCAAGCTTCTCTTCTGCAAATTGAGAGAGCTGTTGTGATTTATATCTCCTTGAGAAGAAGGGTGAGCAGTTAGATTCAGAACTCATGGACCTTGTTTGAAAACCTTAGTTTGGGAGTTCACGGCCTTGATTTATTTGGCAAATGGTTTTGGCCTCCTCATTCCATGACTAAAATTCGAGTTGCTTACAGATCTCGGATTCAGGAAAATAAAGATAGTGTGAAGAAACTCTTTAGTAGTCAAACTTATTAAAACATTTCTATCTGGATTTACTCCTGACTTTGAAGAAAATTAGGGATTAAATGGTTGAATAATTGATTAATGTGAATGATCACTAAATATCCACTCAGATCCACCAAGGCAAAGAAAGATACCTTGGGTCACAATAGTCACCTCATTTTCACCTTTACTGGGATTGATGTATTTCCCTAACTTCCTTCTTAAATTGGCTATTTTAGCTTACGGGTCTGTATTCTTTCTTAAGTGAAATTAACACATACCACAGAGGTGTACTGTACTATGAGCGTGCGAAGAGTGTCTGGTGCTCGAGTTTTAGACTATTTTACGCTGTTTGTATAAGAATTGCCACAGCCTTCTACTATCTTTTTTAGAGACTCCCCACACACATCATTTTGGATGTATTTGATGTTGCTGTCAGAAGATCTGGCCATCACGAAAACCATTTGTCCGACATCCAAACCATGATGGGGGAAGCGTGGAAGGTCCTTATGTGCCTCCACGTCACAATAGCAAGGTTGCCAGTTTCAGAAAGTTTGGATTACTCATGAAAGTTGCATTGAAAGATTGTTAAATTCATTATATCTTCAAGTAAAATTGAGTCAGAACAAACAGTGAAACTATATTTGGCCTTTTCTTAGAGATAATGAATAACTACAAATTACCAGGAGGGCGATCTGCCCAGAAGGCTTTCTCCAGGCATCTCGAAAATCCATGAATGAATAGGGTTCTCCAATCAGCCTGTTATCGAAAGACAAATCATCCATTCACGCAAAAATTAGTTGGCCTCTTAGTGCGGCGAATATGAGTTTGTTGTGGTTCTTTGAGGTTGGGATCTCTCGAAGGGTTCTTTCCACATTGGGTAAAGGCGAGGCTTCGATGATTTTACTAAAGTCTTATTTTCGAGTTGCGGTGGCTCAACTTTACTGTCTCGCTTTTCGTGGAGGTTCCTTGGGTCTTCTTGATTACTGGTAACCCTTGGTCTGTTGAAGATTAAAAAATTTGCTGATTCATGGGATAGTCCTCGAAGTTTTAGGGTTCTCTTGAAACAAGCGTCTTCATGTGGACTCTTGAGGATGTCTTTGATGTATAACTCTTACAAGTCGATTTACTCGTGAATCTGTTAAAATTCTTTGAGCCTATTTTTAGCCAGGTTTGAAAGCGGTTTTGTGTGCTGATGTTATAATCTTGATTACGCATTACAGGTCTCATATTCTGTGATCGCATTTTGTGGCAATGTTTTTACGATTCACGTAGACTAAGCTTATTATATATTGTTGAGTCGAAGATCAAACACGTGATCAGCAAACTCAACATCATGAATCCAGAGACTAGAAAGGGAAAGAAGAGAGAAGAAAATAGAAGAGTGGCAGGAACAAATAAGTCAGAGCAATGGAGCAGTGGCCCCGGAGAATTTATTAAAGCTAACAAATCACACACCAATTCTCCCTAGCTAAATTTGCACAATTTTTATTTACTCACGAGATTTTTAAGCTATTCTTGAGAAATGTCCCTTTATATGCCATAATTTCATGTTTTGGCTTCTCCACTGAGAATTAAGCTATTATGAAATTGACTTAACTAATGAGAAATCACCGTCTATGAAGTACATTTTTAAGCTGCATCTTAGTAGTTTTAGCTATTAGCTTGAGAGTACAGACATTAGCGAAGTGGCTATATCATCCTTTATAGTCATCTTTCAACTAATTTTAGTTTATTACTCTCTTGTGTCTCACTATAACTTGGCCAAGTTGTTGTATAGGCTTTCTTGTATTTTCACACATTTGGGTTGGCTATCATATATAAGTTTGTAAGCCTACTTTGTCTTTCAGTAAATATCTGTGACTCATTTCTTTTGGGTTTTCTCCTCCTTATACTCTCCTCTTCTCTCACTTTTCTTGGTTTTGCGAACACCCTCAGGGGATAATGACTTGGAGGATGATGGCCCAAAACCGCCTTCCTTCTTGAGAAATAAAAATTCCTTTGGGGTGAGATCTTTTTTGAGTTCTTAGTAGTTCCTTGCTTTTCAGCATGGTAGTGTATTTATCGCCTATGTTCAAAACTTGGTTGCATAACACTGGATGTCTGTTATAGTTGTGTCCTCTCCATCACTTTGGGATTCGGTGTAGTCTTTGTGTGGTTCTTTAGATGGTCCTTACGAGCCTATGAGATAATATTTACATGTTGGGTTCTTCGTCAGGGTTAAACCTTTATTTACCTTTGTATTTTATATCTCAACTGAATCTGATCTCAGTGGAAGATGCCATTGTTCAACTCAGATGGTCTTTACGAGCCTCGGAAATGATAATTTAAATTGTTCTGGGAATTTAAAGCTACAGCCAAAGGGGCCATAGATACCATGCTACGTGACTCAATAGTTATTTCAAGGTGAGAGTTTGCTAGTTAAACATAGATGGGTTATACCATAGTTCAGGTTGCATCTCATGAGAATAACGGGGGACCTCTCGATTCATGGGATGTAAACTGTTGCTTAAGAGTTCTTTTTTATTTTCATATTTATTTCAGTTTATGACAATCCTTTCTGTTTTTACCCATTAATCAATTTGAATTCACGATTTGATTCCTCAATCATTTATCTGAAAACCCATCCCAGTGTTAGGCCTAGACCCTTATCACAGCGATGTGCTCTGCTCAGTGAATGGGAATTTTTCAGTGCATAAATCATGTTGGTGCTCAGCTGCTGCCTTGAATCGATGGGCGCGTTGCGGGGATGGTGCCTTAGTCGCAGTGAGAAAATTTGTGAAACTACTTGTGATCCTCCTGTCACAGAAATCTTTGAATGAATTCTTTATATTTCTTTGTCATTTCCTAACTCTCACAAAAAAAAAAGTCTTTGTAGGGATGTTTCATGCTGACTGTCTTTCTCCTTATTTCAGCTGCGGGATTGCATTTTCCAGTGGTTTGAATTCGGCATCTGAATCCCCATCAATATAGAGCAATACGGTGAGGTAACCACAGGCTTACATGTATTGAGGATCTATAGGAACCTTCATGGTGCACAACAACTTTGTAGGGAGAAATCCAAACCCACCTAGTCCATGAATAAGACCAATGGATAATTACACTATCCCATAATGTTCCCTCAACATCCACCTCCTCCACGTCTCCACGGTAGTGCTTCTTTATCTCGCCTCGACCATCCACTAACAATCTCACAGATTAGGCAAACAATTCCTAGAACCTTGCAGCCCGGTGGGTGATCTTTGTGGTAAACAAATTCAATGTGATTGGTGAAAAAATCCTCTGAAGATTCCTCTGGACAAAGGTCTGATAAGACTGAAATATGACTTTAAACATAATGGGATAACACGCAGATTCACATTGAAGACTGGTGATCGCTTAACAATATCCACACTGGAGGATATCAAAAGTGACACTTAATGGCGAGAGAAGCGGAGGTAGTATTTGTCAGGCCCGATAAAGCGAGACAATTGAGGCTCATGAGCAGGTGGATGGGTTCCAAGTGACTTTGAGCAAAAATTGGACATCTTACGGGGAATCCATCTCTGCCCAGCATCTTGATCATCGAGGAGGAGGAGAGTCCAAGAGGAAGAGTGCTTGGCCCGAAGCTTGATTTTGGTTAAAGGCTCAGCTGCTGACCTCGGGAGGAATTGAAAGTGGAATCATTAGAAATACGGCTATGAGGATACCCGAGCTCAGGTGATACTTTTGGCCTTGGAAAGAAGAGACAAAACACGGCCTTGTTGGTGAGAAGGCGGTGAACATGAAGCAGTGGAAGGGACAGAGCCCATCCTTAGATTTGGACACCATTGCGATGCAGGCCGCTGTACCTCACTGCAACAGCTCCCTCGAGATGACCAGAATTAATGCATCGCCCACACACAAGAACAATCAAAACCGGCGACATCGGCTCCCAAAGGTAAGTCCAACCCACCACTAGCAGTAGCCATGCAAGCAGAACTGCAGAAGACTAGTGGCCTCACCTTTGTATGCCTTTATGCTACATGAAAAGATGGCAAATGCACATTGCATGGCACGAGTGGTTGGTTCAGAAGTGCGGGTTCGGGTTTGGAACACCCGGACCTAGGCATTTCTAAGTTCCCCCCACTTTTGTTTATTTTGTCTTGTTTAGTTTTATATTATCGTAGTTTATTTTGATCTTGTTAATTTTTCTTTATAAATTTTCTTTAATTTTTAGTTAATTTGTGTTTTTAGATTAATTTTTACTCTTCTGCAATTTTTCTTGCATTAATTTTAGTAGCTTTTGTGCAAATTTTGGAGCATATATTGAAAATCAGAAAGCAGCAGCAAAGCAGCGAAATTCGCAACCTGTTCGCAACAATTTCGCAACCATTTCGCAACCTTAGCGAAATCATGGATTTTCGCTAAGGGGTGCCATTTCGCTAGCTAGCGAAATTTCGCTAAGCTAGCGAAAATTATGTGAGAAGCGAAAATGTGTTTTTTAACTAGGAACGATTACTTTAGCTAGAATTTTTTTGTTTAAGCGAAAATCCTAGCCAATTTCGCTAATAGAATAGCCAATTTCGCAAGTTTAGCGAATTTATTAGCTAGCGAAATTTATTGCTTTCTTGAATTTCGCTATATTCCCACTTTTGACCTCAATTTTGTTTTATTGCATAACTTTTCATCGAACTCCGTTTTAAAGCGTTCTTGGTATCGTTGGAAAGCTTAGAGGTGTAGAATCAAATATGGCAAGAAGGAACATTTTTAGATTATTATGAAAGTGTAATTTTAAAAATGGTCAACTGTAGTCACTTTTCCTCTCTTTCTTCTCCTAACTTGTTTATTTGAAGCCGAGACGGAGTGCATAAGGTGTCAATGGAAGCTTGTGAGGTCTCCTATCCAGAAATGATCATCCTTATCATGGGTAACACTTCCTTCTCTAATTTTCTTTTCATTAGACCCCATTTCGGACAGAGATACTTGGGTTGGGAGAATTTAGCAAGGGAAGTGGATTTTGTGTTATGTTTTGTTATTATTTTGTGCAAGCCCATTTTGTGATGTTCGGTCAACTAGCTGGGTCCCCTTTTATAAGGTGTTATACCATACGACACTTTCAAAATTTGGGCCCTTTTTGCAACAAAAACTTTTGTGGTTTTGCCTAACACGTAGTTTGAAAAATTGAAGCTTTTGTCAATTCTATTGATGTTAGATTGGTTCCATGTAGTTAATTGAATGATTAGTTTAATTCTTATTGATTTCGACCTTTTTCTTCCACTTTGCTAACCACAAAGCACATTAGATTTCAATGATAGAATTTGAAAAAGCATGCAACCTCCTTTATTTTATAACCTACCCTAGTTTCATTGACCGCCTTTAATAGGTTAAGGACCCTGTGAAAAAAAAGAAAAAGAAATGAAAAGAAAAGAAAAAGAAAAGAAAAAGAAAGAATAAAGTGCAGCGCTGCCTTGAAACTGAGCACGGTCAGGGGGTATATGGCGAAAGCCTTTAAAGCCGATTATACTAAACCATCAGCGGTTGGGAGTCGCGACTGTGTGGTACCGCTACATGGGTGGATGGGTAGGTTTAGCAGAGATTCTTAGGTGCTTAATTCACCGAAGTCATTCGAAATCCGGGATGAAGCCTGTAGAGTTTGTGGTCAGATTGATCCTTTTGGCTTGATGCCACAAACTAATTGGTTAAGTCATCGGTGGACCCAGATTACGGACTTTGATGATCGAGTTTTTAGCGTACCTACAACACAAAAGAATTGTGGAATAGAGGTGGAGTCACGATCTATTTAGGTTGGGTTAGCATCTTTAGGTCGTGGTAGTAGCTAGGTTGGGGGGAGAGTACAGTTTGACAGTTTATTGTTGAGAGCTGATAAAAATAAACACTTAGATTTTGGTGGAAGTTTCTGGTTGATTCACTGAGAAGGATGCTCTTTTGATACTCAATTTTGTATGGTATTTATTCTTTCATGATAGTTATTGAACACGACTTTGATGATTCTTACTTAGGGTTAGGCATTACTTCTTCACAACCTTTTTGAACTACAACCTTTTTGTGCACATAATTTTGTTATCTTTTGTATGCACTTTCTTTCTTTCTTTCATTGCTCTGGACTAGCAATGTAGGTTGGGGGTGTGATTAGTGCCCGAAAAGTGCTATTTTGAACCCTATTTTTAATAGGTTTGGCTTTGTGTACTAATTGTTATAATTAACCGATTCACGCTGTCTGATCCCTAATATTCTAATGATTGCATTTGTGTGATTTTGGTTTTTAATGAGCTAAACATGCATATATTGTTAGTCGATCCAAACACGTAGAATTCGAGGCAAACTCAACATCATAGATCGAGACTAGAAGGAAAGAAGAAGAAAATAGAAGAAAAAGTAGAAGCGGGGAACAAAATGGGATGCGGAAGCAATGGAGCAGTGCCGTAGAAATTTATTAAAGCTAGCGAAATGCACCATTCCTAGCGAAAATTTGCATTTTCGCTACTCACAGGATTTTCGCTAGCTAGCGAAATGTCACTGTGCTTAGCGAAATTTCATGTTTTCGCTTCTCACAAGAATTTCGCTAAGCTAGCGAAATTTCGCTAGCTAGCGAAATCACCATTGCCTAGCGAAATTTTGCATTTTCGCTATCTCTTGGTGATTTCGCTAACTACGCAAAATTTTTAACGATGGCGAATTGGTACACCTTGTCATCCTTTTGTAATTAATGCAACCGCTTCAATTTTGGTTTATTGCTCTTGTCCTATAACTTAGCCAAGTTGTTAGGCTTTCTTGTATTTTCACACATTTGGGTTGGCTATATAAGCCACCTTATGGTTGTAAACCTAACTTTAATCTTTCGATAAATATCTTACTTGTGACTTTCATTTTCTTTTTCGAGTTTTCTCTGCTTCTCTCCTCTTTCTCTCCCTTTCTTGGTTGCAAACACCCTCCAGGGATGACAACTTGGAGGGATGGCTGGCCTAAACCACTCGCTTCTTGAAGTAAAGGAATTTGCTTTGGGGTGAGATCTTTAGGTTCTTTAATTTGGTTCCCGCGCTCAAGCGTGGTGTGTATTTATGGCCCTTATATTCAAAACTTAGTTGCATAACATGGATGTTATGGATTGGCCAATACTCCATGCTTTAGGATTCGATTGCCCAGTCTTGTGGTTCTTTAGATGGTCCTTCACGAGCCTCACGAGATAATATTTACATGTTAGGGCTTCAAATTAGGGTTAAATAGCATTTCTTTGACCCTTGTTTTGGCCAATACTCTCCATGCTTTAGGATACGGTCTTTGGGTGAGAGATGCCTTTGTTGTTCTTCTAGATGGTCTTCTGAGCCTACGAAATGATAATTTAAGTGTTAGGATTTTAAAGGCGTAAAGGGGCCATAGATGCATGCTACGTGACTCGAATAGGAGTTGTTTTGGTGAGGTTTGCTAGTTAAACATAGATCAGGTTATGCCATGGACTATAGGTTGCATGTCATAGCAGCGGAAATTAACCGGGGACCTCTCGGTTAGCACAGGATCTTAAACTCGGAGTGGCCTTTGCTTGAGGAGTTAACTATTTTCTTCATTTTATTTTGATTCTGAGCCATCCTTCCCTGTTTTTACCCCGAACCCCAGTCAATTTAATTCACGAGTTTGATTCCTCAAATCATTTATGCAGAAAACCCATCCGTGTTCGGCCACTGAACCCTTTATCTGCGGTAGAAAAACTGACTACGTGAGTAGGAGAACAGAGTATATAAATATTGTTGATTCGTTTCGACTGCGTAGCGCGAATCACTCGTCGCGAAACCCCAGGCGACGCGCCAATATTACTGACTAGATAGGTATCCACTTATATTATCTACAAAAAGAATTAAAAAGAAAAGGTAGAGAACGTACCAGATTTGCAATGCAATTACAAATTACCACTAGCTCTCTCTGGATCAACTAGAGCGCTCGCCACTCCCCGGTAATGGCGCCAAAAATGCTTCGTTTATTTCGTGTGCTGAAATTATTCCCAAGCGTAGGAATTGATGTCGTCAAGCATTATAATACCGTGTGATTCCACAGGTCATTTCCATAGGGAGTGGTTTCCTAGGTGATCCTTAGGGATTGCTTTCCAATGAATGTGCGATTAAGGTAAAATCTGGGGGGTTGTGATTGATTGATTTATTAACCGATTGACTTAAACTATTTTAAAACAAGAAGGGTGAATGATAGGATCCTTAGGTTTCTGCTCACCAACTAGGTAACACCCACCTCTCACTTACAATCTCATTTAGGAGCCATTGATGAATGGTCTTCGATGGGGGATATAACTTTAAAAGCTTTTGTAAGACAAAAAACAATTTAACGATACCAAACACTTGCTCAGATGATTGGTTTGGACTCTTAGTTTGCATTTGAGATCAAGCACAACGTGTACCAAGAATCTCTTGTTCACATGTTATTAAGAAGATGCCAAACTAAGGTTTTAGAAGAATTTTCACAAGTGTTTAATATCGTCTGAATCCATTGATGCCTGAGAGGATTGAAGCATTGCAGCAGAAGGGTGAGTTCCACCATTAGAACCCTATCATGGAGGTTTAGAACTCCATTAAAGCTGAGAATTGATTCATAATTGTTGGAACACTAATAATAAACGTAAATTGAGAAATAACACTTCAATTTCAAGGTTGAGATATAAAAAACGTAGAGTCTATCAATGAACACCAAGTTATCAAAACAACTGAAAGATTACAATTGCTTAAAAACCTAGAATCAGAAGAAAACTAAGTACTCTACTCTATGAAAATGATTCGCGTGGATCGTAGCATGCACAGGGTAGAGATTTGGTGCTCATAATAAAAAACAATTTTTAAACCTAAACCTCTTACTGCTGTAACATAGCTACTGCAGTATAGTGGCTCTAGGGTCGAACACAGGGATGGGTTTTCTTCATGTAGGTAACCAACAGTTGATTCAAAATGGTGATTTCACTTTGGATTTTAGGTTTTTCATAAAAATTGTGGGATTGGTAATGTGAAGACTACAAGTAAAATATAATAAAATGTAAAAAGAACTCCTTGAAGTCTCGGGCCGCTGGGTTTAAGGTTATAGGGCAATTGAGAGGTCCTCGGGTCCATTTCCTTGCATTGGGGAGAATGACCTATAGTCATTTCCCAAACCGGATCTTCGTTTAATTATAAAACAGAACCCTAATAGCTTTCCTCTTGAGAACTAGCATTTATTGGTCATTAATGTTTCAAGACAGTAAAGCGATCCTTCGATCTACCTACGGTGAAAAATAGATGGCAACTAAGCGGGCATCGGTGGATCTATTAATAAGCATCCACTGAACCTAAGATTTCCAAGTCTTGGTGTCAGATGCATCGAAAGGATTTAAACCTATAGTGAGAGAAAGAGGCATAAATGAAAAAAAATGCTTGCGTTAAAAGCAAGAGGACCAGCAGTTTACATCAAAACCCTAACCCAGTAGCCCTAATCTTCAAGGATTTGAGGAGCTTAGCCAACCATCCTCTGAGTTGTCATCCTCAAAGGGTGTTTGGCAAGCTAGAAAGTGAGAGAAAATGAGGGAAAATGAGGGAAAGAGAAAACAGGCAGGAGAGCTGAAAGCTTTCGCGCCAAAATTATTGCATAAAGTGATATCTTGTACAGAGCTTGACTGAGGCTTATATACTGCTCAGAATCAAGGGAAATTACAAAATATATAAACTACCAAAAATACAAAGAGGGTAGTTTGGGAAAAAGGTACAAAAAGTGGTAAAAAACGGGGTCAACAAGATATAGGAGCAAGTTGCGAAATTCTGCAGATTGCGAAATTTTCGCAACCCTGCCAAATTTGTAGTGTTTTGAATTCTTCTATTTTCTGCTCCAATTTCTCTCTCGACTGACCCGCAACCCAAGTCTGGTTTACCCTGCTCGAGTCGACTCGATGACTTTAGCCTAATTTAGCTTGCAAAACTACTAAAATAGCCACAAAATGCGATCAATAGTGTAGCCAGGACCTTGGTGTGTCAATTGAGTTATTTAAGTTGATTAGTACACAAAAAGTACTCAAAACCTACAATAAACAGGGTTCATAATAGCACTATTTGGGCACTAATCACTCCCCCCAACCGACACATTGCTAGTCCCTTAGCAATGACAGAATAGAAAGAGAGAGCGGATAAATTATGTTCACAAAAAAAAAAAAAATGGTATTTCAAAAAGTATATGGATGAGTAATGTCTAACCTTTAGTATGAATCACCAAGACCCTGCATAATAACTATCTTGGAAGAATGAATGCCATATAGAATCAAGTTTTAGAAGAGTATCCAACTCAAGGGAATCGACCTAAAACTTCCAATAAAATCTCAGTGTTTATATGATCAGTTTTTAACAATAAACTGCTAAACTGCTCTCTCCCCCCAACCAAGCTACTGCCAAGACCTAGAACAGTGACTAGCCTAAATAAATTTGGCTCTACTCTTATTCCACACTTCTTTTCGTGTTGTAGGGTGCAATGCTAAGGAATCGACCTCACCAAAGTCCGTGTAACGGGGATCCATCGATGACTCCCAACCAATTAAGGCTTAGGGCATCAAGTCATAAGGATCTTTTGACCACTAACTCTTCAGGTTTCACCCTAGACTCTGAATGATTTCGAAACTCCAGCACCTACAACTCGCTAAACCTTACCCATCCATCCATGTAGCGAGCACTAAGTCGGTGGCTCCCAACCAGTTGGTTTAGGGCACCAAGTTTTAAAGACTTTTGTCATATACCCTCGACCGTGCCTCGGCTTCAAGGCAAAGGTCGCGGGCTTTTCTATTCTTTTCTTTTTCCTTTTCTTTTCTTTTTATTATGGAAGACTTCATTGGCCTTCTTTCTCGGGGGACCTTAACATATTACGTGGTCAACAAAAGTAGGGCAGGGTTTTAAAGTAAGGGGCTAGGTACCCCTAGCTTATTGAAGAAAACTGATGTGCACTGTGTGTGGTTAGTTAAAGGTGGAAGAAGAAAGCTGAAAACCATGAGACTTCAACTGATCATCTACTTAAGCATGCATGGAACTAATCTAACATCAATAGCATTGGGCAGTGTTTCAATTTTTCAACTTACAGGTTAGGCAAAACCACAAAAAAAAAAGGGTGCAAAAATGGGTGCAATTTTTTAAATTGATAAAATAAGTTGAATGGTGTGTATAAAAAGATATATGGCTATATTTTCATCTTTACAAAGACAACTGCAGCTTCAAAAAAAAAAATGATAAATAACAAGCCACTAAACATCACAAAAAGGGCTTGTTCAAAGTAGTGAAATAAACATGAATGTAAAAGTCACTTCCTTCGCTAACTCTCCCCCCAACCAAATGTCACATTTTCCGCAATGGGGCTCTGATTGGAAAGTTAGATAAGGAAGTGCTACCTCCTCAATGTGTAGCCGGTGGGAGGTCATCCTCACCCTGGGCAGGTTGAGGTGCTGTTGGCGTAGTTGGAGGAGTAGCTGCTACTGTTGTTGCTGCTAGAAAATCAAGAGAGGCTGCACAGGCTGGCCGAGCAGTGGGTGCTGGCTCTGCTGGAGGAGGAACTAGAGAGGCCTGGGCAGGCACTAATGGGGAAATCGGGAGGTGCCCAGGGCTTTGAATCCGCATGAGGATACTTTTGATCAGGCGGTACAGACCGGGTCCGAGCCATGGCGGCCTCAAAGTGAGTCATCCCTTTAGCTAGCGCACGGGCAATGAAATGATGCGTGACGCGGCCGAGAATGTGCGGACTGCATCCATGATGGTCGAAACTCGGCTGATATAGAAATATGCGCGATAATGTGTCGTGATGTTCTGGCCCCGCAAATATCCGTGAGGAGCTGAGGTACTGGGGGCCGAGGGCTCTGAAGGTGCAAAGGATGCAGGGGATGTGGGTAATGGAGAAGTGGTAGTTGGAGCTGGAACTGAGGATGATGGAACCTGAGGCTCCTCGCCATGCACCGCCGAGGAAGGCCTATAGAAGGTCAGCTACCGGCCGGTCCCCGCTAGCCCGAGGCGGAGGAGATAAGAGCGGGGCATGATGTGCCACCAGTCAACTGTAAGGATGGCCTCGCAATCTCGACGGCGCTCTAACCTGGGCTTAGCAGGAAAGCCGATGTGCTCTAATACCTGACATAAAAGTCTCAGGAATAAGAAGGGAGTGGACTTAGCTCTGGTCAGGTTCCTGCGATGAACCTTGTCCTCGAAGTGGAACAAGGATGTCATGATGAGCTGTGAGTGAGACCGAAAACCCTCGTGCATAAGAGCCTCGAATGGCTCCTCGCCTCTCGTACTATGTCTTCGGAGCGGAGAAGAGCAAGTAGTATATGGTCTATGATGAGCATACTCGAAGGAAGCTGCCTTTTAAACAAGATAGGCCCAGTTGTCGTGTCCCGGGCCAATAGACAAACCTCTCCTAGTTGAGGATGGAGGCCGCGCCTATAATGCGCCAAGGATTGAGAAAGCCATTGGCGTGAACATAAGCGCTATCTATGGCCCAGTATCCACGATTGTGCATCGATAGCGAAAATGAATAGGCTGTCGGTGGGCTCTCGCTGGAAGTGTCGTGTGGTAGAACTTCGATGACCACCGAGGAACAAAGAAAAAATCAGCGATGGGGTCATAAATGGCTCCGAGGAGTACCTCTGCACTATCACGGTCGAGATGCGGGCTTTGGATCTTCGGCTAAGGCAGAGATCTGTGAGTGTCGTCGTGCAAATCCCTCGCCTTTGCCGACGGACCTTTCTAGTGGCCGAGGAAATGCGCCGGCAACTCCACGATAACCTCCAGCCAAGCTCGCTCGGCCCGACAAACTACCATGAAACTAAGCGAGTAAAGCTAGCTGGCGTATTTGAAAAACATGGGTTATAAATTTTTTTTTCACTTTTCTTGAAGTATCACACCTTTAGATTTACTTGTCAGGCGACATAGCATTTTTGATTGGTCAAGCAAATACAAAATCACCTGTATAAAACAAAAATACTCCCAATATTTTCCAAAATCCAACTACAATCATAAGCCTCGGTCTCATCAAAAAAAGATAAGGATCAATCAGAAATATAAGTTTATGTAACTTTGTTTTCTCAAACCATGCATGCATATTTTACAAAGAATGTTACATATACAAAATGTGCATTTTGAGATACAGATTTATTTACACGCTATCTTATATATATAATCACCCGACCTGGCGTCTAGGGCGAAGGATCTGAAGGTCTTTCGGCTTCGGCACACTGCACCTGAAAAAGGTATTTTAAAAGCAGCGTGACCAAACGGGCTCCGGTGAAATGCTTATAAGTTCTAATGCGTTTGTCTGCTTTGTTTGTACCTCCCAATATGAAAATAAATACCCAATGGTTGTAAGCGTTTATGAGCGAGTTTTGCTATGAAAACCATTTCGGCAGTGCAGCCTTTACGCTATTGAGCTGTTTCTTGGCAGCGTTGCAGCTAATGGCTGGCCCGAAATACGTTAAAACTATTACCAGCTGGCGGCTTTGTTCGGTGTTGGTTAATATCTAAAAGTGCTATCTTTACGTAAATCAGGTACCAACCCGCGTGGCCCATTTAAATACCCTAGAAGTGATGCTCGGAACCTCGGAACGCACGGCATCGTAGTGGTTTACTCAGTACTACCGGGCTAAGATGGTCGTGAACACGGCGGGATCTATATAGCATAATGGAACCTCGGGACCAAAATGCTCGGTGATGAACACCCGGAACCAACACCTCGCCAAGCTATGTACTAAGTCGCTAACTATATACCTCGAATGCGGAGGGCGACTCACTATAAATGTGTGCTTTGGGTCTGGCTTGAGTGCCGACCGAGGAGCAATATAGTTAGTCTGTATCCCTTAACTGCCATGCACAATCGAAATACATGCGACCGGAAGCGAGCGCTTGTGCCATCTAGAGGGTTTTTGCTAAACCGAGCCCAAGCGTTTCTTAAATGCGAGAAATCAAACTTTCCTGGCCGGGAAGTATAACAATTGGGAGGTAATAAAAAATGCTTTATAAATCTATATTTTCAAAGCACTTTCTGAACTTGTGGTATTTAAAACACTTCGTTTTAGAAAATGATTTTGGTACTCCTTTTTTTCTCATTGGTACAACTGAGTCTTTGTCGACTTAGCTACGGGGAGTCGGGTGCTCAAAATCATCTACACAATTCATTCAAATTACGAAAATGCCCACTCGAGTTCAACGTTTAACATAAAACATATGCGAGGGCTCAAGTAACCTCGACGAACCGATTCTAACAAGCTTTGCGTGCTAGTCCTGACCGATATGGACATCGATACTATGATATGAAGTGACCAAAATGTCATACGCATTAAATGTACGTCATATGCGTTTACAGTCAACTTTTGACTCGAGGGACTTTTCCACGTAAGTCTAAAATACTCGAAACATTTACGAAAATTCCGTCCGACGTCGACTACACTCTGAAATTCCAACCCAAACTTGTCAGCAGTCCGAAATTCAGCCACGACTGTCGCACCACAGTCCCAAAAATTTCTAAATTCCTAAGCTTCGATCTAAAATTTTGGAACTAAAGTTCACGACCTTTCCGACCTAAGAAATTTCAGAAGCCATTATATAGCACAGACTTGAAATAGCGTGAAAGGCAAAAATTTTCTACCTTTAAGAAGTTTAACAAAGGCTAAAGATATTGGTAGTGCCTATCGGTAGCTCTCTTCGCGTAGTCAATTTTGCCTTCGGCTCCGGCAGTTTACGGTCGATTTTAGTGAATCACGAAGGAGAAGCAAAGAGAATAAAAAAATCGCCTCTCTCTGGTTCCTTTTTGATTTTTTATCTTTTATTTTCGTTTTTTTAATTCTTTTTCTTTTAATTATTATTATTATTATTTAGATAAATAATTTCTATTACCTCGTCGAGTCTATTTCTATCGAAAAATTTTTATTTATCGTAGTGAATATTCTTTTTAAATATTTGTCGTTTTAAATTTTCAAAAATCCCGTTTCGGGGTTTCTAAACCGGTCGTACAGAAATTAGGTAAAATATTCGCGTATCTCGGAATTGTGGCTTTCTGGAGTTCTTGAATTTCGCGAGGCAGAACAAGCAGTCGTTTAGATCATCCACGAGATCTAGAAATTTTCGAACTTCCACTGAACTATTTTGGTAATTTATTATTATTATTTTACTATTTAAACTTAGGTAATTATACTTTCACCCCTACACTTTCCTTAGTAGTAAAGTGCCACAGTATTTGGCTTTTATAATTTTCACCCTTAAGCAATTTTCAAAAATTCTATTGTGGCACTAGTAATTAAGGAAGTCCTGTAGTGCACTACGGGTTACACATACAGTACACCCTCTCGGGACGAGGGATTAAAATCCTCCCTCATGAGAACATTTCGTCCTCGAAATGAACAAAACTAATATAAAAGAGGATACCTTGTACGTAGCGGGTATTATTTGCGCATGAGCCTCAGACTCCCGTATAGCTTTTAATCCCATGATTCCCCATAAAACTTGATTAATGGAGCCAGACCTTATTCCATAAAATACGCTCTCTGCGATCTATATGCATTGGTTGCTCACTTATAGGTCAAGTATCCTTTAGTTCGGGCGATCTCACGAGTACATGGAGGATGCAGATGTGCTTATTGAGCATGGATACACGAGCGTTATGAACGGAGCAACTACGGAGGAGGTCTAATCTATATGCGCTCTTGGTCCCACTACGGCTTAATAGTCATATGGCCCTATATATATCTTAGTACTTGACTTTCGCGTCTTCAAATCTGAGAAACGCGCCCGAGGCTGGGAAGACCACGTACACAGCGTAGATCCCTCGGTTTGTCCGCATAACACGTGCGTCGGGGCTATCTTGAGTGTCTCGACAATCTGGATCTTATCTAAGGTAATACGTATAACTACGGGCCTGGCGGAGTCTCCTCTCTCCTACTTCATCCCGCGCTGCAGTGCGACGCACCGACGTACAATGCTTCAAATGGAGCCATGCCTATCTTCGGATTACGATAACTATTGTTGTGGCCGAACTCCATCGAGAATAAATGCATATCCTTCCCTTAAACTCTATCACGCGTAACAACATATCTAACGTCACGAATAGTTCTCGTACGACCATCGATGCGAGGATGAGCGGTGTGCTAAGTGCAATGTCGAGTCCCCGTAGCATCACATTAAAAGCCGGACGAAATGCGGATGTGAATCTGGGGTCTCGGTCTGAGACTATCGATAGAGGAACACCATGTAATCTAACTATCTCCTCCACATATAATTGGGCCAACTTGTCCAACGAGTCATCATTACTAACTGGGAGAAAATGCGCTGATTTCGTTAGTCTATCCACTATCACCCATATGGCATCGTGTTGTCTCCGAGTTCTCGGAAGCTCGGTAACAAAATCCATAGTAATCTTATCCCACTTCCATACAGGAATCGGAAGGGGCTGTATCTTTCACGTGGGCTTACGGTGCTCACGCCTTTTACCTGGCGACCGGGTTGAGCATCACGAATCACAATCTTGCATTTCCTTTTTCATGCCCTTCCACCAATAATGCTCCTCGAGGTATGATACATCTTGGTGCTACCGGGGTGCATGGCATATCTTCGAGTGAGCCTCTTCCATGATTTCCCTTACAGTTCACCTATTTCAGGTACACATTCGATTCCACTAGCTATTGCGCCATCGGTCTCGATGGAACTTCGGTTTCCGCCTCAATCTCACGCCCTCTGACTTAATCATCTCTGAACCTACTTTTGACCTTCCTTGATCGATCCACAAGAAAACGGTGTAAAATGATGCCCAGCCGGTGTCCTTTGTATCAGCTACTGCAGCGAGCTCCCAGATCAACTCTATCCTTGATGGGAGATATCTTGCCTATGATAAGCATAGGAACCCTTCGGTTTCCGGCTTAAGGCATCGGCCACTACATTGGTCTTCCCCGGATGGTACTTTCTATCGTTGCAATCATAACCCTTAATCAACTCCAACCACTTAGGCGTACCTTGTAAGTTAAATATTTACGGTAAAGATATATTGCGGGCTCTTATGATCGGGTGTCTCCCGGATCTTTAGAGCGAAAACCATGTACTAGTTCTAAATCATGGTCGGGTAGTTACGCTCGTGCTTCTTTTAAGCGACGGGAAGCATAAGCTATCACTCACCATCTGCATCAAAACACACCTAACCTTTGTGCGGAGGCATCCTTATATACCCACATAACAGTCCTTTTAAACCGGTGGTGCTAATCTTGGGGCGTAGGTCAATCTCGTCTCGACTCCTCAAAACTGGCACTGCTGCCGGTATCGACCACTTTCAATTTCGATCCTTTTTCAATAGACCCGGTCGACGGGGTTGCTATCTTAGAAAATCCATCGACAAATTTCTTGTAATAACACGCCGATCAAGGAAGCTGCGAACTGAAACATTTATGGGCGGTTTCCGGTTCACTATAGCTTCAATCTTCGAGGATCCCACACTAATACCTTACAGCGAAAATGACATGACCCAGCTACTTTGTCAACCAAAGCGGCACTTACTAAACTTGAGCGTATGGCGGCGCTCTCTAAGAATACTGTCTTGATCAGAAGATGCTGCATGTTCCTACGAGCTGCGAGGTACACTAGAATGTCATCAATGAATACGATCACAAACTTATCTAAATACGGAGCGAATACCACGTTCATCAAATCCATGAATGCGGCGGGGCATTAGTCGAGAATGAATGGCATCCTTGGGAACTCGTAGTGACAGTATCTAGATCTGACGATCTTGAAACATCATTCTCCGGGACCCTCGGCGGTAGCGACCTTAGGTCAATCTTAGAATATACGAGATCCATGCAATTGATTAGAAATAGCTCATCTATACGAAGAGGCGGGGATGCGGTTCTTGTGTGTCGCTGATTCGATTGTCCTGTCTATACGGCAGTAGCCATCTTCTTCTTCTGAAGAGAAGCTACAGACTCCCCACGGTGAGGTACTAGGTCGAGATGAAACGCAGCAGCAATTCCTCAATTGTTGCCTTCAATTCTTTCAACTCACGATGGCGCCATTACGTATGGAGGAATGTCGACTCGATCCACGGAACTAGTTCAATAACGAACTCCAATTTCTCTATCTCTGGGAGTAAGCTTGCAGTATCATGCGGAAAGACATCTGGGAACTCTTTATTTAATGGGGACTATCTTCCGGCCGTGATCTATCTTGTCTCCTATCCACTACAAATGCCAAATAACCCTGGCAACCTTTCCGAAGCATTTTCGAAGCGGTCATGGCATTAATGAGACTAGGGACGATCTCTCTTTTGATTCCCCGAAATATCACACCTGATTCCTCTGGACGAACCAATCTTATTTCTTTCTTATATCAATCTAAGGTGGCTCTATACTTGGATAACCAGTCCATACCCAAGACTATATCAAAATCATGGATACCTAACACTATCAAGTCTGCTGGAAAATCCTTATTCTGGATCACCAATCTACTACTTGGACCTATCCTTTCGGATGTCATAGTATCCCATTGAATGCCCGAAACCACCATACGACCATCATGAGGCGGGACTATGCGGTTGCCTCTCGGTGAATGAGTCTTGAAATAAATGAATAAGTGGCTCTTGGGTCCGCAATGCATATGCATCATGATCGTAAGCTAAAATCATACCCGGTAATCGCGGTGGTGATGCATCGCCTCTGGCGTGTATTTGTAAATGCCCAGAGCACGGTGCACGGTACCACTGCGAATCGCAGCTGTCGGTCTTGCCTGCCTCTGCACCCACCGCGACCTCTACCCGGTCTTTGTGCGCACCTACGCCTAAACCACCCCTACCCGACTGGCGGGACCAGCTGGTGCACGGGGTGAATAACTCTTTGTACCTCGAGGAATACGCAGCCTTTAGCGTGGGCGGTCTCGGATAAAGTGACCTTCACTTGGTAATGGAAAGCATCTACATCATATTCATCTGCCTCTCAGAGATGCCTCATCGACATGTAGGGCACAATGGAAAAGAACGATCTGAAGATCTACCACCTCACGGGGCTAACGGTGATCGGCAGATCCACGGCTTCAGATCTTTGCTCCTAGATCTGAGCCTCTACTGTTTGGTCCTTCTTTCCTTTCTTTCCTCTTAGGCGGTAGTGTGCGGGTGACTAGTCTTGGAGCACTCTCTTCTTGTCTGGCTCTTTTGAGGTTAGAACTAAACTATCCTTTCTACCTTTAGTGCGGCCAGTAAACTTCATAAAGTGGCTGCTTTGCTTTTCTTTGTATTCTAGTAAACACGGGAAGCTTTGTGTCTCTATAGATCTTGGGTGGAAGAAGACCTCGTCACATCACCTTTCCAGCAATTATGGTGGAAAGACCTCATGTCTACATCACCATATAATAGCTAGAACACTAACCACATCTAACCATAAGTACTTTTGCCTCTGGGTGCATGATTGCCATCATAAGTTTAGCCCTAATTTAGAACAGTTACATCATGCCCCTACGCTCTTCGAAGACTCAGGTGTCGACCGGTTGGCTTCTTTGTAAATCTCCTATAACACGATCCATCGTCAGGTACCGCCAGGGATCTGCGACCCTCACGATGGTTTTGCTGAGGGGGTGATTCATTGAGGCGCTCTTCGATCTAGGGTGTGCTTTCGACATATCTCTCACAGTGGTTTACTCCGTGCGGAGATCCTAGATGGAACCTCTACGACCTCGTCCAGACATAATGCTATGAATTTCAAAGTTAAAAGATTCAGTGACACTTTTCAATATTTAATGCATGCAAGGATTTGGTAAACAATATAGGTGCGATAGAAAAATCATTATTATAAAAAACACAATTCTATAGAAATCTTGCGGAAAACGTGCGAAAAAGCAGGTGAACTATGCATCACAAGCGCTACGATACCAAGTTGACGAACCCCCTTAATAGTGACGAAATCTGTGGCAACTCCACGGTAACCTCCGGCCAACTCGCTCGGCCCGACAAGTTACCATGAAGCTAAGCACGTAAAAGCTATTTGGCTTGTATTTGGAAAACATGGGTTATAAATTTTTTTTTCACTTTTCTATCAAAATCACACCTTTAGATTTGGCATCCGGCGACATAACGGCTTTGGTGAGGTCAAGCCCGAAAATACAAAAATCACTGTATAAAACAAAATACTCCCAATATTTTCCAAATCCAACTACAATCATAAAGGACCTCGGTCCTCATCAAATAAAATAAGGATCAATCAAATATAGGATTTATCGCGACTTTGTTTTCTCAAAACCATGCATGCATGATACACAAAAGATATTTACATATACAAAAATGTCACATTTTAAGTTTTTACTAGTTTTAATTTACACCTTATCTTATATATAATCACGGCCACAGCGTCTAGGACGAAGGATCTGGAAAGGTCTTTTAAACCACAAACACACACTTTGAAAAATTATTTTAAAAGCAAGCTAGTAACCCAACGGACTCGAGTGAGTCTTATAAGTTCTAAATCTTTGTTGTCTGGCTGAATTTTGTGCCTCCCAATATGAAAATACGTACGAAATGGTTGTAAGCGTTTATGAGAAAGCGAGTTTTGCTATGAAAACCATTTACGGCGATGCGAAAAACTATTTACGCTATTGGCTTGTTTCTTTGGCAGCGTTACGAAAACTAATTACTGGCTGGCGGCATCTGTTGAAAACTATTCTGGCTGGCGGCTTCGTTCGATGGTGTTAATATCTAAAGTTAACTTTATCTTGTAAGTACTCCAACCAACGTGGCCCATTGAAATACCCTAAGTGATGCCTCGGAACCTCGAACGGCATGGTGGTGATTTTCTGAACCTTGCGGTGGAAATGATCGGTGAACTGCGGCGGGATCTATATAGCATAATGGAACCTCGAGGACCAAATGCTCGGTATTGGAACCTCGGAACCAACACCTCATCGCTATGTACTAAGTCGCGCTAACCTTACCTCAGTAATGCGAGAGGGCGACTCAACATATAAATATATGCTTAGATCTAACCCAATTGCCGACCGGAGGCAATATAGTTAAGTCATAATATCCCATAACCTTGCCATGCACAATCAATACATCTGACCAGGAAGCCGAGGCGTGCCATCTGGGGTTTTGCTAAACCAGACTCTTTGTTTCTTAAATCTTTAAGAAATCAAACTTTTACAGCGGTATAACAATTGGGAGGTAATAAAAATGCTTTATAAATCTATATTTTCAAGCACTTTGCTGTAATTTAAACACTTTCGTTTAAGAAAATGATTTGAGTACTCACCTTTTTCTCCACTAATTTCTTTCAAATCTTGTCAAGCACTCTAGATTCTCGTCGGATGCTCAAATCGCCTACACAATTCATTCAAATTACGAAAATGCCCTCAGTTCAACGTTTTAACCATAAAACATATACAGGGCTTTCAAAGTAACTATATCGAACGAACTTCGATTCTAACAAAACTTTACGTGCTAGTCCTATTCGATATGGACATCGATACTATGATATGAAATTGACCAAAATGTCCCTACACATTAAATGCCCCATAAAAACTATACGTTTTTAGTCGACTTTTGACTAAAGGGACTTTCCATAGAGGTCTAAAAATACTCGAAGCATTTAAAATTCCGTCCGACTTGTCGACTACACTCACGAGAATTTCAGCAAACAGTAAACTTGGGTCCGAATTCAGCCACGTCGCACACGAGTCCCAAAAATTCCTAAAAATTCTAAACTCGGTCTAAAAATTTTGGAACTAAAGTTCACACGACCTTTCACGACCTCTAAGAAATTTCAAGCCATTATATAGCCTTTAGACTTGAAATAACACAAGTAAAAGCAAATTTTCTACCTTTAAAGAAGTTTAACAAAGGCTAAGATATTGGCGAATTTTTATGCGTAGCTTCTCTTCGCGTAGTCCAATTTTGCCGACTCGACAGTTTAGGGTCAGTTTTTAAGTGAATGCGAAGGAGAAACTTAAAAAGAATAAAAACAATTAAAAATCGTCTCTCTCTGGATCTCTCCCGACGTCCTACGCCCTTTTTTGATTTTTATCTTTTTTTATTTTCGTTTTTTAATTCTTTTTCTTTAATTATTATTATTATTATTTAGATAAATAATTTCTATTACCTCATTAGTCTGGCTCTATCGAAAATTTTTATTTATCATAATTGAATATTCTTTAAATATTTGTCATTTTTCGAGATTTTTCAAAATCCGTTTTCAGGTTCCTCTAAACCGTTAAGCCTAGAAATTAGGTAAAAATATTCCGACTATCTCGAGGTGCCAAACACTCTTTGAATTTACTAGATTTCGCGAAGTGGGAAGAACTTAACGGCACGATCCGTTTAGTCATCGAAGATCTAGAGAATTTTCAAAGACTTCCTGAACTATTTGGTAATTTATTATTATTATTTTACTATTTAAACTTCCATTAGTATACTTTCACCCCTACACTTTCCTTAGTGGCAAAGTGCCACAATTATTTGAAAACTTATAATTTCACCCTTAAGCAATTTTCAAAAATTCTATTATGGCACTAAAATAATTAAGGAAGTCCTTGAACCACTTTTACAGGTTACACATACCGTACACCCTCTCGGGAGCCCGAGGGTGTTACACAATCGGTATTTCTAGAATAGAATTTTGTAGTGGAGAGCCAAGGGTTGCGATGAGTGAGGCGAGGACGAGGTCGAAAGGAGAGCTGCGGGGCTCTGGTGGATGGTGATTGGGGCTCCTGAGGCTTGGAACTAGAAGACTCCCCTGGGCCAGAGGTTCGAGCCCTTTTGGAAGGTGGGGCCCTCCAGGATAGCCTAGGATGTGGGGGATAGGGAGGATGAGATTGGCCACGGTATGACCTGCGTGGGGCGGGGAGTAGCAATAGGGCATGGGACGGCGGCAGCCTCTGTGGGAGCCCGTGGCATGGTGCCTGGGCGGCGACAGGGGCCGACGGGGAGGGACCTGGCCGGCGACAGCCCGATAGCGGTACTAGGGTTGGACCAGCCGATAGGGGGAGGAGAGGAGCGGCGCACCCGAGGTCTGAAGTTGTGTCCTTCGCGCGTCTTCACCATGGTTGGGCTAGAGAAGGAGAGGAGAGCTTCAGAGGTGATAGAGAAGAAATGGAATGGCTTGGAATGAATGAAAGAAGGAGGAGGGGGGGGTTAAATAGGGGTTAAGGAGGTGAAAGGTTAAGCCATTTAATATCCGTAAATGGGTGGTTAGTGGTTAGGGCTCAAAAATATCTAGAAAGTTTATGGCACGTATGAAACGAAAGGTTGCAAGGAGGTGAAAAGAGAGGAAGGTGAAGCATCGCGGAGTTGCGAAAAATTAGCACTGTAAAAACTTCAATCCCTCTGACAAAAACCACTGACCCATTTGCAACTCTCACCGCAAAAGCTTGAGAGAACCAAAATTATGAGAAAATTCATCTAAAGGAGAGAAAAATTATTATGAAAACTTAAACTAAATTAAAAAAGAATTACATAAAACCATAAATTAAACTTAAAGTAAAGCAAATAAAAGTCTAACAAAAAGTGGTGGCTTTTGTGTTCTTTGCCAAAAAAACCACTCCCGCTAAAGGTAGCCTTTTGTAGTTCATGGAGATCGGAGGGGGGGAATCTTCTCCTTTTACTGGCGTATTGATTTGTCTTGCATAGGGTTTCGAAGCATTTGCCCAGTGACCTTGAACACTACGTCCTTGGAATTGGTAGGTCTTGATCCATTGAGATAGACGATGGATGGTGAATATTTTGATCCATCTTGATTTGAGCTTGCCTGGAAAAAGGTGGAGCTTGGAGTCGTAAAGCAGCACTTGGTCTCCTTGTTTGAAATTTTTACGGGTTATTAGCTAATCATGCCACTTTTTTAACTTATCTTTTGCAATTTTCAAGTTGAAGTAGGCATCATTCCTCAGCTCTTTTAGCTCATTGATATCAAGGAGCCTTTTAGGCAGCTACTCCTATATCGATTCGACTTCTTGGCGCCCCACCCGTACCAATACTCGATTTCCACAGGCAGGTGACATGCCTTGCCATAAACTAGGCAATACGGGGACATGCCGAGGATGGTTTTGTATGTTGTTCTATATGCCTGAGGAATCGGCGGCGAGGGCCAATCCTTTTTCGGGTTAGAGAGTTCACCACTCATCGGTATTATCTTGATTTCCACAGGTGGCTAGCTTCCCGAAACTTTTACCAGTGCGAGGATGGTATGGGGTGGCCACTTTATGCTTAACACCATACTTAGTTAGGAGGTTCTCTCAAGGTTTGTTGCAAAAATGCGAACCTCTATCGCGATTATGGCACGAGGACCCAATGCGGAGAAGATGTTTTCCTTCGAAATTTCAACACCACCACATTGATTACTAACGCTGCAACGAGCGCGCTGACCCATTTTGACACATAGTGGAGCTCCCACCAAAATGTAAATATATCCAAAGGAAGAAGGGAATGGCCCCATGAAATCGATGCCCCAAACATCGGTCGTCGACCATCAAAAATCGGGTTCAAAGGCATCGTAATGACGACCGAGATTTTCCCACGATCTTTGGCATTTGTCGCATTCTGCGCACATGGTATGGGCATCCTTGAGATGTGTAAAACCAGTGTAGTACAGCCTTCATAGCGGTTTACGGGATGCAAAATATTTTCCACATGCATTCTCATGGTAGTGGCTGAGTATCCCTTGCTGTTCTCCTTCAGCCACACATCTTCTGATTATCTGATCAGCACAATATTTGTATAAGAAGGGCTCTTCCCAATAATAGGAGTGAATTTTTTCAAAGAAAAACTTCCTGTCTTGTGCCTTCAAATCAGCTGGTAACTCTCCTGTTGCCAAGTGATTGGCAATGTGGGCATACAAGGGTGTGTTCAACTAGGAGTAGGGACTCCTTAGGAAACTCATCATTGATTGAAGGGTTGTGAGTGTTGTGATGTATTGTCGATCTCGAAGTGATGCAACAACATTCTCTACACCCTTTTTGTCCCTAATCTACAGGTTGAACTCTTGTAGCAGGAGAACCCATCTAATAAGTCTTGCCTTGGCATTTTTCTTGGTGAGTAGGTACTTCAAAGTTGAGTGATCTATGAAGATTGTGTAATGCAGGCCTGACCCAGTAAGCACAAAACTTGTCCAAAGCATAGACCACTACCAGTAGCTCTTTCTCGATGGTGGTGTAATTCCTTTGTGTCTCGTTCAATGTCTTGCTTGCATAGTAGACCACATAAGGCTTTCCTTCTTCCCTCTACCCGAGAAGCTGCTCAATAGCGGGGTGGCTTGTGTATGCATTACCTGAAAGGTAATTTCTAGTTGGGGGCCTGTGGTGCGGTGGTCAGCTGAACCTTGAGCTCTTCTCAACTGACATTTAGGTCCCAAGCAATTTGTCTTTTCTCCAATAGCTTATAATGAGGCTTGGCAATTTTCGAGAAGTCCATGATGAACCTCCTGTAAAAGCCTGCATGCCCTAAGAATTGCCTCGCAGTCTTCATATTTGTGGGAGAGGGCAGTTTGGAAATCATCTCAATTTTAAGCCTTTTAACAATTCATTTCTTGGAAATAACTATGTCGAGCACAATTCCTAATTGACCATAAAATGGCATTTTCTAGTTGATATAAGTTTCTTCTCTATACACCTATATAGAGCCGATTTCTAAGTTGATCAAGCATTAACAAAGCTCCACTCCATAGCGTAACATCGTCCCATTAATAACCTCCCATAATGAGCTCCGCGAATCGGCGAAGACACTAAGCATGCATCATTTGGAATATTGGCGGGGGCATTACCACGAGCTAAAGGGCATCCTCCTATAGGCATATGTGCCAAATGGGCAGGTAAAGGTGGTATTCTTCTGGTCTTTTGCAGCAATTTCAATTTGAAAATAATGGCACTGAATAGCGATCCGGGGAAGCGTAGAAGGGGTCTTGGAAATCCTTTTGAAGGCGGTCCGTGAAGGGTAGGGAAGTGATCTTTTTCCTTGTCACCTCATTTAATCTTACGTAATCATGCATACCACAACGTGAAGTAAGGCGGGTGGGCACTTCCCTCTCCCTTTTCATTATCTTGTGATGGTTACCCGATTTCTTAGACACTGTTTGGGTTGGACCACTGATGTATCGGATATGGGGTAAATAATACCCGGCTTGTAGCAACTTTAAGGACTGCATAGCACCAACTTCCTGCATGTGTGAGTGTCTTCTCACGTGAGTTTGCCCCTTCTTGATTTTGCTTTCCTCACTCTAGTAGATGTTGATGGGTGCAAACTACTAGGGTTAATACCACCGGTCGGTGATTTTCCCACCCGGTAACTTTGCTTATTCTCCACTGGGATGTCCGACCGAGGTTGTTTTCCTATTGGTTGCTGAGGAGGGAGGATATGACAACTGGCACTATTCTCGTTCTTCTAGGTATGCATACTTTAGTTCCATAGGCAGGGGCTTAAGATCTAGTTTTTAAGGCTCGTTGGCTTCTCCCCCAGTCAGTAGAGGTAGAATTTCCTCCTTTTTTCTCCAGTGCCCCTGTACAGTGTTCATGCCTTGGGTCTCCTACTACTCTTCGGGACCGGTCAAGCAGTTCCTCTCGATTAGCACATCACACATTTGTTTTTATCGACGTTCCTCGGTAGCGTAATTATGCAGAAATTTCCTCCCGAACCCTCTCATACGGTTGCATATGCTTTTTACTCAAGTGAAAGATATTGAGTTCCAAAGTCATGTTCCCAAATGCGGTGCCGCCTTCATTTGGCTTAATTGATAATCGCGTAGAAGTGGCAGGAAATGGTCTTCCGGGAGGGATAGGCACAGGTCAGCCCCATGCACTGGTGGTTGCGTGTCCAAGCACAACAAAGTCTACAAGATAGTAGAATTTGTCCACTTTTATTAAAACATCCTCTACAGTGCCCTTTGGTATTTTTATGGATCTATTGCAAGGGACAATGTGATGGAAGTGGGATTTAGCTCTCCCAAACTTAGTTGCTTGTACATTGAATAAGGCCTTGAGTTGACCTTGGCTCCCAAGTGCCCGATTGCCTTTTCTACACAAGTGCCTCCAATATTCACCGAGATGGTAGGGTAACCCGGATCTTTGTATTTTACAGGAGTCTTGCACTGAATGATGGCACTGACTTGTTCTATAAGGAAGGCCTTCTTGTTGACATTCAACCCTCTCTTCACTGTGCATAGGTGATGAGTGCAAAACTCATCTATGTTTTGAGTTCATTTCACATGCTATTTTATGCATTTTGTATCCATATTCATGTAAAACTCACAAAATTTCCTCTAAACTTGGTTTTATAGGATTATTGATGAAAAGCAAGTGATTTGGCAAGAAATGAGCAATATATTTCCAAAGAAGAGTCAACGAGAGTCTCTGTAGCGCCCAGGGAAGATAAATTTGTCTGTACCATCTGGAACATCAAATGATTCAAATTTCCTCATGGTTTCATTCTACATTCAAAGATATTTTCAACGAGTACTCACACGCCCAAATCCGAGTTAAAACAAAGAAGTTATGACCCCGACAAGTTGGAGAAGAAAACAAGTTGCTATCCAGCAACTGTCGCGACCAAGCAAGCTGTCACGACTAGGAAACTTACAAATCTAGCATTCAACTCACAATTGTTGTGCTTTCAAGCAAATACCAAACTGTTTATTGAATAATTATCCCCATCCTGAGTGACTCTCTTCATCACCTTTTAGGGTAAGTAGTTGTTTATTTGGTAGATTTTTAGGATTAGTTTTAATTAGTTTTATTTCAATTAAATTGATTTTTATTCCACATCCTATTTGATCACGTAAATAATTGAAGAGCCCTTGTGTCTGGGTGATCAAATTCCAATTAAAGAACCTCTCCAACTTAAAGAGGATATCCCATCTAGAGTCCACTTTATTACTTGCATGACCCAGGCACTTCGAGGAAAGGGGTCGAGGTTTGGGTAATATTTTCATTTCAGATTTCTATACACTTACTTTTTGTTTCAAATCAAGCTGAGTATTTGCCACATTCACCCTACTGTTTTTCCACATATACCTGGTCTGGTCTTACAACAGCCTTTCAAAATTTGGCACATGGTCCCTGTTTAATCAATGCCAACAGTGATCATTTACCCGTCTTACACTTCCACATTTATCTGGCTGATGCCTTTCTTGACGAAAAAACATGAAAAAGGTAAGTGCACATTTTCAACGCACCTTTAATATCCTTCACTCATTTTCTGCTCCAGCTCTTTCTCGCTAGTTCGGACTGGTTGCGAACTTCCTTACCACTTCTCAAAGTGATAATCGCTTTTTTAACTTCGCTTCATCCCTGGATTTGGCTCACTGGAAAAGCTCAATTCATGCACTCCCCTAGGATTGGGCTGTGTCTGAGAGGGAAATTTCCCTTTTTCCTCGCACTCATCGCTGGTCGGGTTAACTCGGTAGATTGAATACCGCAGTTGTCATATTGGGAGATCTCAGACCGTAGTTATCATATTTCTTTTGGGAAATCTTAGAGTGCAAAAAGCTATTTATCTTTTTGTTGAGTGTGTCTAATCGTGTCGATTCTCTGATTAGCCTGGGCAATCACTGCCTTCTATTCCTCCACAAAGTTGCCCACCACTTTGCTAAGTTCATGACAGCTTGTTCAACTGGGGATGAGGATGGTGGTGGATGTGGTTGAGTTGAGGAGCCACCCTGTTGTTGTGCAATAGGGGGCACATATGGTGGAGGCTTTAGCTTCCAAGAGAGGTTAGGATTTGGCCCCATTAGGGTTATAGGTGCTTCGCCATATGGGGCATATCGAGGCTTGTATCGACCCACAACACTGCATGCTCAAACATCATATCCCCTTACTAAAGGAGATTAGGCTTGCTCTCCTCGTGCCTGACCGACAGATGAAACAAGGTTGGCTAGGCATAGATGCCTCCGTCACTACTCGCACCTCATGATGATTTCGCATTTCAAGCTCCTCCAACCTTCTAGCCAAGGTGGATAGCTTTGCCTTCAACTCCATATCCTGTGATCGAGCATGCTACCCCTTGAATTTGGTCAAGTGTCTCATCCTCTCCGCTCTCATAGGCTGGGCCCATCCCATGCTTTGGATGTCCTCAGCCCACATAATTCAAGAAACCATGCCTTGATGTTTTTTCTTCTCATGAAGTCCCCACACATACTTCCAACAACCGTCTACAAGGTGGGACATTCCGTTATAGAAGTGATTAACCAAAGATCCAGCATTGTGCTTTCATGGTGAGGGCAAAGACTCGATAGTCTCTAGGTACCTTTCTCAAAGATCAGAATTTCTCATTTTGGCTATGAAGGTGTAAATTTCCTTCGTACTATTGGTTTTATGGGTGTCAAGAATTTCTTTAAAATTCACCGCATATCTCCCCAGCTCCTAATAGTTCTGTGCCTCGTAGAGTTGGAGCCGTATTTTAGCCTTGTCCTTCAGAGTGAGAGGGAAGAATTTCAGTCTCATCATATCAATATTAGGGATGTCCTCCTTGAAGGTATTGCATACTTCCTCGAACTCCCGGATGTGTGAATAGGGATTTTCACTCTCCATTCCATGGAAAGTGGGGAGCAGGCACTAGATAGGCTTCTGATAATGATGTCCACCGGAGGAGGTACAATGCAAGGATGGCAGTACCTACCTTGGGGGTGTACATGGTCCTCACTGAAATTAGATGCATTTGCCTTAAACCCCGTTGGCTCCAGTTCTTTGCTCCTCGCAGGCTCCATCTGACCACCGTTTATGCTCAATTCACAATATTCTTGTGGAGCACCGTTCCTTTCTAATCTAAGATCAGGTTCTATCCCAAAGGTTGTATAAACCCTAAGAAAAGGGCACAAAACACAACAAGAGACAAAAACAAAACAGGTTGGAAAAAAGGTTAATGTTAGCTAAAAAAATGTAAAGATATAGAAATCGTGTATCGATTATGATAAGATTGAATCAACTTAATGTTGAATCGCTAGGGAAATTACTCGTAAGAACAGTGCTGGTTGAAATTTCACCAACACTTGTGATGGACTCACAAGTTAAAATTAACTCATGATTGCACCTAGGCACCACTTAGTCAGTCCCATTTGATTAACGTGATCAGAAAAGGCTGTGGTATAGATTTGGTGCTCTAATAAAAATTATTTATAAACCTAAACTTTATCATTTCGTGAGCATAGCTAACAAGTAAGATAGTGGCTCTAGGGTCGTATACAAGGATGGGTTTTCTTCGTGTAGGTAACCAACTAGCTGATTCAAAAATGGTGATTTCACTTTGACGAGGTTTTCATAAAAACAAATGGGATCGGGTAATGTGTGAGAACTGCAAGAAATATAATAAATAAAAAGAACCCTGTGTCTCGGTCGCTAGGGTTTAAGGTCTCTAGGCAATTAAGAGGTCCTCGAGTCCATTTCCTCGCATTGGGGAGAATGACCTATAGTCATTTCCCAAACCGGATCTTCGTTTAACTATAAAACCGAACCCTAATAGCTTTCCTCTTGAGAACTAGCATTTATTGGTCATTAATGTTTCAAAACAGTAAAAATTGATCCGTCGATCTACCCTACAGTGACAAATAGATGGCAACTAAATAAGCATCAGTGGATCTAGTAATAAGCATCCACTAACCCTGCAAGATTGCTGGCATCGGTCAATCAGATACATCGAAAGGATTTAAACCTATAGTGAGAGATAGAGTCATAAATGACAAAAACTGCTTACGTTAAAAGAAAGAGGACCAGCAGTTTACCACAAAACCCTAGCCCAGTAGCCCTACTCTTCAAGGATCAGAGGAGCTTAGCCAACCATCCTCTGAGTTGTCATCCTCAAAGGGTGTTTGGCAAGCGAGAAAGTGAGCGAAAATGAGGGAAAATGAGGGAAAGAGAAAACAGCAGAGAGCCGGGGAAAGCTGCAGCCAAAATTATTTCATAAAGTGATATTCTCAGACAGTCGACCGAGGCTTATAGGACTTTAATAAAGGAAATTACAAAAATGTATAAACTACCAAAAATACAAAGAGGGTAGTTTGGGAAAAAGGTACAAAAAGTGGTTAAAAACGGGGTCAACAAGACACAAAAGCAGGTTGCAAAATTTTCGCAACCCTGCAAAATTTGCAGTCTTTTGAATTCTTCTATTTTCTGCTCCAATTTCTCTCTGACTTCTGACCTACAACTCTGAGTTCTGTTTGGATTCTTCACGTTCGAGTCGACTCGATGACTTTAGCTTAATTTAGCTTGCAAAACTACTAAAATAGCCACAAAATGCAATCAAAAGTATTGCACGGACCTCGTTTGTCAATCGAGTTATTAAGTTGATTAGTACACAAAAGTGCTCAAAACCCCACAATAAAACAGGCTGAAAATAGCAATTATTCGCACTAATCACCCATTTCGTGTCCCGAAATTCGGGCAACCTCGCGAATTTCAGATTTCTGAACCTCACAAAATTTTGTAGTGTTTTGAATTCTTCTATTTTCTGATCCAATTTCTCTATGACTTCTAACCTACAACTCCGAGTTCAATTTGGATTCTTCGTGTTTGAGTCGACTCGATGACTTTAGCCTAATTTAGCTTGCAAAACTACTAAAATAGCCACAAAATGTGATCTGTAGTGCAAATTCTGACTCGTGTGTCAATCAAGCTTATTAAGTTTATTAGTACACAAAAAGTGCTCAAAACCTACAATAAACAGGGTTCAAAATAGCACTATTTGGGCACTAATCAAAAAACCCTAGAAAAAAAAATGAGAAAACACTCCAAAGGTTAGAGCCAAAACCCTAGAATCCGAACTCCCTAAATTCTACCCTAAAGTGGGCTTAAATACAATCCTCATTAGTGATCTCGAAGTGGGGATCGAAAGACAAGCGTGCCCTTTCACTAAGATTGAAATTCCGCTCAAATCCTACAGAGATCGCATGTTGGTATTGGTACCAGTAAGTGTGGTACCGGTACCAAAAGTGCACTAGTACTCCAAAGGCTGTGGGTACCAATACCACTATATTTGGTACCGATACCACTACCTCCACTGTTCCTCACTGCATGTGGGTACCAGTACCAGTTAGTGTGGTACCGGTACCACTACCTCCATAGTCGCCTCTCTTCACTTTAGAACTACCCGGGGCCTCCCGACAGCATCTGTAGTCGACAACAATGATCTACGGTTGTTCTCTGGGACAAAACCGCTACGAAAATGTTCACAGGACATCGAACAACCTGCACATGCATAAAAACGGTAGAAAAGGTCAAGAGCACCTATTCTACACAAAGTGAAAGCAAACATGAACTGAGGAGCTTAAAACCCTATATAATTGTCGCACTTTTATGTATCTAACAGGTTTTAAGCACATCATCCTTTGACATACATGGGAGGAGGGGACTCAATGGTCAGGACATCCTTATCCATTGAAAGAGAAGTAGATGACACACAGAGCATCTAGGAAATGGGTGCTAGTGTTAAGAGGAAAGAGAATCAATCTTCTTCTAATTCGGAAAGCAGCTTAAGACTTCATTACACGTGGGATTTCTTCGAGACGGGCCACAAGATCAAGGTCAAGGCCAAGTCGTGGCTTTTCCCACCAGACATGACATGTTATTACTCGCGCACGCCCGAACATATGAAGCTGAGATTACCTCGTAGGCGGATCCCTGAAGGTGGGATACCACACTTAGTCACAATGGACTTGCTCAGACATAGTTTTTTCCTCACCCCAAATACGTCGTGGAACCGGGAGCATTAGGGTCCTGGGGAGGCCGCACGCTAACTACTTCTTCGTATATGGGCCACATGGGCCAAGGCATGGATCGAGGTCAAGGCTAAGATTTCTAGGCCGGTACTTCAGGGACCTAGGGGCGTGTCTACGTTGTGGTACCATAGATCGAGCTTGCAGATCAATTTGATATACAAGGTACGTTTTCGCTCTCACAAGAGTGTTGTTTAAATTTAGATGCATCAAATTCATGCTTATAGTTGCATAATGAGAGAAAAGTTTGGGCTTAGAGGTTGAAACCTTGGAAAATCCTTTGTATGTGAATTCTTCCCTAGGAACTAGGGTGAGTGTTGATTAGATATGTCAAGATTGTGAGTTAGAGATCTCAGGGATTCTGCTCACGATGAACCTTCGGGTGAAGGACATATCAAATTTTGTTGTCATTGTTGGCATGGATTGGTTGACCGCACTCCAAGTCCTCATTAATTGTGATAATAGGAGGATTATTGCTTACACGCGGGACGGTAGTCATGTGGCTTTTCAGGGGGAGAAGCATGATGCTTTACCCTAAACCGTGCATGACTCTAGATGGAGTGGACAGTTGATGGGTTGGCTAGCAATCCTTACCCTAGAGGATGAGGGGAGACGAGATTTGAGTCTACCTCGAGTGGTTTGTCAGTATGAGGATGTCTTTCCGGACAAGCTGTCGGGATTACCTCCAAGACGTGGATTTGGATTCTGGCTACCTACAATTTGCTGCACGGCACCGCTGAGTCGGTAGTGGAACCCAAGGTCCAACCGTAGGGATTGTCGGGACAAGGGTCGTATAAGATCGAGCACTTCACCATGGGGCGCTCCAGTCCTATTTATGAAAAAGAAGGACAAGACCCTTCGACAGTATTGATTACTACCGCTTGAACAAGGTTACAATCAAGAATTCCAGATCCATTAATGAGGATTGATGACTTGTTTGATCAGTTGAGAGGGGGCGAGTCTACTCCAAGATAGATTTTTGCACTGGATACCATCAGTTGAGAGTTAGGGTGGTTGATATCCCTAAGACAACATTTAGGACGCGATATGAGCATTTTGAGTTCGCAAAGGTCGCTCGGTCACAATGCTCCAATGCAGATTCATGGATCTCATGCATAGGGTATTCCAACCCTACTTAGATCAGTTTGTTGTGGTCTTTGTTGACAACATTTTGATCTACTCCTAGTCTGAGGACGAGCATAAGGTTCATTTGCGGATTGTTCTCCAAGCACTAAGGGATCATCAGTTGTATGCTAAGTTCAACAAATGTGAATTTTAGCTTATTGAGGTGAAATTCTTGGGACACGTCATGTCGGCTTTAGGTGTGTCAGTAGACCCTGAGAAGGTTGAGTTTGTTATGAGTTAGGAGAGGATGAAGTCAGTCTTCGAGATACACAGTTTCTTGGGTCTGGCGGGGTACTACAGGAGGTTCATTGAGGATTTCTCCCGCCTAGTAGCACCTATGACTAGATTGACCCGGAAATGGGTCATGTTTGAGTGGGATGACCTGTGTGAGAAGGCATTCTAGGAATTGAAAAGGAGGCTTACTACAACTCCTATTCTGATAGTCCCTGAATTGTGTGACAGGTACACCTGTACTATGATGCTTAGTGTGACTGACTGGGATGCGCCTCTGATGCAGTCCGAGGGTCAGAGCTATGGTTCCGCATACCTAAAGAATCATGAGCGCACTTCACACATGATCTAGAGTTGGCGGCCATTTTCTTTGCCTTAAAGATTTAGTGCCACTACTTATATGGTAAGCAGTTTTAGGTATTTTCAGACCACAAGAGTCTGAACTATATTTTCACACAACGGGACCTCAACATGAGGCAACGCATATGGATGGAGTATCTGAAGGACTATGAATTCACTTTGCATTACCATCCTAGTAAAGCAAATGTAGTGGCTGATGCACTCAGTCGGAAGTCATGGGGAGTATTGGCAAGTGTAGCTTCCTGGGAGTGGCAGATGCACGAGACCGCGGCGTCTCAAAATTACAAGATCGTGGATCAGCTGAGGACTGGGAGTCCGGGTGGCTACGCCATCCCTACCGAGCGCAGTGATTGAGTCCTGTGGCTGACGTAGAGATATCGTCCCGTCAGTGACCAAGTATAGTCGTACGGTGACGGCTATCGAAGCCATCCACATAGATGGTAGTCTTTGCATGAGGGCGGATCAAGGGTCCCCGGGCCGATCGATCCGATAAAATCCTCCGGGAGTTCGATTGTTCCCGTTTTACTGTGCATCCAGGTGGCATGAAGATGTACCATGATCTTCATCGCTAGTATTATTAGAGCGGGATGAAGTGAGGCGTTGGAGATTTTTTCCACGATGTCTCATGTGTCAAGAGGGTCAAGGAGCATCGGCCAAAGAAAGCTACTTCACCATTGGGGAGGTAGCGAGTGGAAGTGGAAGCATGTCACGATAGACTTTGTGACCCACTTTCCATGGACACCGTAGAGACAGGATGCGGTGTGGGGGATTGTAGACTGGCTTACTAAGTCGACACATTTTCTAGCAGAGTGGATGACCTTCACACTGGAGGAATTCTGCCGGTTATATATTCAAGAAATTGTTCGGCTACATGGAGTGTTAGTCTCTATCGTATCGGACAGGGACACCAGAATTAGGGCACACTTTTGGAAGAGTTTCCAAAAGGCCATGGGGACACAATTGACGATGAGCATTGCGTTTCATCAGTAGAAAAATGGTTAGTCAGAGAGGACCATACAGGTTTAGAGGACATGTTGCGAGCATGCGTCCTGGATCTTAAGGGTGGCTAGGAGGAGCACTTACCCTTAGTGGAATTCGCCTACAATAATAGTTATCAGGCGAGTATTCAGATGGCACCTTATGAGGCCTTATATGGGAGGCCATGTCGATCCCCGATTTGTTGGACAGAAGTGGGAGAGCACTCTATCACTAGTCCGGATTTGATTCGAGACACCTCTGAGAAGGTGGGTTTGATACATAAGCCGCCTTCATCGCTTCAAAGATAGAAGAGCTACACCGATGCACGGCGTTAACTCCTAGGAGTTCGAGGTAAGTGATCACGTCTCTAAAGGTGATGCCTAAGAGAGAGGGTCAGGTCTCGGCAAGTAGGGAAGTAGAGCCGAGGTGGCTACCGGGCCCTTCGAGATACTCTGCAGGGTGGGCACGCTGCATATTTGCTGGCGCTACCACCGAGTTTATCATGTGTCCATGAGGTGTTCCACGTCTCCCATGCTCAAAATATACCTAGACTGGCTCATGTAGTGGATTGGGGAGAGATTACTGTTGACACTGATGGGACCTTCGAGGAGGGACCAATGCGTATCTTAGATAGCCGGGATCAGGTTTTGCAACGCATGACCTTGAGGCTAGTGAACGTGTTGTGGCAACACCGAGGAATGGAGGAGGCAACGTGGGAAAGCAAGGATACGATGCGGGCCACCTATCTTTTCCTATTTGAGGACGAAGGTGGATGGTCTAATATTTGGAATTAGAACATTATTGCATATGCATGTGTTTGTGTGTGCTAGGATGTGTGAATTTTAGGGACGAAATTCTGTTAAGGGGGGAAGAATGTAAAACTCGGGAAAAAATTCAATTTTTCTGAAAAATGGTAAAATGGTAATTTTGATTGAAAACCAGAAATTTTCTAGATCTCGGATGATGAAACGGACTTCACCGTTGAATTCGTCTAGCGAAATCTAGTTACCCCGTCGAATTTCGTTAGATTCCGAGATAGTCGGAATTTCACGTTTTTCAAGGCATCGGGTGTCGGGTGACACATGGCATGATCCTATGGGTGACACATGACATGATCCTATGGATGCCACATGGCAACTTAGAGGAGGGACACATGGCATGACATATGATGCACTTATATGAATGGCTCACATTGAGCCAAGTTTCAAGTGGAGGAATAACACAAGAAAATTAGAAAAGAAAAAAAAAATTAAGAAAAGTCAAAAAGGGGAAAGGGTCATTTTTAGGCAAAGAAACGGAGTAAGGAGAGTGAGCGTGAGGGGAAGAGAGAGAGAGAGGATAAAAGTAGAGAGAGAAACTTTCTCTCTTGTGATTACTAGCAATCGATAAGCAGGTTTCGACCCGAAAGAAAAGACAAAGTCAGTCCACTCCACGAGCAACGCTGCAGTACTGGGGTAATCTTAGAGTTTCGTCAAACTCCATGAGATAGGGAATTTTCCTACTTGGAATATTTTTAGCCTAAAAATCATTTAATGGCTTGGGGTTTTTCTTAGAGGCCATAAATTTCAGTTCCAAAAGTTTTAGACTGAGTGTAGGAATTTTTAGGAATTTTCGGGACTGTTTTCGGATAGTCCGGGCTGAATTTTAGGAAATTGTTTTCAGGTAGTCCCAGATTGGGTTGAGGTTTGGTTAGGTTTGGTTTTAATCTTGGGAGTGATGTTTTCGGGGTTTGTTGAGTTTTTTCAGTATCATTGTAATTTGTTGATGAATGGAACAAAAAAAAAATGGTTCATGGTTGTGAAGGGACCGAGAGGTGCCCTGTTTTATGTGGGTCCGAGATTTGGGCCATTTTATGTGTTATTGTAGGAAAAATAAATAACATGCTGTTGTGTGTAAAAATCATGTTAATATGTGCTTACGTGATGTATTAACATGAAAATTGTGATGAATGAAAATTATATATAGGAAATATAATTATCCGGAATTTATAAATGTTGCATGTAGCATGACATCGCATGAAATGACATGATTGCATTTCATATGCACGGTCACATCGCGTCAAGTCGGGTGTGTGTGCATGGTGTTTGTTATTCACCATTCTTGATGAATGTGTGTTGAGCTCGGAAATGGGACAACGTCCAAAATCGAGACTCACGGTTGTGTAAAACAATAATAATACTAAATCACATGTGTTTTGGTGAAGCAAGATGGGGCAAATCCCCCCTCCCTAGGGTGAAAGACCCAAATTTTATTCCCGGTTAGACATATGCGTCCTGGCGATAAGTTCGCTTAAAGTGTCGAAGGCATGGATTCGTGGAGACCTAATCACACCCATGGAAACACATGGGATTAGATAAATTAAAATTAGAGGGTTGTCCAATAGTTTAAGTCATTAGGTGAAAAACCAATGACTAGTTTTTCACACTTACAACAGAGGGTGTGAGGAGCTTCATTGTGTGACTCGTGCCGGGCAAGGTGAGAAGTCTCATCATGATTGATCGAACATTCCATATAGGATTGCATTATTTATATGGAATATGATTTGATGTTTTATGCATGTCATTGCATGTGCATTTAGGAGGGGAGTAGCCCTTGTAGGATAATTTTTCTACTAGGCATTGCTCACCCCGTTATAAGACCCCCTTTCAGGTACAGAGGGTGTACAGGGAGACGACGCTCCGACGAGGCCATGATTATGAAGAAGTCCGATGTTGTGGCCTTGATATTACTTTTGTAAAAAGTATTTTATATAAAAGAATTATAATTAAATTCTTTTGGGACTATTGTCTAAATAGTCGGGTATGTAATTATGTTAAGAGGGTTGTAATCGGACACCTACGAGCTGTAATTAAGTATTTTACTTTTATATTTTAGGTTTAAATGTGAATGAATAGATTTCGGTAAAGGGATGTATTGAGGTGGTGCCGAGTAACTCGGTGTCCACGAGTAGTTGTGATATATACAGTTGTAGAATGGGGATATGGACAGATGGACGCTATGTGGTCATTACTAATTCTGTTGAGACCCTAGATGGGTTATGGTTATACAGGTTGTATGTTGGGTAGAGCTCCCCGAACAAAGGAGACTCTGCTCAATTTTTTTATGAAAATATGGATTCCAATAAACAGGACACAACAGTGTGGTATCGAGTCACTCGAAATCCACAGGAATTCCGTTTGTTGACGGGTTGACAAGTTGTCAACGAGACTCCCGGATTTGAGGCTTCACAATAATTGTTACATTGAATGACTTATATAATTGGTGTTGTCTCTCTCCTTTGTGACTGGAGGTTGAATTGAGATTTGTACATTTGAAAAATGGACATAAATTTTAAAAAAAATAAAAATCGAAGGGGTTAAAAAAGTTAGTAGGAAAGCATAAAGTAAAATATACCAAAAATCAAGATTCAAAAAATTATAAAAGTGTAAATGAAGGAAAAATGTAAAAAAATATATATATATATATATATATATATATATATATATATATATATATTATATTTAATTGTCTTATAAAAATAAAATTATAACTAAAATTATTTAACGTTTATATATTCCTAAACTATTTAATTTTATAAAGATAAATCAAAGTATTTTCACAAATTATAAAATCAATAAAATCAATTTATTGCTTTTGACTATATAATAAGTTACTAACATTTAAATCACATTAGTAGCAAAAAATAAATATTAAAGGCTTGTGCAAATAATGAATAATTTACGATAATATATTAATAAAAAAACATCAAATAAAAAAATAGAAACAATTATGATAAATTATATTTATAAAAATTGATAATAATTTTTAATTATTATAATATAAAAAGATCACGTACTGCACGGGCACTTACTAATCAACTAAAAAATCAAGAAAAAACAAAACAAAACAAAAAATAATGCATCAAGGCCATGAAGCAAGGCGAAAGAAACGCCTAGATATTCTCTAGGGGAGCTGTTTAGGAAATTTAAACATTCTTAGGATTCCAAAAGTAGAGCAACAAGACGCTCTAGAGATCGATGAGAAGAGCCACCTGGCTTTAAACAAAGGTTCACCATCTCTTTCAAATGTGTAGCTCTTCTTCTCATCTCTTGCCCTTCTTCCTCCGGCATTAGTCTTCTGATTGTCCTCTCTATCTCCCCTCTCTCCAACCCATTCTCCAATAAAAACCCAACTCTCCAAACTTCACTCACATATCTCGCGTTAACCTTTTGGTCCCCGAAACCCGGCTGACAAATCATTGGGACCCCTTCGCAGAAGATGCTCCCTAATGTCGAGTTCCATCCGCAATGACTCCAAAATCCTCCTGTAGTTGGATGAGCGAGCACTTCTTGTTGGGGAGCCCTTTGACAATATGTCCCCTCCCACTCGTCATCTCCACGAACCCTTTTGGCAATGATTCGAGCCACTCCGAGCCACGGACCAACCCGGGTCGAACCACCCATAAGAGCACTGCTTGTTGTTACAGCCCCAAAAGCCATCTCCAAAAATTCAGTTTCATCTATTTCCACAATACTTCCGAAGCTCACGTAGATTACAGATTTATGATCTGGTTTGTCTAGCCAGGTGATGGAACTTTGGTCATGTGTTAGTAAACTACTTGAAGAGGATGGAAAGTATTTTTGATACGGACCAATTGCAAAAATTGGAACACGAAAGTAGTGGTGAAGGCTGGAAAGTTCAGATTCTTCGAGGCCTTCAAATGTGTTACAAATTAATCCCGACGAGGCCCTGGCTTCATGAAGTGCGCTAGCTAGAACCTGATAGAACACCTCTGCATCGCGCGTGTTGATTATTGGTACTGGCGACTCTAGTTCAGAACCTTATAAATGGAAGAAATATCAACAAAGGAAAATGAAATTACAAAAACAAATGTAAATAAAGAAATAAACTAAAATAGAAAAGCGTCATGTAGACTAAAATAGAAAAGCGCCATCATCGAAGATGAGAGAGAAATATGACATGAGGAAGACAATCTAAAGAGGGGTCTACAATAAATGATCTAAAAATATGAATGATCCACATCAAAAGTCACCTTAAAATTAATTATTAAATTAAGATAATTAATTTATATTAATATCGCTTTAATTATTAAAATATATTTACAATCACGACTTCCACGCTACAGATTCATTTTATATAGCGGGTCTCCAAAGTACGCCAGGCCCACTTCGCCCAAATTCTCACTCAAGCCTGAGCGGTTTTTAGAAGGCCTTGGTCGCATGCTTCATGTTAGGCCTAGTCAATGGGCCCTTAGGCCTGCCCCTAGTCATATGTTATTTTTTAGAAAATATGTGATGTAACTTTATTTATAATATATATTTTATTAAGAGTTTATTATATAAGTCCAAATATGTAGATATTCTTTGTTTTAAGGACAATGGATTTTTACATATTTATGTGGTGTGGAATTATAGAGCCAAACATTCAAACAAACCCCCATACCAAAGGACCAAGAATTGGCTCTTATACCATTCTATAAGTATGGACTCTTTTTAGTCTCTAGATGAGTTTTAAAATTATGAGGCCTCTAAGCTCAAAGCAAACATTATGTACATGTGTGGGTCATAACATTAATAATAAAAGTAAAGCAAAAGTATACTCAAAAAAACTTTCAAAATTGAATATTTGGAGTAGGAGTTGATATTGACGGAATAACTATAAGCATAGCCCTTGAGGTGTAACTCAAATGCTAAAGGGGTGTGATAGGCGTTTTTTTGTGATGTGTATATAAAATTATGCTGAAAATATAAAAAGAGCGCCATTCCGCTAAAAGATACTTGTCGCGAATAAAGCCACTCATACCTATCGATCCACAAGAAAATAGATGCTATACAAAATTATAATACTTCAATATCTCAAACTAACAATCATGATAAGAAACAAAATTTAAACTAACTAATGAAATTTCTAAATCTAACTAATGTAGTTCGTGAACTAAGGGATACCTACAGATGATAAATTCCTAGGGCATTGGTAATCGGACAACTTTAGATCTAAGTCAAAATTCTACTCTATTGTTTCATGAAAATGTTTTCCAAGGCGACTTTTATCTAATTTAATTATAAGCCTCTCTCGAGGTTGAATAACCTACCCACTAACACTAGGTCTTTTGCTTCTCGGCTCAACCTCAAGCATTAGAAATGCTTTAAGATCCAAAAGTCTCACACGCCTCCTAATTACCGATAATTTCTACAATTACCAAAGTTAATTAGGTTGGATTCATCTATGTCTAGTTCTTTAATTCCTTCTCGATCTTACAAAGAACCACTCACCACATTGAGATTAGCCGTAAATCAATATAACAGAACCAAGTATTAATCAATAGAGGTGCATTCACAAGAAACAATAGAAAACGGAACATTAACAAATGTGATATAAAACCCATGTTCAATATACAACCAAACCAGATCTACGAATTTAAAGCATGATAGAGGTTTCACAGATCACAAACTAGACAAAACATGATAAAGCAGGAGAAGAAACTATACTGATCAAATGATGGTGAGTCTTGGATTTTCTTCCACAAATCTCTGCACACTTCCCAAGTCTTCAAAAATACTCCCCAACCTCCTCCTCGTCCCAGTGTGGACAAAGTCCCCTTCTCCGAGCCTTAGCCGTCTCCCTCGCCTCTTTCTGGGTTTGAGCTTAAAACCTCCATTATGGCCTGGGTAAATGGGGCTAAAAATCCACTCCAAAATCGAATTTAACGCCGCTGACAAGCCAGGCAAAGAACGTCGCACGCCGAGATGCTCTGTTTCTACAACGTCGATACTTTGGTTCTCAAACTGTCGTATGCTTGCCGCAGCCCCGTTGGGCCTAACTCATAAGGCCATACCTTGTTATACCTAACTTCGATTTGGGTGTTCTTGGTACCGCTGGAAAGCTCTTGAAGTGTGTGAATCCAGCATCCATATATAAAGTCACGCAATATGAGCTCATATGATATCCGAAAACGCCAAAATATAGTAGCCTCTCCTGAAGTGCTGCAATGTTTGCCGATTTTCTTAAGTTTTGGAACTATATAACTTCTTTTGTTCGAACTCCAATTTTGGTGTTCTCGTATCCTTGGAAATTAAGTGTAGAATCCATCCATATATGGTTTGATGCAATAGGAGCTCATATGATGTCTGAAAATCCAAAATTCAGTAGCCTCTCCTACTACTTCTCAGAAAGGCTCCACCAATTTTGCACAATCTCCACCAAATGGATGACCTGATCATAAGTGTGAACTTTTAGAGCATTAGGGAACTTATTTAACATAAAAACACTAGAAAAACTAACTAAATCATAGGGATAAAATGAGTATTTAAGATACTCATCAGGGTGAGATGGGGAGAACCTAAGATCAATATATACAAGTGAATAGAAGTAAAAAAGAAACTATAGGAGCGCACCTTCTAAGGAGAGGCAACCACGTTCATGCATAGAGAGTAAAGTTGTGACACCCCTATCCCGGGGGTCCCGTTGACAACCTATCAACTTGCGGAAACCTATGGATATTGGGTAACCCGACGCCACATCATCATGTCTCATTTATCGGGATCCATAATTTAACAAAAAAATCGGACAAAGTCTTCTCTATATGGGAAGCTCTATCTAAAATACAACTTGTATAACAATACATCACATGACCCATTCGGGCTCAATATATCACACCGAGTCATTCATATTTGGTCAACTAATCATTTCATTCAACCATACTCCCGAATACTACATGCAACTATGTAAAGATGTTTACAAGAATTCAATTATACACTCTTATACAAAATGATATATTAAAACTGATTGTTCTAATATACATATACAAAATATAGTCTAAAGCCACATCCGACTTTCTTCATATGTGCGGTCCCGAATGCGGGTCAGCCGCCTACACCTAACCTGTACCTGAAAGGGGGGTCCCACGACAGGGTGAGCAAAGCCCAAGAGGCACCTTCTACAAGGGTTACCCCACGTAAGTACTCACAATGATCAAACCAACCAATACACATCCAAATGAAAATGTCTATGAATATATGTCATGCATGGAATGTCTTCATGCCCATATCCCGAGTCACTCCATCGACTTCACACATGCCTATGCCAAGGTGACAATCGCCACTGCAAGACTAATGACATATATGGGTCGAGCCCCACGGCCTTCACCGCACCCAATGCAAGTGCCAATGGGCAACCAATCCCGAGTAAATCCCGACTCCTATCACACAACCCGAAGTCTATGATAACCATGACAAGCAGGTCTCTCGCAACATAATCCTGATCACACCGCTGGTCTCTACACCCATGTTCCATGATTTTCACTGGAGGTTAATCACCCCCTCTTGCTCCGCCCAACACACATTATTTATTTATTTTTATGTTTTAAACAGTGAGACATCTATTTATCGCCGCCCAAAGCACAAGCTCACTACTCCATTCATCAAATACCATGATGAATGCCCATATCCATGCACACACAATTCATATGTCATGTCCCTTTGCATATGCAATGCTAATGTCACTGCAAATTCTCATGTTACATGTATGATGCACACTACATGGAACATTCTAATCAATCATACTTCATGTCAAGTACCATGTAACATATATCACAAGCATATAAGTTCCATACATTTCATGTCAATCTTTATAAATATCGTAGTATCATGCATATTAGCATTCATCAATATATAACTAAACAAGTAATGTCATATAGCCCCCTTAGGCTAACTCATGGAAATTCATACCCAATACAATAGCCTACAACATGCCATGCAATGGTTGTGTCAAAACTCGGCTATTCACCTCGACACAACCAAATAACCTGCACGGTTGGTGAAAAACATAGATTTTAAGCATGGTTGTGGACACCCAATGCCTTCCACAGGCACATGGAAAGAATCTTGACTCTATGGGCTTTCCATAGAGTCTAAGAACACCCCAAACGGAGTTCGGACTCGAAAGATATGGTCGTTCGAAGTTGGAGGCAATCAAAACAGGAAATGACCCTTTGCGCTCCCAATTGCACACTTTGGTACAAACACTCAACTTCAGCAAGGCTGTGGATACCACTACCCCTCCAGGAATATGCATAGGTTCTTGACTCAATGGCCTTCCATAGAGTCTAAGAACACCAAACGGTTCGAACGAAGAAGCATTTTTATTCAAACTCCATCGCTTTATCGCTTACAATGGAAACGGTATGTGATACCCGATTTCAGGGGTCTTAATCCATATTTTGACATTGGTTCTTTGTACTCATTTGAAGATACGGTTCTTAGGGTTATTCTCCAACTGGAATCACCCAAATCGGATCACCGAAACTCAAGATATGTCCTAAACAACCGGGACTACTCAGTTTTCAAACATAACCATAAACTGTCTGAACATAGCTCCCATTTGAATGCATTTCTGAGTCCAAAGGGGTCGGAATTTGGGTAGACCTATTTCAAGGCAATATGTTCTCCTATAAGTCTACTTTACCCTAAAATTAGAATCACTCAATTCAAGCGCAAGATGGCTGCTATGGCTAAAACCACAAATGTGGGTTCAATAACTAATGTAAAACTGCCTAAACATAGCTCCACTTTGAACGCATTTCTCCGAAACTGGGGCCTCTGGACTGATACCCCATATCTAGAAACATGTTCCTCCTATGTTTAGTTTATCCGTATTAGAATCACTCAATTCAGATGAGTGATGGCCAAGTTATGGCCAAAACTCAGTCATGGGTCAGAGGAAAAAAACTAGACAGCATTCTCCATTTTGACACACACACACACATACCCTTAGATAGAAATTAAACCGAGTAGGATAAAAACCTTACCTCAATTTACGTGATTTCCCTGATTAATCGCCTCTTTCTGCTTCCATGAAACCGAACCTTGGTGAAAATTTGTGATTCCAGCATCTACGTGTAGCTCTCGCCACAGAGCAAAGCCTTTTAACTCTATCCTATCAAGTCTGATCAACAAACCTCGTGAAACTGGCCAGAGAAATGTTGCTTTTCTTTCCTCTCTTTCTCTCTCTCTCTCTCTTTCTCTCTCTCTATCGAGTTTTTTTCTAGACAAAAAATGAGATCCTTTTTGCATTATAGATATTTTAGGATATTTATAGTGTGGACACGTGGCTCAAGTTGTCACACCCGCCGGATCCCCGGTCCGACCCGATTGGCGGATCCGAACCGAAGTCCGGGGCGCGATACTATCTATACTATATACTGTATACTATACTGTACTGGGACTCTCATTGACCTATTCTTTCTCAGAGCTGTACCTGTACCTGTGGGTATACAAACAATTTCTGTAATAACAAAAATCATTTTACATATTCAAAGAACTACCACCGGAGTGGTGTCCATCACAATCTATACACATATACAGTGTCTCATTTACTTATACATGTACAATTTCTATTACAAAACCTCAGAGATTGCGGAAGCAACGCTGGTGAGCACCTATCTCTGAATCGGCCTGCTTTGCTGATGGAATGTCCTGTCCTCTAGCCTCCTCTGGTACCTACACGGATTGAACACCCGCAAGGTTTACGCCATGGGGAACATAAGCATGGACAACCACCAATGGTGACCGTCACAAGCTTATACATATGCATATTCATATAACTTTAATTACTTATCTATCACATATACTTTGCCTATTGCATGTCAATCTCTTTCGGTACATATTCTATGTCTTTGGCATATCTTTTATCTATACTTTCATTGTATTCCTGTTTCTATACTTTACATATCCCTATACTTCTCATCTTTCATATCTCCCATAGGAGTATAAGACTTATATTTTTACTATCATATTTATATACTATCATATGTTTTCACATATGCTTTCTATGTGTTTACATACTATATTTTTTCATATACCTTTCTTTTATCTACTTATCCTTTTCGTGGTACTATACTTGTACTTTCTATATACTATATTCATGTACTGTTCATGTACTATTTTCATATACCTATATTCATGAACTGTTCATTTCATATATTGTTTTCCTGTTATACTTTTCATATGATAGTCATATACTGTGCTTTTCATCTTATACTGTCATATACTATACTTTCAAATGATATTCATACACTGTGCTTTTCATATACTGTACTTTTCATATGCTTTTCTTATACTTTATCTGTCATATGCATTTCGTGTCATTGCCACTTTATTTATTGTACTTGTATACTTGTCATATACTTTTCTCTTTCATATACTGTACTGTTCATATACTTTTCATGTACTGTACTTTTCATATACTGTCATCTTGTACTTTACTTCTTGTTCTTGTAACTATCTATACTTTCATCGCATAGCAGTGCTATGCTTCCCATATCATGTCATATATTCTATACATGTAATTTCCTTTTAGGTTTCATGTCCGCAAATACTACCTTGCAGAAGTGGATACGGGAAATAACTGTATGTACCCACAGGTACTATCACTGCATTTCCAGACAAGGATTCTATCTCAGAGGTACTGAAGGTACTATCACCGCACGGCAGACGCTGGATTCCTTATCCGCTTATACCCGAAGGTATCATCACCGCACTGGCGATGCTGACCTATGCCATGTGCTATGTGCTGGACCTCTAGGCCACCGTGATCCAAACGGGATCTATGTCATCGACCCAAACGGGCCTCTCGAGACCAGATTCGTATTTGTATGCCGCAAGAACCGTGTCCTTATAGGCATGTCTATTCATCTTCTATTAGGTTCTAAGGTGCAATCGCCTTTATTATTGCCTGCATATCTCATAAGCATGAATAACTATTGTTATCATAATTGCTTATGCAATATATACTATCACATTAATCAGATCGCTCATATCTGTAGATTCATATTATGGTTCTCATATTTCTCTATAATACATATATTCATATCTTTTGCTATCATTTAGTTTTGTCTTCGTATCATATATGTAATCCTATCATATATCATGAATGCATCTATGCACTCTTGTATTCATATAGTCATATATATATCTTTATCTATTCATACCCTTTTATCTCATGTTTGCATCATGTCCTTTATGCATTTCTATCATGATTTAGCTATTCATGTACTTTCTATATTTCTATCATATATGCTTTTACTCATTCATATATTCCTATCATGTTCCATCTTATTCATTTCGGTATGTCTATCATATATTCCTCTCATATATTAGCATATAACATTTGCATATAACCTATCAAATCATATCTCTGTCATCTACTTGTAACATCTTATATCTTGTTAACTTATATCTTCATGTACTCTATCATACTATCGTATCTTATGACATATACCTATCATATCTTTTGACATATACTCTATCATATCTTAAGTGACATATCCCTATACATTTCTATACTTCAGACATGCATTTGTTTCTTATAAGATCGTCTCTATCTCCCGTGAGGAGTACACGAGGACTCTTCCTTTGATACCCGTAGGTGCTTTTCTTATCTATGCTCCTTTACATATCAAATCTACATATAATACTATTTCTTGTTCATATCTATATCCTTTCTTACCATGTATTTCATTTAACTTTAACCAAGCGATTAGTACACTTGGTACAACAATTCAGTTTTCAGACAAGATAGGGGCACCAAATGCCATTAAATAGCATATGGTTAGATTCTATACTCAATGAGCTTTTCATAGAGTCCAAGAATACCCATAATGGAGTCCTAACGAAGGAATTATGCAAGTTGCAAGCCGTGAAGAAAATCAGCAACTCGCGAAGACTGGCAAAGAACAGCAAGTACTATTGTCTTTTGTTATTTTTGGGGATCTTAACTTCATATTTGACACTAGGTCTTTGTACTCATTTAAAGCTAAGGTGCTAAGGGTTCATCTCCAATTGGAATTACCTAAATCGGAGCACCGAAACTCGAGTTATGTTCAAAACAACTCGGACTACTCTATGATCAAACTGATGCAGGAATTGGCTTGCACATAGCCCCACTTTGAGTGAATTTCTGGGCCACTTAGAGTCATAATTTGACGATGCCTATTTCTGGATGTTTGGTTCTTCTTGAAGTCTAGTTTAATTAGCCACTTGAATCACTCAAATCGTATAAGAAATTAGCAAGTTATGGATAAAATACGAAAACTGGTCAAAATAGGAAAATTAACACTACCCGTATCAAGATACCTCCGACTGCACTGCACAGCGCCGATCTTGCCTGCACGTGGGCTTTTCTTCCATTTTTCCATATATTTTCACCCAAATCCACTCAATACTCAATATACACCTCAAAACCCCTTCATATCCATCTTGTAGTCTCAATTATACTCAATTCATCTTTCAATATTCATCTTACTTCAAAAACCTATCATGAATTTCTCCTTAAAACAATCCTAAACGGGTCTTAACCTATACACACAAACTACATATAAAAATTAGTTAGGGTTTGTTCTAAACCCTAACTCTATTACATACCATTAAACTATTAATCCAACCTCAAAGAGAGGATTTCATATGCTTCTTGTACCCTTTAAAGTTTTACCAACCTTTCTTTTAAGAAATTTTAGGGTTAAGAAGGAATCCTAACAAAACCCTAGGTTTGGAGACAACTAATAACCATACAATTGCATGGAAAGCCATTCAAAGCTTTAAAATTCCATGTAGTTCCATACCTTTTTGATCTTGGCTTCTCTTCTTCTCCTCTTCTTCTTCTCTTCCTCTTCCTCTTCTTCTCTCCTTCTCTTCTCTCCCTCTCTACGATTCTCTCGCTTTTGGAGACCCAAAATGTAAGATATTTTGATCCTCCCCTTAAGGCCAAGTGTTTCGCAAGTCAATTAAAACTCATTTTTGCTTTAAGCTCTATTTTTGGGCATCTTGTCCCCATTTCTCTTCCATTTGCACCCTAACTTATTAAATTTCTATTTTTGGCATCCCATCTTTTCATCTTATGACACTTAAGTCCTTAAGTGGTAAATGATTAATTTACCCTTGGCTTTATTATTAATTCCGGGTCTCTTATTTTATTTCCGAAAAATTCCATTTAGCTTATAATATACCCTAAACAAGTCCGAAACTAAGGGTACTCTTTCGAGTTGATTACACAAGTCGCGCAACGTGTCAGCGACTAGCGGTTAAGTTACCATTTCAAAGCGATTTATTTCGTTAGTTTAGGTTAATCGTAGCAAATAGGCGTTCTTTAAATAGACATTTTTTTAAGATTTTTCTAAAAATCTCTCTTTCAAAAGGTCGGCTCGTGCAATGCTTCGAAATTAGTGAAAATCCAGTGTCTGGAATTGGCGAAATTTATGGTGATTAGATTTCACGAGGCAGTTGACGGTGAAGTTCTTTTCATCATCAGGATCTAGAAAGAATTCCAAGAATTACCATTTGCCGTTCAAGTAAATTCAAATTTCTAGTTTTTTCCCGGGTCTTACAAAGTGACCATGATAAAGCCGTGATAGTGCGCAACACCATCCTTGTGGGAGCTTGAAATTTGTTAGAAGCTTGACTGAGTGAATCCATAAAATATCTGTAACTAAGCAAGCCATAGGCTCCTCAGAACTTTGCATTACCAATCGAGACAAGCAATCTTGGAATGGAGTGACACAGTTGAGGTTGAGGAGTCCGATGAGAGCCATTAAGTCGGGGGAGGAGGCTTGGCTTTTTAATAGACCATCGAATGGAAGGTGAAGTGAGGATAATTGGAAGGGTTGGGAGAGTTGAAGTGGGTGTGGATGATGGTGATGGAGAAGCCTACGGGATACGCATGATGCTGGCCCGAGCATGGGGTTAAGGTGGCCTTGGAAGGGAAGTGGGAAGAGCACGATTCTTAGGCCACTGCTGTGCCTTTGGGTCTGTGGCTTTTCCATTGAGTGGGGAGTGTTTTCCCCGCCTGAAAGTTTGAGGGGCATTAGCGACTTGGTGAGAAATGAAAATACATAGGGGTGTAGGCCACGAACATGGCATGCCCAGGATCACCATAGTTAGAAAACAAAACACAATAACGGAGAGAATTGTCGATTCGCGTACCTGATTTGGAATCCATGCTGCCTTGGAATTAAGCGATGATGCGAACACGAGACTTCAGATCTTCTCCCTATCCCACTTACATTAACTGCTGGCCTAATGAAGTTGCCACTCCACGAGGAGAGTTTTCTCTAGATCTGGATGTGAGTCAAAGTGTGTATCATTAGGGTTAGTGGACTTGTTAATTATTTATAGAGTCTTCGACCACCCGGCCCTCTCATTATGGGCCTGGGTCGCACTCGGCCCGCACTCAGCCACCCATATTAGGACTCCATTAAGAACTATATATCTCACCTTATTAGACCAAACTATTCGCTTAATTTCAACTACATAGCCCACATTAAGAAATTCTACATTCTCCCACTTGGGCGATATTAATTGAAATGTAACCCCGCGGTGCGCACCCTCATATTGGTCTAGAGATTATTCTAATAGTCAATCCCATCTCATAAAGTCTCGAATCGACCACGGGCGTGTAATCGCATGTACTCACGCAGAGCCTTCCATGGTCACGGTAGAGCTTTCAACTTTAGGTTGGATACGGGATTCAATATGGTGAAAGTTATATGGACAATACCCAATGAGTGATACTTCATGTGTTATCCATTTTGTTAGTCCAAATTCTCTCCTGCGTCACAAAACCTGTGTGTCATCGGAGAATATCCATCATGGTTCAACGAACCCGATATGTCTTACTCCTGATGCGCTAACTCCATTTTTACGTGTAACAAGACATATTGTTAAGGCTAATGCCAAGAATGCCCCATAGCCCGTACTCAAGGTTTACACAATGCCTCGAGATTTTCAACAATTATATTGCATCAACTTGATAAATCTAAGGACCACAAATACCTCATCAATGCAAAAGAGTTGATACATATTCAAACATTACAAAAAAATGTAATGAAATCGGATACAAACTTCATAAAGAGCAACATAAAACTAAATAGCTCCACTAATTGACAAGATCCCATGATACTCCTAAGCCCATGTTAATGACATGTCGATCAAATATACAAGGGCTAAGGCTTTTAGTTGGGCTTTTGATCTACAATCATATCATTTGTTGAAATGTACCCAATCGCAATGTCACCTGGCCCGAACTTTTCCTTTATAGTCGTACTTGACCTCCATATGTTTAGACCCCTTGAGACCTCTGTTGTTGTTAACAAACAACACTGCAGAGTTATTGTCACAATACAACTGTATGGGCCTATCCACAAAATCAAATACTCTGGCCAACTCCTAATGAGGTTTCGAGCCACCGTCTCGAGGTAATACCGAAAAGCATGCTACAAACTCCGCTTGCATGGTAGAGGATGCTATTGATTGCTTTCACTTTTCCATGATACTGCACCTCCTGCTAACTTAAAGATGTAACCTGTTGTTGACTTCTTTTCATCCTGACAGCTAGCAAAGTCTCGAACTCAATACCCAACTGGGTTTATAGGTCCCTAACATGTTTGTAAATCAAAGATATAGTCTTTTGTCCTCTTTAAGTACCTCATAACCTTCTTGGCAGCAACCCAATGATCGTGTCCTGGATTTGACTGATATCTGCCTAGAAGTCCTGTTGCAAAGGCAATATCCGGCCTAGTATATACTTAAGCATAAATAATACTCCCAAGTGCACTAGCATATGGTACATTCTTCATTTGGGCTTTCTCAAAATCTGAATGAGGACATTGTGACAGACTCAACTTATCACCTTTACAGACAGGAGCAATTCCTAGCTTACATTGTTACGTTGAATCTCTCTAAAATACGATCAACATATGCCCTCCGAGATAAACCCACAGTCCGCGAGAACGCATTCCTATGAATCTCAATGCCCAGATAAAGACGATCACCAAGGTCCTTCATATCAAAGTTCTTGACGTTGGTCCCGCTTTGTCTCATGCAAGAAACTGTCATCGCTATGCTGTGATATCATCCACATGTAGCATAAGGAAAATGAATTCTCCCCACTAACTCAGAGTATATACATTGATCTACTTGTTCTCAACAAAACCATATGAAGTAACAACACTATGAAATTCTTAAGTACCATTGTCTAGAAGTCGCTTGAGACTACAATAGACTTTTTTCAGCCTACATACAAGCGCACTCGAATCATTTGCCTCAAAACCTTCGGTTGCATCATATAGACTTCTTCATTAAGGTCTCCACGAGAAAGCCATTTAACATCCATCTGGTGTAACTTCATATCGAAATGAGCAACTAATGCCATGATCACTCTGAAAGAATCTTTAGAAGAGACCGGAGAAAAGGTTGCTTCATAGTCTACTCCTTCTCTCTGAGTGAAACCTTTGGCTACCAGTCTGGCTTTAAACTTCAATCTTCCTTTAGAGTCCTTTAGTCTTATACACCCATTCAGTACCTAATGGCTCCATGACCTTGTGTAATTCAACAAGTTCCCAAACTCCATTATGCCTCATAGATTGAATTTCCTCATCTCTATCGTGATCCAACCACGCTCCGACCGAGGACAAGATACGCCGCATAAGTCATCGGGATCAGCTACTTAACCGATATCGTAGTCTGCTCTCCTAGTATGTGACTAAATAGTCCTGGATATACCGATCGTCTCTCCCTAATGGATTCCCATCGAGTAGCAATAGCCACATCCCCGCACCCGAGAGCCTTTGATGAATCCTATTAGGAGTCAGTTTCGACACAGATCCCGAACCTCAACAGGTTCAATATGGTGTGTGGGAGTCTCCACAATTATCTGTATGGGAGTAGATAAAGATGCCATATCACCCACCGTACTATTATCCTCAATAGTCTGTGAGCAACTACTTTCTTCGGCCACATTAAACTCCAAAAACTTGGCTGTCTATGATTCCACAATTCTTGTGCCTCCATTGGGATTATAGAACCGATATCCCTTCGAATGTTCCCGTAAGATACAGTAACACCGAGTGGTTCTCGAGTCCAACTTACTTAATGCCGATTATAGAACTTCACTTCGCAGACATCCCCAAACCTTAAGATGGTTTAAGCCAGGCTTACGCCACCCATAAACTCAAAAGAAGTCAACGGAATGTTTTTGTAGGTACACGATGAATGTGGGCCAGTTGTTTTCAAAGTCACCTCTACGTAAAACCGTAGTAAATTTGTTCTACTAATCATACTCCTTACCATTTCCATAAGAGTTGCGATCAAGGCCTTCACACCATTTGCTCAGACTAGGCAGGCTAGTAAACCGAGCCACTATCCTGTAATCCTCTAAGTATTTGGCTAATGGCCCTACTGCTCCGCATCGCCATGTTACCATAATACTCTCCACCCTGGCCAGATCTAACAACCTTTGCGACTTTTCCCAACTGCTTCTGAATTTCAAATCAAAAATCTCGAACTCTGTCAAGACTCAGCCTTTTCTTTAATCAAGTACGAGACATATCGAGAATAGTCATCAATAAATGTGATGAAATAAAAATTTCTACACAAGGTTGCCGATCCACTTATACTCCAGAATGACCTCCAACAAGTCGAACTTGACTCGCTTTCTTTTCTATCTTGGTCATTTTACCTCTACAACAATTACTTGATGTTCCTAAGTCATTTTTAAGAGCAAAGTGATGTTAGTCTTTATCACTCTTCTACTCTATCCTTAGAGATATGGCCAAGTCGTTATGCCACAATGCATAAGACCGTTCCTAGGGTAATGGTCTCTTAGAAACAACCTTTTCAAATTATAAGCGATGTATATGTCATCGAGATAACACACTGCATAACTACGGACATATAACAACACCCAACCTTATTTGAATCAAGAAACAAAGAAATAACATTGCTCTTGATTTCAAAAGAGTAGTCATACTTGTCCAAACACGATATGGAAACTAAGTTCCGTCTAAATGAAGGTACATTAAAAGTGTCTTTCAACATTAATCTAAACCGTAGCCTAGAATCCATGATTTACACTCCCACAAACATAACATCGCCTTTCAAGAGCTCCACGTTGAGTCTTGATTCATCCTGATTCGCTTCCTCCGGTTTATGAATCCTCAGATGGTAAACGCAACATGATTGGGCTGTACCGCTATCGAAATACTAAGAACTCGGATGGTGCCGACAGTTGATCTACAAACAAGTGCTAAAGAATCATTACCAGAAACACTGTTAATAAACGTTTTTTGTAAACTTTGCATAATCCTTTCTGCGAGTACTTTATGAGTAATGATTTAGACTTCTTATTTTTCTTATGACTGTAAAACATACAGGTTATATGCCTTTTTTCCTTTCGTTTTTCTTCTTGCCACCACCTCGCTATCAAGTCATTAATTATCAGCCTCATCTTCGGGAATCGTAATTTGTCTATAATCCAAATCAGGTGGAAGTGCGTTATGGCTTGATTTACGCAAGCATCAATAATGGAAACATTAAGAGCTTGGAAGTTTGGGTTTAGGCCTACCATCCATGACATAACTTTAACCTCCCTAAAGAAGACATCATACTTATATTGAAGAGCTTTCAAGAAGCGCGCATCAATCTCGTGATTAGATGAAATGTTTCTAGCCTCTAAGGTCGCCATCATTTCCTTAGCGCATGTCAGGCCGGTAAAACCAATTTTTGGCGTTCTTGAATGGATTTCTTCATTGTCAATACAAATCCTATTGCTCTTTCCCGTAGCATAGTCCGCTTTCCTCACTTCAATACTAAAGGTCGTGGATATCTCCGCACTATCTTTGTAAGAGCAATGTGAACGATCCGCTGCACCAATCTCAAATAGAGTAAATCCTTCCATTTCAAAGTTCAACCAAAGAAGGACCCCAATTGAAATGAACACGCCATAGAAGCGGACTCGAAAATAAAACAAAACAAATACAACGCGAGAATTGCACTACATCAACATATTAACTCTTCGGCAGGATGCAGTTTGTATTGACCCACATGTCATTTGTCATGAGAACGATATTCCATCTCGAACCATCTTTGGTGATGAACCCACTCAGATCACATCGCATATCACACACAAACTGATGATCGACATAGATCTTGGGGAGTATGATCACGTTAATGTTCAGAGATGATCCACTACAATACGAGACTGAATTTCTCAAACCTAAACATGTGCCACTTTCGATGTCACAACCCAATTGAATCTCGGAAATCTTCACAGACAAACTTTATATCATATCTAACATATATATATGTAATGCCAAATGAAAACATGAGGTCTTTGAGACATGTCATGCTAATTATATTGTTCAATTCATTAATGTGGACAATTCAAAAGTACTAATTAATTACCTTAATGAAAAGACGCGGCGAAAACAATAATGGTAATTCAAATAGTAATTAATTAATTACCTGAACGAAAGACGCAGTGAAAATAATAATGGGGACCGCCAAACCGGTCGGCCGGATCGTCTCTCATGACGCCAAGATGACGCCATCAAACGAAGCACGGGCCACGAGATGTCGCCGAACGGCCGCTGAGTACTTACGCTGCCGCGCCTAGTGCGCTTTAGGAGAGGCGCGTGGTGGCGCGTCCGCCCCTCCGCGACGTGCCACCCATCAATATTCTCACTCAAGAGTGTATTCCAAATATGTAATAAAATTTAACTTTCATCCGCAAAAATTCCCAACCGGACAAAACCTCTCTCGAACAAAATCCTAATCCGCATAAGTGCCTGCCTCTCTAACCATGGTAGGCTCATACCATATGTAGGCCACGAACACGGGCATGCTCGTGGATCACCATGGGGCTTAGAAAACAAACACACAATCTGAGAATTGTCGCATTCGCTGCATTCTCGACGGAATCCGACATGCTTTACGCCGGAATTAGAGACGATCCGCCAACACAACTCAAGATCTTCTCCTATCCCCTTCGTTAAAACACTCGGCCTAACATCAAGGCACTACGAGGAGAGTTTTCTCTGTGATCTCAAGCAAGGCGAACAAAAACGTTGCATCACAAAAGCCAGTGAGTGGACTCGAGCACTATTTATAGAGTCTTCGACCACTCGCCCTTATTACTGGCAGTATCGTACCAGCCCACACCAGCCAACCCCATATTGGGATCGACATAATCCATATATCTCACCTTTATTAGACCAAACTAATTCAGTTAATTTCAATTCATATAGCCCACATTAAGAAATTCTTACAAGGGGTTCTTTGGTTACTTTTCTGAAAACTGTTTTTAGTTTTGAAAAATAAGGAGAAGACATTTAATTTGTTTTTACCTTTCTTTTTTTTTTTTGAAAAACATACAAAAAAAAAAAAAAACCATTAAATCCAAATAACACCTTTTAAAATCATAGAACATCTTATGTTTTCAAGAAAAAACATAACTGGGATTGGGATAGACGTGTACGTCTCTTCGTGGAATCTCGTGTTATTATTTCCTTCAACATGACTCCCGCTGTATTTTTCTAAATTTTCAACACGATGATCAAGAGAATCTATGACGGCCCATGTTCTTGCTCAGGGTCATTTGTATAGTTTTCTACATACCCTCTCTCTCTTGTGTACTTTTCTAATTTTTCAACTTAATAATCATGAGAATTTAAATGCCTCATTGGTTTTTGCATAGTTTTCTACCCACCCCCTCTTTCTCTTGTGTACTTTTCTAATTTTTCAACTTAATAATCATGAGAATTTAAATGCCTTATTGGTTTTTGAATAGTTTTCTACGAACTCCTGCCCCTCTATGTCCCCCATATATTTCTTGCTTAGGGTCCCTTGCATTTACCTACCTCCCCTTTTTATCTCTTGCAATTTCTCGGAAAATATTAGGAAAAGTAGGTTAGTATTCACTCAGAAAAGTTATTCAACATAAGTGAAGAAAAAATAATTTGAGTTTTCAATACTCCTATAAAAAAATAATTGGTCTTTGATGAAAAAGTCAAACCTCAAAGAAAAAAAATCCTAAGTTACCCTCATGTCTTCCACGTTACCAACAAGCAAAAAACAGTGAGAAAACACTTCTCTCTTTCTTCTTAAAACACAATTTTGACGTCGGGACCGATGGAGAGGAGAGAAGACCGTCGTCCAGTCCTCACTAGTCTTGGCCAAATTTTTTCCCCCCGTTGACCGCAAGGTAAATGTTAGTGTGCCAACCTAATTTCTTCGTTTGTTTCTTATAATAATTTATCGTCTTCCTCTTATTCCTTTATTGCGTTCTATTATTCTATATCCTTTTTTAACATTGTTTGTGAGGCTTTATCTCATACTAGTTGGCATAGTGGTGGAAGAAATGAAGCTATGGTGCTTTAACTTATTGATTGTAGTTTGGTGTTTACAGTAAAGTTTGATCCCGATGGGTCTGTTGCTAGATTAAAGACTCGTCTTGTTGCTAAAGGATATGCTCAGACTTATAGAGTTGATTATTCTGATACATTTTCTCATTTAGTGAAGCTAACATCTGTCCATTTGTTCATCTCTCTTACTGCATCTTATGATTGAGACTTGCATCAACTTGATATCAGGAATGCCTTTCTACATAGAGATCTTCAGGAAGAAGTTTACAAGGAGCAACCTTTGGGATTTTTTACTCATGGGGAGATAGGGAATGTGTGTCATCTTCGAAAATTTCTGTATGGTTTGAAACAGAGTCTCCGTGCTTGGTTTGACAAATTCAGTCAGACAATTGAAACATTTGGCATACGTAAGAGTAGTCCGACTAATTCTATTTTCTATAAAATTTAGTTCGTATTATTCAACTAGCGGGTCAGAAGCGATGATATCATATAACTAAGAGCGACTTAACGATATTATCTCTTAAATGCTTTCTTCACAGTTAGTTTCACACAAAGGATTTAGGGATGTTGAAGTATTTCTTAAGTGTTAAAGTCACGAGAAGTAAACAAGGAATTATGTATTTGTTATGTTATCTAAGACATGGAAATTGGGCACCAAACCATGTAGTACTCCTATGACTCTTAATGTACAACTCACTAAGGAAGGAGAACTATTTGAAGACCCTGAGAGATACAAAAGACTGGTTGATAAGAAATTGAATTATCTTACAATAACTTGCTCGAATATTGCTTATTTAGTAAGTGCATTGAGTTAATATTTGTCATCTCCCACACCGGGCCATCAAGTACTGCGAACATATCCTATGCTACTGCCTAAAAGAAGCGCTTGAACGTGAATATCAGGATAAGAAGTACGCGACATACCAGAATCGAAGCTTTTCGTGACGACTAGCGTGATCTAAAGAAGACATAAGATTCACCTCAAGATACGTGGTATTTGTCGATAAATTCGGCCATTGAAGAGTAAGAAGCAGAGTGTTGTCTTGTAGTCTAGTGTGAAGTTAGAGTATCGAGCCATGACACGATCTGTATGCGAGATCATGTTGATACGCCAGTCATTGATGGAAGTGGACATTGAAACTTCAGCTACCAACGGTTTTTGGCGCAGATAACTAAGTAGTCATGCATATAAAGATCCAACCCTGTGATTTCATGAAATGCACTCAAACATATCGGGTGATAGATTGGCTTTGCTCGGTAAGACATAGTCAGAGCTTACAGATATGTAAAGACCGGCACACTGGTGATATATTTTCACAAAACCTTCGAGCAAAGTGGGATCGTGAAGTTATCTTTGTAACAACCTGGGTACGACAACACTCCATGCCCAACTTAAATATGAGCGTCAGGAAGACATGTAATTGGGCAGAAACTGGGCCGAAAAATGAAACATGTAGAGTTAGGAAATTTCATATTTTTCCCTATTTAATTTGGGATTGTCTTGTATATAAATATATTGTCTGTGATCAATGAAATATATAATTTTTACTTCAATTATTTCTGATTACATCGTTTTAACACTTGGGGATGATACCATGAATCCATAATCAGGCGACATTAGTAATTGCCCCTTTTCTGTTGCATGTAAACTCTACAATTTTAGTTGTTTATTTTGGCAGCAGCCAATATAGGTGCAGAGCAGTTACAATTTAAAGAAAAAATAGAAAACAAAGCTAATGACCAGCTTATTCGCCACCTCCTTCAAGAGAAGACGCATACAACAATCGTTAAAAGATGAACTAGCGATCATTAGGAAGTTGCATGAAACTCAAAGAAAAGGGACGAGATGTAACTCATCAAGTCCTCAAGAGCTTGGTATGAAGAGCCACCTTGCTTTAGACAAAGATTTGCCTCCTCCTTCAGGTCAATGCATCTGTCTCTTATTTCCTGCCCTGATTTCTCCACCATTATTCTTCTGATAGCCCCTTCTATTTCCCCTCTTTTCAGTCCATTCTCCAATTGCAGCCCAACCCTCCAGACTTGGGTTACATACCTCGCATTAACTTTTTGGTCAGTAAAACAAGGCAAACAAATCATAGGGACTCCCTCACTTATACTCTCCAAGGTGGAATTCCAGCCATTATGAGTACAAAAGGCTCCAACAGCAGGATGAGCCAGCACTTCAAGTTGAGGAGCCCATTTCACAATGTGTCCCCTTCCACCAATGTTCTCCAAGAACCCACTTGGCAGTGGTTCGAGCCATTCTGAGCCACGAATGAACCTGGGTCGAACCACCCACAAGAAGGGTTGTTGGCTGTTGGCTAGTCCCCAAGCCATCTCCATAAAGTCGGTTTCATCCACTCCTGCAATGCTTCCAAAGCTCACATAGACCACAGAATTGGGTGCTTGTGTGTCCAGCCAGGCAATAGAGCGTTGGTCTTGGATTGATAAGGTATTTGAAGTTGGTGAATATTTATGAAATGGGCCTATAGGGAAGACAGGGATATGAAAGTCTTGCCGCATTGTGGCTAGTGCTGAATGTTCGAGGTCTTCAAAGGAATTCCAAATGATCCCCGCGGAGGCCTTACTTTCATTGACCATTGCTGCCAGTAGATAAAAGTCTTCTGGCTGGCATGTATCGATCACTGGAAGATCTTTGATTCTAAGAGGAGGAAACTCCTGCACGGGCTCTTCTTGCCTAGAATCTGTGCATCCAAAAAATGATTTAGATATTGTTTCAAATTTTATTATATTGTTAGAGTTGAGTGACCGGATTTTATTAGACTTCGAAAAGTTTCCAACATTATCAATTTTTTATGATCTACGGATGTTCGAAGGGATTGAGTTAATAGGCTCAATCTAGAAACTAACATCCACAATACTTCAATCTTGTACTGGATTTTAAAAATAGAGTATTTCTTGTTGCTTATGCTGGAAATTGTGAATGAAATGAATGATATTAATAATTCTTTGTTAGCACTTATGAATTCCATTTATACAAATTAACGATATCTGTCTAATAATTTTATTCTGAATTCTAAAGTCGCTTGGGAAGCCAAAAGCTGACATTCCAAAAAGCCGGCCTCGCTTTAAAGGCTCTCATTTAAAAAGGTATGGAAAGGCCATCGAGCCTCGAGCCTTCCTTCGCTCATTTTCGCGATAACTAACACATCAACACTTCGTCAAAGCCGCAACAATGCGTTATTTATTATTGACAACGTTTGATTCACAATGCACGCCTTCAAAATCTCAAAACACTGCGAGACAGCGACCCAGCATACGAAATCAGGAATTACGCATCATTGCTTTCCAATCGGCAGAGTATTATCTTTTTTTCTTATTAATTTAATTTATTTTTGATTTTTCAATAACCATTATTTTCGCGAAGATTATTGCTTACGCTGGTTTAACGCCCAAACATTTAGTTTATGTGTTCTCGGGTTTCTACAACAAGGAGACAATTTTTCTAATAGCTTATTCCTAGAATTTTATTAAGATTCATCCTAACTAAAAACTGATCACATACCTTGTACAGGGAGATAACCTTTTTCCAGTAGAAGTGGAAAGGCACCAAAAACAAGAAAAGAGGTGGCACCGCCAGTTCGGAACACAATCGTTGGCAGCTTGAGGCTGTCCACAACGGCTCGACTGAAATGGAATATTGCATCTGCGATCAAGCAAGCAACCGGCTCCTCTGAAACATCCGATATCAACCGAGCCAAGCATTCCCTAAACGGCTCTACGCAGTTGACATTAAGTAGTAAGAGAAGATTGATAAGATTTCCAGTGGAAGCTTTATGATCAGCTTCGGACAAGCCATCGGAGATTGGGTGAAAAGTGAAGTGGGGGTAGTCATCGGAGTTGGGAGCATTGAAGTGAGTGTGGATGATGGTGATGGAAAAGCCTTTTGAATGAAGAATGCTTGCAAGCTCAAGCATGGGGTTGAGGTGACCCTTGAATGGCAGTGGGAAAAGAACCAGCCGGCGACCTTTCCTTTGTTGCAACTGGGTTTCCCTTGACTTCTCCATGTCCATGCCCTTCTTTTTCTTCTTCTTCAGCTTGGTGGGTGCTTCTTATCCACTCATTCAAGTATGCTTGTGAACCAACACCACCGACTAAAAACAGTCACATGTTAGGTATTGGGAAGAGAAATTAAAAATAAAAAATAAAACAAAACTGTCCTTTGAACTTCTACTTTATTTTTAGAAGGAAAAATTATGTATCATACGCTGATTTTGAATTATTTCAAGTAGTGACTCTCGAGAGAGGGAAACCAACCGCAGGTATGGTCTTTTCAAAAAATGAAAAAAAAGTGCAGGTGTGGTGATTTTAAAAATAATCCCCAACAAGTGCAGCACGTGGGGAAAACAAATTTCCTTCCAAAAATACCCTCCCTCAAAGATGCCATGATATCCAAATAAAAACCAAATATGAGACCTGTAATTTTTGGTGAAATTAGTGAGATCTGCCTACCGTTCATCTAAAATTATATACTTTGTAAGAGACATCAACATTCATACTTAACCAAGTTGTAGTACATGCTAGTTCAGCAAAATTATAACTACCACATGATGCTTGGCCGAGCATTGTTGCTCAATATTTGTGTTGTGTCTTTGTCAATATCTTGAAAGATGAAATCCACCTAAACCAATTTATGTACAAGTTGGATCCAAGCCCATGTGCATGAAGAGATAAAATCCATGAATGAATAAGCTGAAAACGACATTATTTTCACAGTACTTATGCATTTGATAATGACTAAAGGAAAAGCTATCAGTCTGACATATTTTGTGGGTATCTAGTTATTATAAAATATGCTAGAAACCCCGGGTGAGTAATTAATTGGAGAATTGAGTTTGGCTCAAAATAACCCTTTTACTAAAAAAAATATTGATTTTAGGCTACTTTGCAAATAATAAAACTATTGTTCACATCGTTGAGATTAGTTGGAGGCACGGGGGGCATAATTTCACCACCCTTAGGGGTAGGTATTTATAGAGGGCAGCAAATTCCTCAGCCTTTTATGCAACCTCCTCCACCACCACCACCAAATTTGGAGGCAATAAGGGAAGCGGTACAAGAACTATACAGGTTTGGCCTTAGATAGGTTGGCCACCCATAATTCTATAAGACATATCCAGAGGCAATAGATAGAGAAATTCCTTACACAAGGAGGTATAGAATTCCCGAATGCTCTTTTTCTCTGAAGAAAATGGACAATCTACCTTGGAGCATGTGGCCAAATTCATAGTGCAATGTGGGGAATTGGCCAACTATGAAAATTTCCTTTATCTCAAAATCAAGTTATTTCCTAACGCATTAACAAAAGTTGTTTTTACTTGGTATGCAACATTATCAAGGAATTCTATCGTGAGTTGGCAGGAAATGGAGAGACAATTCCACACACAATTCTTCAGAGCAGAACCTGAGATTTGCATAGCATAATTATAAAGGGTAACTCAAAGGGGTAGAGAATCAGCGGAGTCATGTATCAATCGTTTCAAAAGAATGAGGAATATATGCAAAATCCATCTTCTAGAAATAGAGTACATAAAGATAGAATGGAGGGGACTCGATATAGAGCTGAGGAAGAAATTTCAAGGTATGGAGTTTAGAGACTTTTATGAGCTTGTTGCTAAGGTAACAGAGTATGAAGAATTAGTTAGGGAATAAAGTCAACGGAGAAAGACATCCATGAGAACTTACTGCCATGAGGTCAATTATGAAGAAATTGCAGTAGTAAATCTCCCAAATATAGGTTCCTTCATCTGTCCTCTACTGGTGAAGAAAGTGCATGGCTTATGGAAGACGTCACTGACCTCCAATACACAAACATAATATACTTTTGATATGGCAAAGACTGGGGAAATCTTTGATTTCCTTCTGAAGGAGAAATTCATCACATTTTCCCAAGACCACCAACTCCCCAACAAAGATGAATTTAGGGGAAAAGTATATTGTAAGTATCATAACTCCTGGAATCATGGTACTAATTATTGTTGGAGTTTCAGGAATATTATACAAGACATGATCAACAAGGGAATACTGAAGTTCCATGAGAAAAATGAGGCCATAGTGGTTGATGAAGACTCTTTCCCACCAGTGGCTTCAATCAACATAGCTACTACGGATATGAGAGTAGTTCTTAATGAAAAGTATGATGAGAGGTTTTCTCCTTATGCCAGGATAAGAAAGGTATGGATTCCTAAACAATTGCTGGTTCATAATGATGAATTGACAGTAAAAGGAAAAGTATCTACAACCAGAGAAAAGGAAAATAATGGAAGGTATCCATACCATTCAAAACGGAAATCAAGGAGAAATCCTCCAAAGAAAAGAATGTTTTTCCAAAGGATAGACATACTTTTCCAAAGGGAAAGGGCATTAACACTTCAAGGAGGAAAATACCTCCAAGGTTTGTTGTCCCTCTCATCCTGTTCCACCTAAACAAAAGTGGCATGTGGTGCAGCATAAAAAATTTCCCCAAAAGCTTACCAAACTCAAAAGAGAAGGATGTAGAGACTGAGAGCTATGGAGAAAAGGAAATTACCCTAAGAAATGCCACATGAAAGGCCAAAGAATCTAAAAGACGAAGTGAGGTCTACTTTTAAAGAAAACCAAATTTGGAAGGAAAACTAAAGAAGATGAGGAGTCTAGTTGTGGATCTAATGAAGAAGTGGATTTGAGAACTATTCTAATAGGTAGATTTCCTATTTCTTTAAAATGTTCTACTATTTCTCTAATTTTACCATATTTTTAAGTCGCAGCATGGGAGGAGAGCTTAGTAGAGATAAAAAAAGAACATTTGCAAGTAGAGAAAAAAAATAATCATAGGGTCATCACTATTGACCCCTCTAAAGGAAAAAAAGCTCATAAGGTGATACTAGAAAAACATACTATGGAGATGATAGTTACAGTGCCTCTATAAGGAGTACACTTTAATGGTAAACCAAAGGTCCGGTACAGATACGGATCAATCGATGAGATGCCATTGAGGATGTATAGAGCTTTAGGAAGAAATATTGGTGATTTGATTGAAACAAAGGCGTATGTATCAACTTTTACTGTAGAAATCTCTAAGACTCCCTATTGGCATCACGTGGGTAGTAAGTCTTCCTTATCATCTTTCTTTGTGATTAATTTTACTGCTAATTACAATGTTTTGTTAGGAAGAGACTGCATTCATGCTAATTGGTGTGTGTCGTCCTCCCTTCACTAATTTTTACTTTTTGAAATATGATGAAGTGGCAAGACGGCAAACAAACAACGTTTATCAGAATCTCGCATTCTCAGGAGTTAGTAACTATGACCAAGAGTTTGGTCCAATAAAATTTAAAGGCAAAAAAGAAAAATGAGACTCCAAGGGAAATATACATGGAGTCAAAAGATATTAGTGACATTCAAGACCAAGTTGCGAAGCTTTTGAAGACAACTGCTATTGTGCCTTTTAGGCCGATAAAGAGTCTGGTCATTGAGGAGATCAATGACTAAGTATTCTCATGAAGCGAATGCGGCCGCTGTAGCCTCGACATTCAAAATGCAAATGCATCAAGTTACAGAAAGAATTGTAGAAGAATAGTTCCAAGACATTTGTGGAGTTGAAATTATTTATGAAGAAGAATCGACGGAAGAGTAGAAGTGATTCAATTGAAGACGGAGCAAGCCTCCCTCAAAATGGGAAGACAATAAGCCTCAAGTACATGATCTTATAAGACAGGTCAACCCTGACTATGGAAGAGACAAGGATTACTTACATTAGTTCTCTCTTATCCACTAACTTGAAGGAACAAATCATATCATTGTTGCAGGAATTCAAAGATTGATTTGATTGGCATTATGATGAAATGTCAGGATTGGAGACAGAGGTCTTATGGAACATCGTCTTCCCATTAGGCCCAAATTCCATCATTTATAACAACTAACTAGAAGAATGTCCATAAGTAGAGTCGAAGTGAATAGCTAAATTTGTACTCTCACATTAATTTTATCGCTTACAAGGTATGTTCAATAGTTAACAAATATTGTTTTTATGTGATGAAGAAAATTGCAATCTCGTATGTGTGGATTTTAGAGATCTAAAAGTTGCAACTCCTAAGGACATGTATGTGATGTTTATTGCAGACATGTTAGTTTATTCTAATGCTAATAAAGAATTGTTGTCTTTTATGGATGGTTTCTTTGGTTACAATCAAATTTTAATAGTAGTAGAAGATATGCCTAAGACCGCCTTTGGATGTCCTGGCTCCATAGGGACATTTGAATGGATGGTCATGCCTTTTGGTCTCAAAATGAAGAACTAACTAACGGGCAATACGAATGCCATTTTCCATGACATGCTAGAGCCACCACATGAAAGTATACATTACGATATTGTGGTTAAATCTAAAGAGCCGAATGAGCATGCATCATCTAAGGAAAAGTTTTGAGAGGATGAGATAGATTATCAATTGAAGCTTAATCCACTCAAATGTGTATTTGAGTCATGCTAGAATTTTCTAGATTCCTGGGCTCACCAAAAGAGGTATATGGGATCGAACAAAGCAAAAATTATTGCTTCAACCAATGGGCAATGTGCATTTAGGGTTATTAATTATTAATATTAAAAAATTCATTTTCATTGGCAAATCTTTTTATGAACAAATTAGTTTCGTCTCTAAAATGCATCACTTTTTTGTACTGATATATAATATATACATATATATATATATATATATATATATATATGTAAGAAGGTATAGTATATATATATATATATATATATATATATATATAATAAAATTTTTTACCTGCTTGGAACTTAATTCAATAAATATAATGAAAAATGTTATTATAAAGCATTAAAAAATCAAAATAAAATATTAATCATAACAATAGGTAATTATAACAATAGAATATGTATATTAAAACTATACAACAAAATAAAATATTATTATTACATTGTTTTTATCATAAAACAACTATATCTAAGGAAGTCTTTGATCTTCTAATGATGCATGATTTCTCCAAATTGTTGTTAATACTCTCAGACCTTTTTTGATGTCACACTGATCTTCATAACCATGTCCCCACTTGTCTTGTACATAAAATTTCAAACACTATCTGATTATCACTCATAACTATCTCTACAATGAGAGATATCAAAGCTTTAATATATTCTCTTGTAAATAAAAAGGAAAACACTAAAACTGATAGAGCTTTTTCTACCGATTCTGGGTTGGATCTTCTCGGGGTCGCTCGGCCGAATCATTGGATAACCTGCAACCTACACTGAAAGGATGGTCCTAAGGAGTGGTGTAGCCACGGCCTCTAATGCCTAAGTCAATTCTTTTCTTTATTGAAAGGTTAATTTAACTGGATGGCGCTATGATCAGACAATTGCGGTAAATGGGCCTATTTATAAGGAGAACGGTGGGTTACTTTCCTTGTTAGACAGTGATACGGTATCTCTCCCATTGGGTGAGGAGTCTTTCCTTATCATGACCGCCTGGGTTATGATAATGGAGGAGCCGTAATCATGTAAGATTCTTCTTTCCTAATCCTCAGGGGGCGCTTGATCATGGAGATCGCATTTTTCCTTTTTGCATGGTTTCAGCTACTTATATTGATTTTCGATTACCTGTGCGTGGTGGTTTCAACTCGGCCCCGCGCATACTTTGCATGGGTAGGATCTCACCAGAGGCCGAGCTTGGCTGGGTCCTTCGCGCCCCAACTCCCTTCATAAGGTGGAGGTCCGGTTGCATCCGTGGTTTCGCGCTTCCGGCCATATTGCTGCCGCTTCATCATACTTTCAGCCTGGCTAAAGCAAGCAAAGTAGGGGTCGGGCTGGTTTTTGGATCGCTGCGGCTTCCACGTGGCTCGTGATGGTTTAATCAGCTTTGCATCCGCCAAACCAGGATAATGATGGCGCTCTTTCTAGCTCGCGCCTGCTACTCGATCAAGTTGTTGTCTTAGAAACATTCATTATTTCCTTCCTTTTCCTTCTCACAGCTTGAAGCTGGCTTTGATCAGCGCCGTAACCGCTTATTGTGCTTCTGTCGCCCCTGAGCCTCCCTAAAAATGCTTCAGGCTTTTCCTTCTGGGGCCTCGATGCGCCTTTTTTCTTTTTCACTCATTTTTCATGTTTTTTTTTTTTTTTTTGACTTGTGTTGAGAGGTTTCTTGGTCATCCACCAAATGGCCGGGTTATTGTCGAGCTATGTGGTCTCTTGATTGGCTAAACCATCAGGCTTTCTATTAAACCGAGCCATTTCCTGGGCCTCGTCACAGCCTCGGGTCATGAAGGTTCCAAGAATCCAAGCTAGATGGGCCTTTGAGATCAGCTAAGGTGGTTCTTTTGTAATTGAGCTGCAAGGCTTGTTTGAAGTGGAGCTAAGATGGCTTTGACATCAGCCACTCATTGCTACTGCCTTCGTCAGCCAAGCTCTTTAAGAACCGAAATAGATAGGTCTCTTTTGAGATCGGAAAGGGCTCCTTCGAAACCGAGTTACTGTGGCTCTTCAAATCGAGCTACAAGGCTCTTGAGATCGGGAAGCCACGTGGCTCTTCGGAATTGAGCTACGTGCCTTCTTTCGAAACCGAAGCAATAGTTCTTTTTCGGGCCGAGCTACATGGTTTTTCAAAACCGAAGCATAGTTTTTATAAACTCGGGAGCTGGGCTGTGGCTCTTTTGGGATTGAGCTACTAGGGCCTTTAGCTTTTGGCCTGGCCGCCCAATTTTAAGAACCGAGTCAGATAGGCCCCTCTTTCAACCCCTCTTTGAAGTCGAAATACGGGCTCTTCCGGCCGGAGCTACATGTCTCTTTAGAAACTGAGCTACAGGGCTCTTTTGGAACTGAGCTACAGGGCTCTTTTGAGACTGAGCTACAAGGCTCTTTGGGATTCGCTTATAGTGGCTTGAAGGGGCTATATGGCTTTCGGGGATCGAGTCAAGCTCGCATCTCTTGGCTACTGGGCTCTTCGGGCTGTCCGATTCTTTTTTAAGAATCGAGTCAGATGGCCCTTTTTCAAAGCCTTTAATCGAAAGACAGGTTTTGGAACCGAGCCAAGGCTCTTTCAACCGAGCCACAGGCTCTTTTCGGGGATCGAGCCAGGCCTCTTAGCCGCTGGCCGCTTTGATTCTTAAGAACCGAGCCATATGGCCCCTTCACCCTTTGAAACTGAGCTACGGCCCTTGGTGCTAGAGCCACATGGTTCTTTCGGGAACCCAGCTTACAAGGCCTTGGAACCAGCCACGTGGCCTTTTAGACTAAGCTTATGTGGCTTCGAAGGAGCTACATGGCTCTTGGGACTGGAGCCGCTAGGCTCTTGGCCATTTGGCCTTCTGGGCTGTTCGACTTTACAACCAGTCGTATGGTCCTTTTGCATTTCTTCAAAATCAAACATGGTTTTATTTGAAATCGAAAGCGTTTTTTGAATGGTGCCATGTGGCTTTTGGGATCGAAAGTTGCTACAGCCAAGCCAAGCGGAGCTACATGGCTCTTTTGATAATGGCTCATGGCCTTTAAGGCGCTGACCTCGCCAAATCTTAACTATAAGGCTTTTTGAACCGGCCGCTTTCGATCTGAGCTTTCATGGCTCTTTTCGTCGCCTCCCTAGCAAGGCGAAGGTGGTTTTAATGTGGATCTATGGAGCATGCATGGTTTTAATGCAGACCGATGGAGAATCAAAACAAACTGCATGGCTTTCCAACGTCCAGATTTCTTTATAAATAATTGCCTCTCTTCTACGATCTGTGTCATACTCGCCCTAAACTTTTCTACCTCTTTCGAGCGTTGTCGGGAGTTCGTGACATACGATGGCTTCTTTAGTATTCGAATCACTAACGCACGAGTTCGCCCGTGACGTGTGCCAACGCCGCCTTTGACGCTCACGCTTGTAGGAGTTGTGTTTTTCCCCAGTTCCTCCCTCAGGAAATGAAGATCCCTAGTCCTCGCCCATTGATGAACTGACCAGGAACATATTCAAGGGGGTGGTATCGCCTCAAAGGGAAATGCTCTAAGTCCCGCTCCTCCATTATACCTTTCCTTCCTCTTTTTCTCCTTCCCATTCCTTCTTCTCCTTCTCCTTTCCTTTTCTCTTTCTCCTTCTCCTTCTCCTTCTTTTCTTTTCTTTCTCCTTCCTCTTTTCTTTCTTCCTTTTCTTTCTCTTTCCCTTTTCTCGTGGTTTTTTCTGATCAAGTTAGCCGATCGTGATTCTTCGGGACGAGAACGGCTGGAGTGCAGAGAAAGGCTTTGGCTGATTGTACTTTTCTGAGATGGCAGAAATAATCTTTGTTGGGATTTAAAGCAACTTACATTTACTAATTTTTTCGAGATATTTGAAATAAAGTATAGTATGTCAGCTATTGTGTACTTGTTCTATGTTTTTTTTTTTGGATGATTTGGCAGAATATTACTCTCAGTGGAATGAATTCGAGGTGCTCAAAGTGTTCCAAGAATGTGGTAAGGTTTTTCCTCTCTTCCGCTTGGTGTTCAGAGTTGCTGCCTAATTATTCGTGATACTCGCATGTAGTCCTTCCCACGCCTCTAGCTTCTCGTGTGTGGGGTCTTTTCCTTGCTGGCGTGAGTTTCTTCGCAACTGTGTCATTTGTGGTTTAAACCTCAGGCCCGACCTCCTTCGATCGTAATATTTTGGTCGTCGCGATACCTCGGATGCATTCTTAGAACATGCTCAATGCTTATTCTGTGAGAAGGGTTCAGTAAAGACTTCCTCGTTGTGTTCGGCATATACGAACTCACTCTTGGTGATTCTACCAACTCGACTTCGAGCTATCACAGCACAATGCTGAGCAAATGTGGTTTTCGAGTTGCCGACACGCATAGTTCCCGAGATACCCATAATACCTCTGGGAGTAAAATATTCTACCACTTTCCCTTTGGGATTTTCCGGGCTTAGTCTTCAACGCCGCTCGAGAGTCCTTATAGTGACTTCTCGCCGTCTCATTGGACTCATGGACGAGTCGGGCGTAGTACTCCTTTGACATCGAGCTCGCTTGAGAAATCTTCGAACTCGGATTGTCGAACTGCTTCCCATTATCGCACACTGTGGCTCAGGACTCAACCGGTAAAGACTATGGAACACCAAACAAAGCCATAAATCTTTTGCTCCGTGATCGTAGCGTGCTGCTAGCCTTCGCCCACTGCGAAGTAATCCAATTCCTACAACAATAAATCCCAGTACTACTTTTCTAATGTATGGTAGTCCCAGCATGTCAAGCTCCCTACTACTGAAAACCCAAAATTGACCACATACTAATCACATAATTCATGTTATTTAATTCACAATTAATACCACCAAAATTATTAGTCACGGCTATCAATCCAAGCAATTCATTTTGAATTACCTAACAAATAATAAAACGCACAAGATATCACGTGAATGTTGAAACCCCAGTGGGCCAAGACTGCTCACTCGCCACACAATATGGATTTTTCTCCATTCTGCTCAAAGATTTCGAGATCAATGACGTACCCATTCAGTCCCGAACAATCCTCATCCATAAAATGGCTTTAGCCAAAGAATAAACCAAGTAGGAAAAGATCCCTACCTCTCAGATTACTGGAATCACAAACTTGCCTAACACAGAGTCTCTGTCGAATAACCCTTTGCTTTACTCCACACGAGAACCGACGGGTTCGAACGCCGATATCTAAAGAGAAGTCACTCTTCTCTCTAAAACTCAAATCACACCCCATAACACGTTTTGTTCAAATTGGAGAAGAAAACTATTCTTTGCTTTATCTTATTTAACCATTCAAAAGCAATTCCAATCCTTGTCCCTTATTTGGATTTTTGACATGGCTTAATCTAAGTCATTCTATTTCCACTATCCACTAATCATGCAACATGTGTCAAGACATAGCACATGTAGTAGGTGACTTTTGTCACATCACATTTCTTCTCACAAGTTGCTTTAATGAAGACCTACCACTCCTATGTTTGAAAACGTGAAATTCGTATTGTCTCAATTCTAATGTACCAACTGGGGCTGGGATTACGAGACGATTCCAACCCGGTGAAGTCCGTTTCACCATCCGAGATATCTGGTATAGAAAATTTCGATTTTAACCCAATTGGCCATTTTACCTTTTTCGTAAAATTTGAATTTTCTCGGTTTTACATTCTCCCTTCCTAAAAGGAATTTCATTCCTAAATTCGCATATCTACAACAACTCACATGCATATGCAACGCGCATCATACCATGCATGTAACCCGTCATTTAAGTATTAAATGATTAAAACCACGTGCCTTCATCCTTAAACAAGAAGGATAGAGGCCCGCATCAGGTCTCGCTCCTGAACGCTGACTTCCACTCCACTGCTTCGCCATGAATCCCATCATCTCCACGTCCCACTGAAACTCGATCCCCGGCTATCCATACAAACACCTGTCCCTCCTCGAGGTCCCATCGCACCTTCAATCTCTCCCCAATCCACTACATGAGTCGGATCGGGAGTGTACCGGAGCATGTGAGACGTGAAATACCTCGACACATTCGACACAGTCGCTATAGCTAACTGCACGCCATGTTGCCTACACTCCGACATTCCGAGCGGCCTAATAAACCGGCGACAGCTTCTCTCGTCACGGTCCCAACTACTCCCTCTCTCAGCATCACCTTCAAGACGCACCTCCCAACCTCAAACTCTAAGGGTCGATCGCTGTACATCAACATAGCTCTTATACCGCACTCGAGCCATGAGAAGACGTTGTCGCATCGGTCACCTTCCTGAGTCTCAAATCGATCAAGACCGTTGACGGAGCTCTCTCCCCAATTCCTGGCCCAACATATCGATGATCCGAGATGGCCTCCCATATAATGCCTCATGGTGCCATCCTCAGATACTACCGATGACCGCTTGTTGTGTTTAATTCCACTAAGGGTAAATGCTCTTCCTGGGCCAATTTAGGATTCAGACGATAAGCTCACAAAGATGTCATCTGAACACTGCATGGTCTTCCTCGATCAATTAACCGCTTCAGGTGGAGTCGCACTCTACGGCCGTCAGCGTCACGCCTCGGGAAATTCTTCCGCGCACCGTGAAACCTTCGGGCCCTATCACACTACGCGACGGTACCTTATATGCAGCCTGACTATCTTCTAAATGTATAGCCGCGGTAATCTCTCCAATGTGAAGCACACTGCACGCATTCAGAATGTGCCGACTGGGTGAGTCGGTCCACTATCACCCATACCGCATCATGTCCCTCGCGTGCTCGCGGGCGCGGGTCACAAAATCCATCGCGGACGCGTTTCACTCCCACTCACCACCTTTAATGGTCGGTATAGTTCTCAGCCTCGCTTTCTGCAGCTTAGCCTGAATCTGTCGACACTGCAGACATCACAACAAAGTCTCTCACATGTCTTCTTCATCTCGCTCTAGCAGGGGTGCATCATGGCAAAGATCCTAAGACACTGCGGTTACCTGATGCATAGGAAAATCGAGAGCGCTGAAACTCCTTGAGAATCTCCCTCTTCTCAACGCACAACTAGGTCCACTACCGGCCCTTTATAACGAGACTACCATCTGCGGTGACGAGCCTGCACTCATCGCCATCACCGCAGGAGACTCCAACTCCACCGATCCTCGATGACACTATCTCCGTGTCCCGCTCGGGGACTCAATCACTCGCGCACAGAGACTATGTAGCCAATAAACCCCTGAACATATACCCGAGTTGGTGCCTGCGGTACTCCAGCCCGAACCTGCCCTACGCCTCGAGATCCGCCATCTCCGGGGAAGCTAGCACTGCAGCCAGATACTGCCTCCCCGTGACCCTCCGACCAGTGCATCAGCTACCACATTCGCCTTCTACCGGTGGTGGCAATGCTGGGCAGTCATAGTCCCTCTAAGAACTTCCAGCCATCTCGCGCTTGTCTTCATATTGAGGTCCCGCTGCATGAAGATATACTTTAGACTTTTATGGTCCGATATTCCTCGAACTCGCTTCTCACCGCGCGAGCGGCACTAAATACGGCGCGAAGACTATGGCCGCTAACCCATGTCGTGTGTGGGGTAATTTCGCCATGATTCTTCAACTGCCTGAACCATAAGCCACTACCTCCCGGATCGCATCAAACACATCCTGGCCCGCCTTGAGGTATCACACACACCTGGTACTCGTCCCGTCCCCCGTCCCCCGTCCCGACTACGCGATAAGAGCTGTAGTGTCTCCTTCTTCAACTCCCGGAATGCTCTTCGCATCGGGTCATCCGAACCCCACCCGACTCCTTCCGGTCAATCTCGCCATAGGTGCCGCTAATCTGAGAAACTTCAACAATCTCCCGTAGTTCCTGAATAATCCCAAGAAACTACGTATCTCAAAGACTGACTTCGGCCTCTCCCAACCTCATCACGCACCCGACCTTTCTAGTCCACTGACACGCCCGATGCCGACAACACGTTGTCCCAAAAATCTCACTCGCAAGCCAAAACTCGCACTTACCAAAGTCACAGATAGCCGATGATTTCTCAACACCGCAAACAATCCTCGGTGATACTATGTCTCCCACTTTGATCGGGAGGTATCAAAATGTCATCCATGAAGACTACGACAACCGATCTAGATTGGGTTGAACACTTGCGCATGAGGTCTACGAATGCCGCCGCATTCACACCATTAAAGGGCATCACCGTGAAACCTCAAGCGCCCACGACGTGTCCCCAAACGCTGTCTTAGACATGATGTTTCAACCTCAACTTACGGTAATCAAGCACAAGGTCTATCTTCGGAGTAGACTCGCTCCTCTCAACCGACAAACAAATAGTCAATCCTCGAAATGGGTACCATTCTGAACCGTAACCCCGGTTTCCAACCGCCTCTCGTAATCAATGCACAAATCAAAGGGTTCTCGTCCTTCTTTCTTGCAAATACAACCGGAGTGCCCCATGGTGTTCTCTACCACGAACCCTTCTGGCCCAAGAGTCTTATAGCTGGACCTTTGAGTTCCTCGCACCCAACCGAGGTGCCACTCACATGTGGAGTCATAGAGATGGGCGGTACCAGGTGTAATCGATACCAAAGTCTACAACCTCGCCGAGTGGGTAATCTCCGTGAACTCATGGGCTGGAAACATCCTCATACTTATGCATCACTCGAGGTAGATCCAAGTTCGGTCTCACCTCGTCCTCTAGGGTAAGGCTTGCTAGCCAACTCGCCAACTGTCCATGACACTTGGACTTGTACACTGTCTGGGGCAAAATACCATGCTTATCCCCCTTAAATACAACACGAAAATCGTGATCGCGTGTAGTGCCAGAACCCCCAACGCTCACAATCGATGATCGACTTATAAGCTGCCACTAATCCATCCTGTTGATGACGCCGATCCGATACAACCATGACCCTCGTGTCCAATGTGTGAGTAGAACTCGAGATCTCTAACTCGCAACCACTTACATATCATCCTTATCTCTATCTCTAATCCTGCGGAGAAATCACACAAGGGCTTCCAGCCGCCTCAACCTCTAAGCCCAACTCTATCACAACTGATGCAGCAATGAATAAATGCGAAGAACTAGAATCAAATAACACTCTTGCCCATAGGCGAGAGAGCAAAAACGTATCTTGTATAACTGGTTGATCCGTCGACTCACTCGTGGTGATGGTGTAGAGCACGTCCCGAATCCTCCTCACAGACGCTCAGCCTGATGGGCTCTCGCCTCCTTACACTCGCCTACAATTTGTCCCTCTGCCTACTCAGGCCGATAGGTGCAAGACAACTCCCCTCGAGACTGATACCGGCCTCGACCCATACTCAGCTGAGGAATATGGTCAGATCCCTTCGTCCCATCACCGGGATCGACCGCGCGGTCCCAAAACCCCGGATCCATATCTCCTCGTGTAAGGAATCCTCCTTATATAAAACCAAGCATCGCACGGTAGCACACCATATGCCCACCGACCGGGTAACCCCGACGGTCTCGGCCCGATGGTTGTCGCGGCCTTGGAACCCACGTGAACTAGAAGCCTTCTGCTTCTTTTCCAAACTAGAAGAAGACTGGCTCTCCTTCCTCTTGCTACTAACACCCGCATCCCGAGTGCTCCGAGCATCCTCGATCTCTCTTTCTATGGTCATGGTGGTCCCAACCATAGAGTCTCACATGTCCCGTAGCGAGTCCTATTAACTCCGCCCAATGGACAACCTAGTCTATTCCCTCGAACCCAACCTCGCCATATCCGTGGGCCACGCAGTCATCAAAGAAAGAGGGCTAGCTCCGTGAATCTAGCCACATACTCCATCACAAACTATCGCCCTCGCTTTCACCGAAGGATCCAACTGACAATCCTACTTAACTCCGAGGACCTCCCAAGACTCCAATCCGGGATATAGAAATATTTCTCAAAACATTTAAATAAAAATCCATGGAGCGAACCTCGATAAATCCTTAACATATTTTTAGAAAATAATGGTGAAGTGAAGTGGTAAATTTTTTTCTTTTCCTTTTTTTTTTCAAACACTTAGATTTTTATTTTCGTAAAATCGCGAGTTTCCTCGTTTTTTCGACTTTCCCAACTTCATAAAACTCCGATAAAAGCATTTAAAAACACTTAAACTTCACTTTTACAATCTACTACGGGACTCCTCGCCCACAACCCAATCAAACACACATACATACATATACATCTATTTACTTCAAATCATCAAAACATTCAAACTCTTCTTTCAATTCCATGGACATTTTTATAAAAATTGGCTCGAGTCTAGCTAGCCTCCCACCGCCACGCACTCATCCACTCGAGGATCAAAGCCTGTTCAGTTCCTTTTTCTCAAACTATATACATATATACATATACATGACAAAAATATTCAACATATACAATATGCAAAATATTTATACAATGGTGGGGCTTCATACGTTTCTCTCGATGGCTCGACTCCATCATACTAGGATGTCCTAGATCGCACTTGTCTCTGCAGGCTTCCCAAAATGGTTTTGAACATATCGAAATGTAATGAGCCAAGGAGCCTAGTGAGTGTACATTTTCATTTAGATAACATTTTCAATATATATCAAAGTAATACATACTTATACAATTAAAAATCCATTTATGCCTTAAACTTTCTTTCTTTCTTTCTTTCTTTCTTTTCCCCGATGGAACCCGGGGATAAACACACTCGAACGCTTCCGGCATCGACGGTGAGGGAGGGCCTTATTCCAAATATAACCACTACGTCTGAGAAACTCACGCTTGCATAGGTTCCAGCCTACAGCACCTTATCAATATGTAAGGATATTACGCTTAAAAATCTATTTTCCTCCTCCTCGCAGTAACCCAATTGTGTTTCCCCCAAATCCTTACATGCTTGAGGTACCTCAAATCGATATCGCTCATACCAACATATAGGTTAGGAAGTAACCATCAAGAAACATTTCTTCAAAATACATTTATAAATCCATTTAAATCCTTTACTTTATCATTAAAACACATATGCATTCTTTACACATTTTTAAACTTTCATAATTCCTTAACATATGTGCTTCGTTCCTATTCGTATGCTGAATTCTATTCCCAAGAATAAGAATTAAGGTTGGCTAACATTATAGTACTGTGGGAGTCCACAGGTCATTTCCACAGGGAGTGGTCTAAATTGTTGATCCTTAGGAGCTATTCTCCAAAGGTGTAATTGAAAAGGAAATTATGGGTTGTGTTTTGTTGATTTGAGGATTGATTAAATTGACTATTTTAAATAGAAGGATGATTGGTTTGGAATTCTTAGGTTTCCACTCACTAACGATCACGTAATTCCCAATCTCCTCTTAGTTTTACATGCCTCATCTAGAGCCATTGATAAATTGGAGCTGATGGAAGATTTTTCTTTAAATGCTCTTTTGGAAGGAAAGATAATTGAACGATGTTAAACACTTGTTCCCAATTAATTCCAGACTTTAGCTTGCATTTAGGAGCCCAAGAACAACGTGTACCGAGGGATCTCTGCCTCACACGCTGTCGTAAGAGGACAGGCTCAACTAAGATTTTTTACAAAGTTTTTCTTACAAGGAATAACATCACACAATCCATTGAAGTATAAAAGAGGAATTGAGGAATATACCTTTGATCAAAGTGAGTTTCCACCGTAGGAATCAAGATAGAAATTTAGAACTCCATGGAAATTATAGGGTAATTCATAATTGAAGAGAGAATTTATTCATAAAGAGAACTTTGAGAAAATCAGAATTCAATTGTGAAATCTAGGAATGAAAAATATAAAATTATGAGAATGAAAACGAGATGTATGTTCATACTGAAAGATTACCTATGCTTCAATCAAAAATCTCTAGAGAAATAAAGTCTTCAATCCTAATCTATAAAAACTTTGCCAAAACTATGGCAAATAACACTCCAAAACCTAACCCTGAATCAAAAGTCGCCTTCTCCTCGTATCCCAGCTATCTTTATACCCCCTCTCCAAATGTGATCCCCATTAAAAAGTTGGATTGACCGGTACATGTTGCTCATCGCTAATTTTTCTTCTCGCATAGGTACAAGATATAAAGAAGGTGTACTCTACATGTTGAAGGTGTACGGCATGTTTCCTTCGCAGCTTTTTCCCAAAGATTGTCGCACTTCCCCGAAGCCACCAATCGGGTTGCCATCATCCTCACGATCCATATTTGCTTCCCGGACATAAACTTGTACTATTATGACAGGGGATTCTGAAAATCAGAGACAAGTCCGGAACACTCCAAAGCGATTAAAAGTACCTATTCTCATGCAAAATGAGCAACATGTGACTTGAAGGTGCTAAGTTCTGTCAGAATTATCGTCTTCAATCAGGTATTCAAACATACCCCCTTAACCTGCATCTTGCTAGTCCCTAGCAAGATTTAGACTTGAGATACCCACTGGTTATGAATTCCAACAAGTGCGCTAGGTACGCTGGTTGCAAGTTTTCGCAGCAAACACAGCAAACATAATACTTCAGCCTAACATAGGATGCAATCCGCAGACTCAATTAAACTACAAACTACAGCTCTAGCAATGAACATATCAACAAGCTAACACAAGATCAAGCTATTCATGTGAAGGACCATGGAATTAAAGAAAAGAGGAGTCGCATGGGCGATTGAACTAAATGATCGATATTATGGTTAAACCATTTCTAACATAAACACGCAACTACTATGCATAAAGTCAAAAAAGAAACAACTAATAACCGAATCGAAAGGTCTTAAAGGCTCAGAATGACCATAGGCTACACAAAAAGTGTAAATAACAAATGGTGTCGCATAACATGGCCGAGGTCTTCACCCAATCGCCAACACCAATTTAATTCCACTCTCTTACATGCTATCAATGTCACCCTCCTCATCGCCTCGCAAGAAAATGGTCCTCATTGACAAGAATATCTCACTCCGATCTTCCAGTCGAGAAGTGGTATCCGCTAACGCAGTTTCTCGAAAATATGACTTTGTACCGAGAGCCCGTGGATCTAATCGTCTGCTTCCCCCAAAATGCATGAACCATCCTTAATTCGACGCCCATTCTCTTCAACTGGAAAGCTCATAAAAAGCCGTAGATGAAGAGGCCTCAGAATAGCCACTAGAGGATGTGAAGGTCGTCTCAGAGATGGCTCTCGCAGCCTCCATTTGTTTACGCGCCACTCCTAAGAAGAACCCTATTTTCCTTAGCTACTCCTTCTATCCTCGCGCCTGGCCAAGACTCGCTACAAGAGACGGGAAATGGAATATGTCTTACTACGTGAAGATTGGGTGTGAAGTCCCCTATCACACACCATATGGCCAAAGCATAGTCGATAGCTTCCTGGCCATCACCCCATATAAAACCGGCAGCGCCTGTTTCTCCGCTGTGAGATTTCCATCGCTTCTTCGGTCTCGATTTCTCCTATCATGAATAATCTCATTCATCAATGCATATCTTACCGAGCTTCCCTAGCACAAATCTTCTTTACGTGATAGAAAACCACCTATGGCCACAGACAGTGCACATAGCCTCACCGAATAAATGGGCCGAACACAATGATGGCCTCAAGGGTATAAGGTCGATTCACAGATCAGATGTTACACCGTAGAATGAGCTATCAATCAGGTAATCCATACTTGTTACCCATCACGCTGGTCTCTGAAGAAGGTCTCAACTCACGATTTTCTCAAATTAGTAAACTCGAACTAAGGTAGGTAATACTCGAACGCTGGCACACACAAACCGCAAATTCTCGCTCAACACCCCTAGACGGGAGTACATAAACGTTTCCAACTTCACACTTCGCAGTGAAATCCCCCTGTCGCAATCGACCGGGCCCATTTTTCCTTCGCTCGACCGTAACCCTCAGCAAACATAATTCCTATCTCATAATCATCACTTTCTTTCGATACTTCCTCACTTTCGTAAGACAATCTATTTGCATTCTTTGCTTTTACCAAGGCGTCAGGAGTCGATTCACCGGGCCCATGCAGGAGCCGTGCGCTTTCCTTTCCACACTCCTGGGATCTTGCCATAGATTTGGCAAGAATGGTAATACACATATGGCCCACACATATAAAACACGTCCTGAAGCCTCAAGCTTCTAGAAGTACTCCTGGTCGGCCATGTGCGCATCATACGTAAATTTTCTCCCATACCATCACCGAAACCCCAAACCACCAAGTGAAAACCACCAACCAAACCACCCAAATGTGTTCATGTGGCACAACAACATACAAAAACAAGCTCCCAAGGAATCGTGAGGCTTACCATGTCCGTATCGAGGACGTAGAAGAATCCGGCCTCGAGCGTATGCAACACCGAAGTGTGAGCAGCAAACTTGGGGTGTCATTCAGAGAGGGGGCAAAAGGGGTTAAGGTTTGGCTTTGTAGTGAGTGGAGGGGGTTGTGAATATCAAAAGGCACAAAAATTGGGGCTAGGTCCCATTTACCAGCGCATCCCGCCTCATGTAATCGGTACACGCCACCGTACCAGCACATGTCGGGCTCGCTACCAGATAACATGCATCAAAAGTATTGTTGTTAGACCCGCAGAATCAGGTACACTGCTCCAATTTGCCATTTTATGACATATATCAAGATATTTCTTTTACAATTTGGAACAAGAGGGTACCAATGTGTAATCTATCCGGTCGACCCATTTTCCATCCCTGCTTCACCAAGATACTCACCTCTTCCCGCTTATATTCCCGCCCAAATTGGATCGTGTGTTCATGGAGTTGATAATTGTATTCCCTTTCTAGACACTCCTCTTCACCTTCCATGGGGCTCCACGAATTTCTCTCGTGATCGTGGTTCTGTGGCTCGAACCAATCTGGCAAATTTAAGGCTCAAAATAGGTGCAAGGGAAGCAGATAACACGAAGTTCACGTGGTGTGGGCCAGAAATGATGCCTCTAATCATTTCCGGCTTATGCAAGATGTTCTCAACGACTATGATGCATAGTTAACATGACATGCCAAATTAATGCATGTGATGGGAGTACAAGCATGCAAGATAAGAGTATGAAATATTAGGTCCGTGGCCTGTAAGTAATATATGAGAAAGCAAGGATAGTCCAAAAGATGAATACAAAGATTTTTTTTGTGCATGCTTGTTAAAGTGTACATGCATTGAGATGATGTGAGTGTATGAGATCAGTGCTACACACATTGCGCCGCCATTATACCTAAAGAGCCACACCAAAATTTTCCATACACTAAACATGTAACAAGCGCGCATAGTTAGGTTCAACCAGCAGACTCTATACTTACTCCCCACAATGTGTTCAAGATTGTCCTCAATGCATAGAAACCAAGAGGACCCCCACAACGGAATGGGAGGCAACATAGAAACTAGGGCCCCTATTTTTTTTTTTTTTTATATTTTATTGAAAAGCAAATGAAATAGAGACAATAGAAATAAAATGCAAGAACAAAAATAAAATCAAAACTATATACAACAAGAAGAACGACCACTCTGGTTGGGGATCCTCGTAGAGCGATTCACTGTCCTCACTATTCTCTTTGAAGATCAAATGCTCAAGAATATTGAGGCGTTGACCATTGATTCTGAAAGACTTTCCTAGATCCGGATTTTCAATCTCCACGGCCCGCATGGACGACTACCTTAACAATGAATGGGCCACCAACGAGAGCGTTTTCGAAAGGCAACCGGAGCCGTATTAAACAGACCTTTTGGTTTGGTTTGAACGCTTTTCCGGCAATAGTCTTGTCATGGAACAACTTGAGCCGCTCTTTGTAAATCCGGGAGCTTTCATACGACTCTCGCCGCAATTCATCAAGCTCATTTAGCTGCAACAAGCGTTGCTTACCTGCTTGAGTTAAATCAGAATTAAAAGTTCTAATAGCCCAATAAGCCCGGTGTTCCATTTCGACCGGTAGATGACAAGCCTTTCCATAAACAAGCCTATAGGGAGACATACCAAGAATAATTTTAAAAGTGGTACAGAGGGGCCCAAAGAGCATCAAGAAGCCTGAGTGACCAATCTTGCAATTGAGCAACCGCTTTTTTCCCCAAAAATAAGTCAGATCTCCCTATTAGCTAATTCAAAGCCATTCCATTATCCTGTGGCAGGCGAGGCTGAAAACTTTATGGGTGACTCCATATTTTTTCAATGTATTTGCAAAAGATCGATTACAAAAGTGAGTCCACTCATCACTAATAATTGCACGAGGTATTCCAAAACGAAAAATGTGCTCCTTTTATAAATTTTCTAAACAACCTTATGGTCATTAGTTCTCGTTTTTAATACTTTAATCCACTTAGACACATAATCAACATATAATGTAACGTAAGATACCTACAAGAAGGAAAGGCCCCATGAAGTCTATAACCCAACAAGAAAAATTTCAATACTCGAATCTGCAAGAGCATCATGTTCCTCTTGTGATTCCGCCTAATTGTCGTACCGAGCACAAGTTTTGCAAAATTAAACAATCTTAAATGTAGCAGGGCCAAGAAAAACCAGCTTGCAAAATCTTATCCGCTGTTTCTTGGCAGAAATGCTCTCCACAAGCTTAGCTTCTGAACGGGCAAAAGGTCAGATCTCATTTGCTCATCATCGGGCACACATCTTCTCATTAATTGGTCTGGACAATATTTAAATAGATATGGATCATCAAAGTAATATTTCTTAATGTATGCCAAAAATTTCTTCGCTGAGGTCCAATATCGGCTCGAATTCTGACCAAGCACAGGTAATTTACGCTGCTCATGCAGTATCACTGGCAATGAACAAGAGCACGCTTCATCAAGAAAATCGCCGCCTATGGGTACGCCTATGAGAATCGATTCGGAACTAACGAGATAAATGGTCAAATACCACATTCTCGAATTTTTTTATTTTAATGGTCGACGTAATTCGCATAATAGAATCCACCTATAATCAGGCTCGCATCCCGCTTGAGAGTAGGTACGCAAAGGTCGCATGATCCGGTGAAATGGTTACAGGAGAGCCTACAATGTATGACCTAAACTTTTCTAAAGTAAAGACGACAAATAAAAACCTTTTCGTAACAGGTATTGGTCGGTGCAGTCCAAAGGTCTCACGCAATGTAGATTACAAAAGCCTTTTTGTCTTCCCTTTGTCTCTAAAACACTCTATAGTATAGTCAATGAATGGCCACACATGATCTCAAATGAAGGTTCTGAATTAGGAGACCGCATGATAGAGGCCACACTCAATATGTTTCGAAGTTTTAGCAAAGATTCACATTAGCCTCGCGACCCCACAGCGGGACATCTTTAGCAAGCAAAGTACATATGGACGAGCTATAAAGCACTAAAGTCTTTATAAATCCTATAGAATCCAAAGATGGCTCAAGAATGATCTTATGTCTCTAACACACTTAGAAGTAGGTAATCGAGATCAGCTCGACCGCCTTATCAACTTCAATCCCATTCTTGATACTATACGGCCTAAGACAATCCTCCCTTGTGTCACCAAGAAATGACACTTTTCCCAATTAACACAAGGTTTTCTCGACATCTCTCCAACACCTTACGTGAAATTCTCCGCATACCAGAGATGAGTCACCAAAAACTGAGAAATCATCCATGAAGATTTCCAAATGATTTCTATCATGTCACTGAAAATTCCCATCATACACCGTTGGAAGGTTCCGGGTGCATTGCATAATCCAAAGGGCATTTTCCTAAAGGCAAAAATACCAAAAGGACATGAATGTAGTTTTCGATCTCTTCCAAAGCTATCTCAATTTGATTGTACCGAAAATTCCATCGAGAAAACACAAATTATGCCCTGCAACTCTCTCTAACATTTGATCGACAAACGGAAGAGGAGAATGGTCTTTCCTAGTACCCGCATTAAGCTTCCTATAATCTATGCACACCCTCCAACCTGAAGTGACACGTAGGAATGAGCTCATTATTTCATCATGCACCACAATGACTCTAGATTTCTTAAACTACCCGTGTCATTAACCCAATTGGCCGGGTCCAAGTAATGGGTAAATAACACCTACATCCAAGAGTTTTAAGACTTCCTTCTTTACCACTTTTCATTAATTGCCCACTGCCTATGGTCGCCAGAGGGTTTAATATCCCTTCTAAGTGAATTTATGTGTGCGCATCAAGGCTAATTCCCTTAATATCCGCACTGTCCATCCTAGTGCGTCTGTGGTCTCAACATTCCAAAAGTTGGATTCTCTTGATTCATTCTCTAAGGAGGAAGATATGATTACCTGAAAAGCTCTCTTCCCGCCTCTCAAGAAGGCATTTTGAGGTGTGTCGGTATGGCTCTCAACTCAAGCCAGTGGCCTCCGTATTGCAATGCCTTGTCCTCAATTGGTGGCAATGGTTCAAACCTAGTGGCCCACCCATTCACTTCCAATACCTCGTTATGCTCAATTATGGAGTGTAGGGAACTTTCGATTCTAGTGGTCACTCTATCCCCAACTGGCTTACCAAACATGACATAAGAGGGTCATCATGAGACTTTATCTAAGCATTTCCGCACTACGTAATCAACCATGTTGACTCACACACATCTTCTTCATCCCCATTCCCTTGATAACATTAAAGATATCTGGACACAATATGTTTCCAAATGATAGTGTCAATAGGCCTCCCTACAATGTATAATGGCATTAGCACGCTAAAATCGTCTACTAAGAATTCACTTGAATCGAGTTCCTCGTTCAACTCACAGTTGAGTGTCGAGTACAACAAAATCCATTGGTGGAAGTAGAACTTGTCCACTTGTACTAATACATCCTTCATCATCCCTCTAGGAATTTTTACACTATGGCTGGGCTAATCGAGGGTGATTTTCGTCAGCTCTCACCCCTCCTAACCCTAGTCCACATATACCGAGTAAGGCAATAATTAACACTTGCCCCCAAATCCACTAGAGCATGTCTCAACTTGAATTCCCTTACTACTATAGAAATAGCAGGCTTCCCGATCTTTGCATTTTGGGTGCTTGTTCTCAATTAGTGAAGTAGATTGCCCAGTCATGAATGCCCCATTTGTTGCTCTATTTGATCAAAGACAACTTAGAACTGAGATATAGATTTGATTTACGATGATCTAGCAAGGGAAATGTTCAATTTCACTTGTTTGAATAACTCATAGATCCCTTTAATGGTTATTCACTTCTTTCTGGGGGTTCTCAACCCATGAGGGTGTATGGAGCCGAGGGATATGGTGTCTTATCTCCTCCCCGTTCACAGCCAATAACATCTGCTCAGTGTGACATAAGGCTTGGCTCGACACCTCATCATCTCTCGACCGATTCACTTTGAGACTCTTTGTACACTCGGTTTGAATGGTTTTGTCAATTACCTTTACTACTTCAAGGGTAGTGACAACCTTACAATGTTCAAAAGTACCCTCACTGACTCGAAACTCCCACACTATTTTGACCTTGTGGGTTTCTTGGATAGGTTGAGATGGAGTTTCTTTTTCTTGTTGAAAATTACCTATAGAAGAGGTTAGCTTAGTTATTTGGGATCCTTACATCATTCGTGAGTACTCGAAATTCAGGTTTGTGGATTGTTGGGTGTACAACCTGCGGTTACTTTATATCCTCCAAACTTTCCATGCGGAGGTTGACAAGGCCGGTTTGATTCCTCATCTTGATGGATGAAAACCTTGGTTGTGGTTCACAGAAATCCTCGGGGACCTTGATTCGAAACGAGGAACGAAATTTGTAAAACCGTGGTTTTGATGGGGCCTTAGTCAAGCTAAGTGTTATGTGGCTTACTCTCCAACTAAAATCGGGGTGCTTACCCCATCCCGGGATTATATGCCTTGCAATGGAGAATTGAAAGGCTCTTTGGTAGTTCAGTGGCATTAGCTTCGTTTCTATCTGAATTGCTCCTTAACTCAGGAAGGTTCGGGCGTTAATAGTTGGAGTGCTAGTGGTCAATGTGACATTATGCATGGCTCCTCCACTCGGGGTCCACAGGTATCGAGGGTACTGAGGCAATACTAGTTACTCCTGCTCACCTTTTCATCTCATGGCCTCCAACTTTCTTGTTAAATTGGTGATTTTTGCTTGCAATTCATCATTCTCTTTGGCGACAGGGATTCCTCCTCTATAGGTGTATTATGCACTTTAGTAGTGTCTACGGAGGTGTTAGTCTCCCATGTTCGAGCATTTTCTGCTATGGTATCAAAGAGTTGAATTGCCTCTCTAGCACTCTTTTCATAAAATTCGCCCACACACATCATTTGGATGTATTGTTTATTATTCAAGGATAGTCCTTGATGAAAGTACGCACAGATTTGTCCCACATCCAAACCATGATGAGGGATAGCATGGAGGAGATCCTTGTATCTCTCCCATACCGCAGCAAAAGGTTCACCCGGCTTTTCGGAAAAATTCTGAATTGCTCGCATGAGAGCATTGGTACGTGCGGGAGGGAAGAATTTGTTAAGGAATTCATTCCGCGTGTCTTCCCATGTAAAGATTGAGTTGAAGTAAGAGAATGAAACCAAATTTCGCTTTCCTTAGAGCAAAAAGGAAATAAAACCAAACAGATTATGGAAAGGGTGAGCCAAGAGGAGAAATGCAATCGCAAACATCCTCAAAGTCTCTCATGAATGAGCAGGGGTTCATTCGACCTCATGATATACAGTGAAAAGACTTAATCATTTCGACTTCACGAGGAATTGATCGCCTCGTGCTTAATACGAGCCTGTTGTGTCATTGCGGGTTGCAAGATCTCTCGGAGAGTTCTTTCCACATTAGGTAAAGGAGCAGGGGGACCCCTATATTGGTTTCGCTGGAAGTTAACATTTCCCCCTCCTATTACTGGTGCTACTGGGAGTGTAGCACTATCTCCATGTTGTGGAGGTTCATGGAGTCCTTGTGGGTTAACAGGAATCCCTTGAGCATGTTCATTAAACAGAGGTTGCTGATTCTGTGATGGTCCATTTGAGGAATAATCGCTATCTTGAGACAATTGACTTATTATGGATTCCCGTAATTTCTAGGAGGTAATTTACAAGCCGACGCTGTCGCTACGGTAGCTCAACCCGACATGCATTAAACCTACTCATTCAAGAAAACACCCACCGAGATTTCACAAAACAAATTAAAAAGAAAAGTAGAGATCAGATCGGATTTGCAATGCAATCAGAATTACCTTCAATTTCCTTCGGGATCAACCTGGATTGGTCGCCACTCCCCGGCAACGGCACCAAAAATGCTTCGTTCTTATTCGTATGCTGAATTCTATTCCCAAGAGTAGGAATTAAGGTTGTCTAGCATTATAGTACTGTGGGAGTCCACAGGTCATCTCCACAGGGAGTGGTCTAAATTGTTGATCCTAGGAGCTATTCTCCAAAGGTGTGTAATTGGAAAAGGAAATTATGGTAATGTTTGCCGATTTGAGGATTGATTAAATTGACTATTTTAAAATAGAAGGATGATTGCTGAATTCTTAGGTTTCACTCAATTAACGATCAATGAATTCTAATTCTTGGGCTTTTACGCCTCATCTAGAGCTATTGATAAATGGTCTTCGATGGAAGATTTTTCTTTAAATGCTCTTTTGAAAGGAAAGATAATTGAACGATGTTAAACACTTGTTCCCAATTAATTCAGACTCTTAGCTTGCATTTGTATTCAAGCACAACATGTACCGAGGATCTCTCGTTCACACGTTGTCAAGAGGATGCCCAATTAAGATTTTTACAAAGTTTTCTACAAGTGAATAACATCACACAATCCATTGAAGTATAAAAGAGGAATCGAGGGAATATACCTTGATCAGGGTGAGTTTCCACCGTGAGAATCCTGGGAAGATAGAAATTTAGGAATTCCATGGAAATTATAAGGTAATTCATAATTGGAAGAGAATTTATTCATAAAAGGAACTTGAGAAAATCAAAATTAATTCAGAACGAAATGAAAAATAAAATTTGAGAATGAAAACTAGATGTATGTTCCAATGAAGATTACATGTGCTTGAATCAAAAATTTGTGAGAACAAAGTTCCTAACTTAATCTATAAAACTTTACAAACTATGGCAAGAACACTTCTCCAAAACCTAACCCTGAATCAAAAGCTGCCTTCTCATCCTAAGGCTTTTATACCCCCTCTCCAATGTGATCCCGCATTAAAAGTTGGATTGACAAGCGTGCCTTGTGTTAGGATCAATGCTCACTCAATTCCAAAGAATCACACAAAAATTCTAAGACAGTTAAAGGTGTGTACCAATACATGTTGCTCTCTGCCACTTTTCTGCATAGGTGTACCGGTACATGTTGAAGGTGTACCGGTACATGTTGCTCACTGCCACTTTTCTGCATAGGTGTACCGGTACATGTTGAAGGTGTACCGGTACATGTTGCTCTCTGGTGCTTTTCCAAAGATTGCAGACTTCTGCTTCACTAACGGCTGCCATCATCCTCATCGATCCATATTTGCTTCCCGACATAAATCCTTGTACACTATGCATTAGACCTGAAAACTCCGTACAAGTCCAAAACACGAAGCGATTAAAAGTACCTATTCTCATGCAAAATGAGCAACATGACTTGAAGGTGCCAGGTGCTAAGTTCTAATTGCACTACCGTTCACTCAGGTGTCTGGGTCAATATGCACGCTATTATTTTAATGATACATATATAAACATTTACATTAAGTTTTTCATTTCTAACATTAAAAATCTTCACTTAAACTCACTTTCAAAATCGGCTTACACCGCCAGTCAACGCTTCAACCGCTGGCTCCCTTCCTGAATTCCTGCCCCGTCCGATAGTCCTTTCACCTTTTTTCAAGAAAACCACAACGATACATTAATCATAACTTCCATTTAACTAATTCATACACATTCATTTAAAGCTAAAATGAACAAATTACTCCTTGAGCACTAAAAACCCTACAAATACCACCATTTGGCCAACCTTTTCCAACAATACTTGCAGACTCCTTATGACCCAAAAAATTATTCACAAAAGGTCTTCAAAAATTATGAAACCCAGATCAGTCCCTTATATATCCAATGACATCTCTCTTTTTAAATTTTCTTCAATTTAAAATTCCTTCTAAGGCTCCTCAAACTTCTCAACACAAGTTACAGCATGTTTTTGATGCCACTTGGTTAACTCATCAATCACTCATCGTTATCCTGATTTCTGGGGTCTTAACTCCATAAATTGGAAATTTTTCTTCACTAATTTGAAGCTGGTTATATGCTTTCTTTTCAATTGGAATCACCCAATTTGGATCACCAAAACTCGTTATTGTATTTTACATCTAGATGACTCAATTTGGCAGAACAGAATCTGCACATAGCTCCACTTTGACAAATTTTCTGGGCACTTTGGGGTTACAATTTGCATGCACTTCTTCAGATAAATTTTTTCCCTAGAAGTATATTTTACCCAAAATTTTGAATAACTCAATTTGGATGAGTGGAAACCCACTTATAATAAAACATTCACATAACCATACCCAAATGTAAAGGAAAAACAATGAGCTACATGAGCTCACCTTTCACCCGTATTGGGGGAGCCTTAGAGACACAATTACTTTTGTCCCCATAAATTTGTATCCCTATATCTTATGAGCCTCCTACCAATTAGAATCAATTGATTTGGATGACTTAACTTAATCTATAGTCAAACAAAAAAATGTGGGTTTGTAAGCAGAAATTTTGACAAGATTCCCTTTACTTACAACATGATCTTAATGCCCTAAATTCAAATCCTTTCTTTTCTTTTTCTAACCAATTCCAATGTATTTCCTAGAGTTAAGATTCACCCCAAAACACATGGAAATTACCAAATCACCCTTGACCCCTCTCATTTCCATTTTGGCCGACTATGCACAAACCATATTCCATTTTGCTTCTTCCATTTTCTTCACTCTAATCACTCCCATTTAATGCCTTATACCTCAATTTCTCATAAATCCATAACCAATTTCAACATATCATACAAAAATTCAACAACATCAAACCCCAACCATTCACTCACTTGATTTTTCAAACCCTAACCTAATCCATTTCTTTTCTCACTTCTATCAAAAATCATCATGATTCAACCTTAAATACCCCCAATTCTAACATCCATACAAGAAAATCGTAAAGCATTAGGTGCATGAAAAAACATTAAAACTAACTCTTCCCCACCATTAAAAACTTACTTGTTTCTTGGCTTCCTTGGCTTTTCTCTCTCTTGCTACCACTGAAAATCACTTTTGAAGAGTTTCTGAAGAAGAAGAAAATCACATCTTACCTTTGCTCCACCTTAGCCTCCACTCTGGCTTCTCTCCCCTCTCTTCTTTCTCTTCCTCTTGCTCTTCTTTCCTCTATTCTCCTCCTCCTACGTTTTTTTTCCCCAACCAAATGAGACCAAAAAATATGATTTTGGTTTGTCTCATGTCTATTTATAGCCTCAAAATTTCTCAAAATTTGGTAAAGTTGGTCCTAATTCTTTAATAATATTGCACTTGTAAATTGCTTATTTTTATTATATTCCATTCTATATGTTTAATGCTTTTCATATCCTTTTCAATGACAATTGTACCCTTCTTTATTACCACATTCGAAGTTTTCTAATTTTATCATTTCCTAATTTCATCTCCTTAAAATACAATGTGACACTTAAGTGCTCATATGTGCCCCAACAGCTACATGCATCAGACATCCCCTAACTGGCGTCTGCATCGCCCCAGAACTCCCGAGCCTCGTGCAAGTCGAGCAAAGAAACCAAAAAGACGGTGCTCCATGAAAAGATCATGGAACTCTGCCCAAGTCATTGCCTCTAGATCTCTAGATGTCCTTGCCCAGTTCCACCATACTTGGGCCTCACCCTCTAGCTGGAATGCAACTAGTCTAATCCTGGTCTCATCAGAGGCAATCTTCATAGCCTCCAACACCTTCTCAACCTGCATGAACCATCGGTTCCGCTACCACTGTGATCTCCTCCCGTGAATATGTCGAGGATGATGTGCCCTCGAACCCCGGAGGTTACTCGGACCCTCGCTACCCGCACTAGCTTGTGCAATGACAAAGAAACGGTAATCCCTATAGCCTCAACAAAGGTCCGGGCCGGGTCAACACATCGGTGGTGGTGCTCGACCAATACCCAAGGATCTAATTCTTACGTCCGTCCTCAACTAGCCATCTACACATGTCAAATGACAAGTTAAGATTCATAATGCACATTCTAAGGTGTAAACACAAATTCTCGAGGATACTATTTACATACTAAAAACATTTCATACACAATGTCCATACATTCATAGGTAATGCAAGACAATAATTCCATATATTAAATCATATTCAACCAAAAAAATAATAATTTTAGTTTATTTATTTAATTTTTTTTTTGAAAACCTTGTGAATAGTGCTCATGAACAAAGGATCCAAACTAAGCATCGTAATAGTGCACACACCCATGGCCCAGTTGCCCAAGAGATAGCGCCGTTATCATGGCGTCGTCATGCATGGTGGCCCTCCCCTCGGCCGTGTCGCGCCTTATGCCCGGGCTTCAGTCGCTAGAGCGCACGCGCGCCCTCGTAATGCTGTGGTGCCACAGGGGGCTGGCTGTGTCGGGCAAGGCAGGTTCGCGCATGTTGCGCTTCCGGCCAGGAGTCAAGGCGCCTCTCTCGCGCCATATCGGGCGATAGCCGGCCAGGATCGCAGCTGGTTACGGCGGGCAGGCTGAGCTCTGCCTGCAATGCCACCCAGCGCCTGTGGCCGCCTCGCCACGATACACTCCATTTTTATCACGACAGCACTCTAACGACTAGGGCCATGTGCGTTACGCCGCCGCCTGGGCCGCGACAAAGCCGGCCCGTGTCGTGTGGCCTTCCCCCCGGTCGTGTTGCACTGTCTCCATCCCCATCATCCCCCGCTGTGTCAAGCTCTCCGATTAAGGCGCGCCCAGTTTGGCCCTCAGCTCCCGTGTCATGATACTCCTCGTGACATGACTCCGAAGACAGAAAGGGCAAGAGCCCAACTAGCCTACTGCACTTTTTTTTTTTTTTTTTTCACATCAATTTTTTTTTTTCATTTTGTTCCTCCTACTCGCAGAAGGAACACACAATAAAAAAAAAAATATATATATATATATATATATATATATATATATATATATATATAGTATATATATATATAGTATATATATATATAAGTATATATATATATATATATATATATTTTGTATTTTTTTTTTTCCTATGTGCTATTCACTGCTACCACAACATACACAACAATCCATGTTATACACCCAATCACACATAAAACACAAATGCACGTGGCAGCCCTAATCCTCGTCTCGTGATCGCTCAGGTAATCACATACCTAAACTCTAACATCGAGCCACACTCAAGTTGTGGTGCTTGGTATCACCTTAATGACCATGGCCTATAAGCTCAAAGTCCCTCGCCCCAGGGTATTCATATACCTAAGCTCGATACCAAGCCGCGGACGCCCATTTCCGGCCCGCTGACAACCCGTCAACCTCGCGAATATACTGCGGGATGTCGGGTAACCCCGACACCACTCACGAAAAATTGGAGCAGTCTCCCTTCAGACGGAGCTCCACCCAAAATACAACTTGTCCCAACATTTTACAACGACCACACCGGGTCCACATGCGAGTAAAAATGAGTAAAATGACCACTTGGGCCCATACATCAATACTCACAAAATGTATCCCAACCAACTATATCACATGGTTCAAGAGTTAATAAATCACTCTTAAATCAAACATATATTAAAAGTGAGAGTTTTAATACATGTTATACAAAAGTATCTACCAAAGCCACATGTCGGCTTTCTTCTCAAACGCGACCTCTAGTGAGTGTCATCCTCCTGTACACTCCTTGTACCTGAAATAATGATTCCTCAACAGGGTGAGCAATGCCCAGTAGTGATAATTTCCTACATGGGTTACTCCCCACCTAAGTGCACATGTCATGGAAAACAATCACACTCAAGCAAATACATGATCCGACTTGAATGTCTACATGCCCAATCCCATGTCTTGAGTCCTCACCGACTCCCTCACACATGCCTAAAGCCAATGCGAAAACATCAAGCTTTCAAAACAAAAGCTTTTTGTTCTTGAAAACACACACTACCGGAAGCCTGCAAATATGTTGGACTACCCTCCGAGGCGACTATCGGATCATTTTTCTCTCGAACAGCTTCATGGGCTCCGCTTCGAGATGAACTGTCGATCACTCTCCACAGCTCTTCTAAAATCTTCCTTGAAATTCCTTTCACAACCATTTTCACTTTTCTTTTCATTTTCATGTCATGCACTACACCGATCATTCTAGGGTGCCCCAGTGCATATGGAATGCATTATGCCATTTCCAAACAATTGATGCTAATATATTCTATATGTATATATTAACAAAAATTAATTCACATACTAATCACATAATTCATGTTATTCAATTCACAATCACTAACACCAAAATTAGCTCACACTGGGCTACAACAATCCAAGCAATTCTATTTGAATTTCACCCAACACAAAATCACACAAATATTATCACGTGGAACAAGCAAAACTAGGGCTCCACAACTGACTGTTCACCCGCCACACAGGGATTTTCTCCATTCGCTCAAAGATTTTGAGGTCGATAACACGTCATTCAGCCTTAATAAATCCCCTCATCCATTAAAAATGGCTCTTAGCAAAAGAATAAAACCAAGTAGGTAGAAAAGATTCTACCTCTTGGAGTTGTTGGAACTCCACAACGCAGGCCCACGCTGCAGCTCCCTTGCCGCTGTGAGAACAACTTTGCTTCTCGCCCGATCGGTAGAATCGACTGTCTAACGGAAATTATGCGAGAAGTCACTCTTTCTTCTTAAAACTCAAACTCCACACCTACTGCACGTTTTTGCTTTCATAAATTGAGCAGAAGAAACTTATTCTCTTGTTTTATTCATTTAAACTCTTTCAAAATTTCATCCTTGTCCCTTAGTTTATTTTGACACATGGCTTAATCTAAGCCATTCATCTCCATCATCTCACTAATCATGCAACATGTCACACTTTGATACGCAAGAGCGATTCCTCTTTTTTCACATCACACGCTCTCACAAGCCATTTTACGACACTCCGACAACGGCAGGCTCGAAAAACGTGAAATTCGACCGTCCCTGACCCGACGAATTCGACGTGGTGGCCAGATTTCCCGCGAGACTCCATTCCAACAAAGGAGTTTGTTTCATATCCGAGATCTAGAAAATTTCGGATTTTGGCCGAAATTACTATTTTACCATTTTTAAGAAAATTTGAATTTTTCTCAAGTTTTACACTGTTTTCTTTCTCAAAAAAGCGGCTCTATCGAAACCGCCTCTCCCGAACACTCCCCCGTACTTGAAATACCGATCGCTCGACTGGTGAGCAATGCCCGCAGTGATAATCTCCTACATGGGTTACTCCCCACCTAAGTGAACATGCAATGACATAAATGCATTCAAGTAAATACATGATCCCTACTTTTGAATGTCTACATGATATGGGATGTGAGAATGTGACTCACCCTTTCCCACTTCTCGAGTCCTCACACCGACTCCCCCACGCATGCCTAAACCAAATTGAGAACATCGCTTTCAAAACAAAAGGCTGCTCGAAAAACACACTAACACTGTCAGTCTTCTTGTGAATATATTAGGACAACCTCCGAGGCGAATTGTCGTAATTCTTCCGAAAATTAGCCATGGGTCAGCCTCCGAGATGAATTGTTGGACCACTCTCCAAGGCAATTCTTTGAAAAATCTTCCCTTGAAATTCCTTTCACAACCATTTTCCATTTTTCATTTCTTTCATGCCACACACTCACACCTAATTTTCTAGGTTGCCCCGGTGCATATGAAATGCATTATGCCATTTCAAAACCATACATGCCAATATATCAATTATGCATATATTAACAAAATTTACATACATACCACATGTTATTTAATTCATATCAATAACATCAAAATTAGCTCACTTGAGCTAATCAACAATCCATTTTAATTCCAAACACAAATATATTCTATATAATTTGACCTCGTATTAACACACTTAATTCCATGCATTAACATATTAATTTCCTGCGACAATTCGTTCCATCTAATTCGCCACTATTTTGCTTACAACACGGACCATTTTCGCCAATCAACCGGGACTGCTTTTATTAGTCCCTAAACGCAGCGTTGTCAGACGCAAGCATCCCTTCTCTCAGCATCGGTTCCACTCAGAAACAGAAAATCCATGGCCATTTTCTACCAACACCTCAACTATAATTTACGTATTAAATTTACTCACAAGCCACCCAAACAGTCCCTAAATTGTCCAAAACGGGTTTCAAATATTCCAACAATTCGGTCCCAAGTTTTGAGACTGACCAAACGGCCTCAAACACTCCAAACCATTTACAAGGCTCTTAAAAACTGAAAATAACCGATTAGGAGAAGACCCCTACCTCTTGGAGTTGTTGTACCCACAAAACCGGTGCCCACGTATAGCCCTCGCCGCTGTAACAACTTTGCTCTCGCCCGACGCGATCCGACGGTCCGAAAACGAAATCTGTGAGAGTAAGAGCCGAGCTTCTCTCTCTAGAATTTGAAATCCCCCTTAACTACACGTATCCAACCAAAATGAGAAGTGTTCTTCTTTTTTTTCATTTTATTCCCCCTTTTGCCACTTGTCAAGCCATATTGGCTTATTTGGATTTCTTATCCACTTATCCACCCACTTTGAATTTTCTACCCAATTAGGAGAGATGCCACAAGATGTCCATGCGCCCCACACTGGCATCAGAAGTCGATCATTCCACCTGACATGTGGCACACCTGTAAGCCACTCGTAAATGCAGCGCCAAGTGTCCCCGTATTACGTCAAGGTCTCAAAACGTGTACTGATCGGCCTCTAATTCGACAAAATTTGACGCGGTAGCAGATTTCTCTCGCAGAGAAAATTCCAATCCAGAGTCCGCTTTCATTCATCCCGACATTTAAAAAATTTGATTTCAATTAAAATTACCATTTTGCCCTTTTTTAGAAAATTAGATTTTCTTAGGGTTTCACAAATTATATTAAAAATAGTGAATAAATTTTTATAAAATAGTTTTAAAATTTTCTATAGTAAGTTTTTATTTAATTAAATATAAATAAACTATTTTTATTTATTGGTACTAATGAAACTAATTTTAATGAATTTGTATTAATATAATTGTAGGCCCTCCTTTAGTAGTATTTCATATTGGTTATTATTATTATTATCATTATTATTGAGTTTTCTTACTTCACTAGATGAACGATACGTGGAAGAATCTGGATGTCCTGATTTTTAGGGCTGAGCTGATTTTTTGTGTATAAAAGGAAACACATTGTTGAATTTTAGAGGAGGGGGCTAAGGGTCGGAGGAAAACGACTGGATCAGGAGATTCTAGGGTTTCTCTCCAACTGACTCAACCATGTACATAAATGTAGCTTCACGGCTCAGGCTCTCAATTTAGGTTTCAAATTTGTGCATAAAAAACCTAATCATCTCATGTTTTTACTTGCTTGCCGAGAAAATAAAAAGGAAATAGAGAGAATGAAATCTTTTGGTGCATGTTATGAGAATGGGGGACTTAATAGGGATGATGGGATTTTCTTATCTAACATGTTAGAGATCAAGGGGGAGGGAGTTACTTGTTTTTTTTTTTATCGACTTGATCTCATATGAACTTTATGCTTGATTTGCTAGTTGGGTTGATGCTTTTTTTTTTTTAATCATGGTCATTTGATCTGTGTTGGCTACCAACAAAGCTGGGAAACTAAATGATTAGCTTTTTTTTTTAGTTTTTGTTTCATTTTCTCTTGGATTTCGAGAAATGAAGAATGATGAGAAGAGGCAAAGAGTCGTCTTAGAAACAACTCTGTGGAGGTTTTTAAGTGCCAAATTTTATAATGGAGTCAAAATTGGAAAAAAAATGGTGCCTTTTATTGTAATATCTTTGATAATACTGTGGAAGTTCTTTTATCTTTATTGTGCCCATCAACATATATAACTTTAGGCTCGTTCTTTGAAAAGTAATATTCATTAATCAAAGCCGATGACCATAAAAAAAAAATAATAATAATAAGAGCCCATGACGACTTTGATTAATCAGAGCAAAAACTAGCAAGTCAAAGATGTGATTTTGGCTTTTGTTTTTTTAATGATGCTGTAAACAATAATGCTTAACCTTACCAAGAGTAACGTCCAAAGCATGACTCGAAGGCCAGGTCTTTTGGTTTCTTTTTTAAACCAAGGAGTTCATCGTAACACCCTGTCCCGTAGTAAAGAAAAGGTGTGGTGGGAGGTGGCCAGACAATCGTAGGGTTGATATGTACACTAAACGCTCCTAATTAATCAGTGTCATAGTAGTATTTTTGAAAGTTGTTTTACAGATGAAATTGAAAAGTTTTCAGTTAAAATTACACAATTCTAGTAATTAAGGAAAAGTGGAGGGATAAAAGTACAAATTATGGAATTTCAAAAGGATAATAATAATAATTACAATTTTGTCATAATGGTTCAGGAGTTTCAGAAAAATTCTCTAGACTTCTGATCACTTACGAAACTAACTCCGCGCCTTTAAATTCGTCTCGCGAGAGTCTAGCACCTAAAAGTTTCTCACAAATTCGGTGATACAATATTTTAGAATTTCTGAAAGTGACAAGTTGTCAATGACTAGTGGGACGGATTTTCACGAAATTTAAGTCGTGAAATGACTTTGAGTTAAAGTTCATTAAAATACCGAACTGAAAAGAAATAAATTTTTTCTGGGGAGAAACTTAATCTCACTTCAAGGTAATATATAAGTTATATCCGAAATAATAATACATAATTATTATTATTATTAAAAAATAAAAGATAAAAATCAAAGGATGGAGGAGACTTAGGTGGGAGAATATGTGAAGAGAGAAGATTTTATTTTTCTTCTCGCTTTTTTTTTTATTTACGGAATTGACCAGGTTTTCATCGGAGTAGAAGGCAAAGTTGGACTACGCGACGAGAGCTACGCGTAGGTACTGATATCTTAGTGTTTCATCAAACTTCAAGAGGTAGAAAATTTTCCTACTTGTGCTATTTTTAGCCTAAAGGCTATGTAATGACTTGAAATTTTCTTAGAGGCCATGAGATGTCAGAATTCTCAGTCCTCAATATTTCAGATTGAGTTTAGAAATTTAATTTTGGCAAGAGCGCACATCCTGTTGAATTGGACCGCCAGCACAGCTTCAAGCTGAAATTTCGTGATTTTATTCGCACAAACCTATTACAATTTTAGAAATGTTTTGGGTGTTTTTAGACTTCTTGGAAAGTTCCGACAGAATCTGGCCACATATGTTTAGAATGGCATTTCAGACCCACATATTTTTTTGTGTAATTTTAACTAGAAAATATGTGCAAATTGCTTGGTCAGGCTAACGTATGTGGCTCCAATACATCAAATGTGTAAAGGTAATAGCATGAGGCGGAGAATTGTGGAAATGCGCTCAATTATTGTAAAAGGAAGGTGAGTGTTCTAAACTCTATATTTTTAAATACTAGTGTATTGTTTATAAATCGTTTTACACTGGTATGTTATGGTTTTAAAGTATTAAACCATATTTCAAGCAAACAATGGTTTTAAATTATTAAACCATATTTCAAGCAAGCAATGGTTTTAAAGTATTAAACCATATTTTTCAGCAAGCAATGGTTTGGATTGTAAAACCATATTTGAAAAACAAGCAAGCAATGTGATTTAGAAAGCAAGCAAGTAATGGTCTTGATTTGTAAAACCATATTTCAAAAAGCAAGCAAGCAAAAAGTGTGTTTTATAAAATATACCATAAGAAACTTAGTTTTGCAAGGTAGCATATCGCCGTAGGTATTCAAGATGCATGCTGAAGTTAGACATCATTTCATGCATTTTAGATTTACCCTCGGTCACAACCATTATGCATCGTGACATACAGGACCGTGGCACGCATCGGAATATATGCTAGGTTACGCTGCTAGTTATATATGGTGACGTAGACCAAGGTCTTTTCCACCATATTTACAAAGAAAGGTGATGTGGGCCAGCAGCCCTTCCACTAGGTGATGCGGGCCAAGGCCCTTCACTCTTAGGTGATGTGGACCGTGTCCTTCCAACACACGCCAGTCTGTGACCCGTGCTTTATTAGGCATAAACAAGTAAGAAAAGTTCTAGTGGTTGATCTGATTTATGTTACTTTTCATATTAGCTTAAAAATCAAATCACGGGTTAAGAAGCAAACATTTTATGAAAGCTTCTTGGTAAAATCCTTCTTACAACAAAAGAAAGCAAGTAGTTTCTGAAAAGTTTTAGAAAATTTTAAAGCAAGCAAGCAAGCATAGTATGAAAAGTTTTTAAAAACTTTTAAAGCAAAGCAAGTAGCGCTTTTGAAAGTTTTAAACTTTTATAGCAAAGCAAACAAGGTTTTTGGAAAATGTCTTGTAAAATATAGTCTTACAGTTTTGAGATATTTTCATAAAAAACAAGCATTTTATAAAGCATACACTAACTAAGCTCGTTTAGCTCATTATTTTCCTATTTTAAAACTATTTTCCAAGCACAGAAAAAATAATTCCTGACGTGGAGCATTTTAGCATTCTCCGACTTCTAATATAGTGTTGTATTAAATAACTTGTGTAAGGAAATACTTGAATATGTACGCCTGATTACATGTATGTACATAGTTTTGTTTTCAGGAAAATGGTGGATGAGCCCGAGGTTTCGAAAGAGTGTGTTGGTTGCCATATTTTGAAAAGTGAAAAGTGTATATACAAGTTTTGGGATATGTCCTATATGTAGTTATTATGCTGCCGAAATTTTATAAAATCACAAGTTTAGAAAAGAAAAAATTTATATCGAAGTTTTTCTCGCCAGGCAACACGCTTGCTCACGTGATTCTCACGTTGGAAGTAACGGTTGGGGGTTCAGGTGGCCAGACACACCGCCCGCTAGTAGGTGGGTGTATCAAGTTGGTATCGTATGCACTGTGCACGCCGATAACCTAAGGCCAGGATATGATACCAACACGAGTTGGTATCAGAGCAAGGTCTTAGGAAACCTGTGTTATTAAGCACCGTAGTTTTCTTATACACTATTTTACACTATTGGCAACCATACATTTTCAAATTAAAAGTACATACATATTAAGTGTTTTTCTTTTGGATAAGTTACATATTAAGTGTTTCAAAGTATTAAAACAAATACATTTTGCGATCAGTTACACTATAATCAGCGCAGGACGTCGAGGTCGTCCTAGGAGAGCCATTCCAGCTTTCAAGTGTCCTCGCAAGACCGTGGGAGTTGAGCGCACAATTAGTCTCTACTACCTCCATGAATCGCCAACTGGGCAGAGTCGCCGATCTCCCATCTCGAGCCACCGTAGGAGCTCCTGCCTAGGATGGTTTACTATAGCCAGTGGCAACGCATTGCTCGGATAGTGGTTATAGCGACCGTCGCCAGTCAGAGCTTCAACCACTCCGCTTCGCCAACCTGAGACATTCTCAAGACCGGAGGTTCCAAAGTCCGGTTGGGGTGCCGCTTTTGTTATGACTTACAACGGCGATCCAGGCAAATCTAGTTATGGCTGGACAGAGAGTAAACAAGATTTAATGTCGAGTTAGCGGGTCAGACAAATGATCGCAGGGTCCTCGCTTTCAAGTTTTCTCGATGGAGGACGCTGGATTGGTGGATGTCGGATAGAGGCATCCTCGATGGGTATATCATGGGACCACGCCAGCAGCTTATCGACATATTCTTCCTGAGTCACACAGCGGATTCAAGATTGGAGGAGTTCTTCAGACAGCGTATGAACATGCCGCATCGTGAGTATGAACACTCTCAGCTAGCAGGATTGGTTCGATACATATTCGCTGATGAGGGTCCCCGAAGTGCAAGCTATTTCGGCAAGGACATAAAAGCACCGCATCAGTTCATTTTGTCGTGGTCCTCGCAACATTGGGATTTAGCCAGCCACTATGAGGGAACCGAGAAGTATACCACGACCATGCATCCAGCAGGCGTGGCGGTGTGCAAGAGAGTGCACTAGGCACTTCAACAGAGTCTGGCCGCCCAAAGAAAAAGAGAAGCAAGGGTAGAGGTGTCGGGCGAGGTCGAGTGTGCCTGTGAGCCGCCTAGTCGTGGACAGTTCCTGGGGCCAAGCAACAAGGACACACGAGCATTCCTCCTGCCTCACATATGTGTCGTGGAGGCGACATTTGAGGAGTGCAAGAGACACCGACAGATGCTTCACGTGGTTGGGAAGGCTATTTCATTAGGGAGTGTCTCATTGATGGGCAGACACTTAGCCAGGCCCAGTCATCCCCGCCACCAGACAGCACAACACTGCCTCAGCAGAAGTTCCCAAGAAGAGGCGCCAAAGGTGTACCCAATGTGCAGAGGCGCACGGCAGTGCTGCAGGTAGTGCCCCAGGATACGTACAGAGACCGTACCGAGGCCGCAGTTTATGTTGTGACTCAAAGAAGATGTAGATGCGCCCCAGATGTGGTTATCGTAATATTTCTATCTTCGGGTCATGATGCACACATACATTAGTGTCCTAGGAAGCTACCGCATTCATTTTGCATCCGTGCCTTTTTAGATCGCTTCGCATAGAGACCCAACCACAGAGGCTCTATATATGTTTTCCTTCCAAAGAAGAGAGAGATCCGCGGGTCTTGTACGTAGTAAAGAAGAGATAAATGCAGAGTTCCCAATGGGACACAAGAGTCCCCAACTATCTCAGAAATTTCAAATATGAGGGAGCTTTTGATGTGGTTCTCAAAGATGGATTGTCTATTCAAACATGCAAATAAACATTAGACAGAAAGTTATAAAAAGGAAGTAAAGTTGAATAGGCCAGGGAAATTGAGGTAAAGTTCAGTGTGAATACGCCAGAGTTGTCTTCCAAAGAGGTGATCTTCGCCGCGGCACACGCAGTATGCCGCCAAGGGTCGTGCCATGTTATTCCAAGCCGGGGATGTGGTGAGACAAAGGAAGGAGGACCTATGGATGAGATTCCGCCTGTTAGAGAGTTCCCGCATGTATTCCCATGATATTGCAAAGCTACCTCCAAACAGAGAGGTGGGAGTTCACCACGACGATCCTAACTGTTCATTTCCATTCCTCCCATAGATGGCTCCACAAAGCCGAGGAGCCAAGGCCCGCTGGAAGAGTTGTCGAGTATGAGATTCATTCGGCCGGTTATTGTCCCCCATGGGAGCTCCGCCTTCTTCGTGAAAAAGAAAGATAGGAGTTTCATACAGTATAGATTACAAGCAAATACATAGAAGTTGGCTTCATCCGCAATCAAGATCCACCCCTGGGGATCACGAGTTATTCGATCGCTCCAAGGGTCTCATGGTACTTTTAAGACAGATTTGAGGCTCCGGTGGTATCGCTTGAGAGCAGAGGTGGTGTAGATGTAAAATCTAAGACCCGCATTCACACACGCTGATGGCACATATTTTTTGGTGATGTCGCTTATTCGACTAATGCCCTACAGTCATCAGGATTCGATGAATCTATTCCAAATTCCGGTATTGGAAAAGTTTGTCATAGTCTTTATTGATGATATCCTAGTGTATTTAGGTAGTCTAGAGAAACATTCAGAGCACTTAAGGATTGTGTTAGAGACCCTAAGGGAGCGGCAGTTGTATGCCAAGTTGAGAAAGTGCCAGTTTTGGCTTGACAGGGTGGCATTCCTAGGTCATGTGATCTCAGCTGAGGGGGTGAGTGTGGATCCCCAAAAAATAGAAGTTGTGGTAAATTGAAACCACCAAAGAATGTGTGTCGAGGTCTAAGCTTCCTTGTTTAACGCGTATCACAGAATTTTGTCAGGTTCTTCCAAGATAGCGCCCCATTGGACCAAGCCGACAAGGAAAAAGATGCGTCAAGTATGATCGGGGGATGCCTCGCCACCAGTTTCAAGGAGTTGAAGGGCAGATTGACTTCGCCTCCAGCCTAGTTTTTGCGTGAATTTCGGGAGAGATGGGTTTGTGGTTTACGCGATGCTTCCCCGGAAAGGCCTGGTTGTGCTTCTTGATGCATCGATGGTGATTGCATATGCCTCAGACAAACAAGAAGCATGAGGAGATTTACATCTCTACACACTAATTTAGAGTCAAGTAGCTAGCCGTGTTTGCCCTAAAGATATGGAGGCATTACTTATATGGTGCTTCCTTGTGATCTTTACGTGCATCATAAGAGTCTTCAATATATTTTCATCCATAAAAGAGCTAAACCCGAGGCAAAGCTGCCACAAGATGGCTTGAGTTGATTCACGACCGTACTATTGAGTACCATCAGAAAGCTAATGTCAGAAAGGCATGCCTCGAGTAGGCTGTAAGAGAGTTCCTGCCTCATATGAGATCAGTTATCTTCCACCGTTGGTGGATTTGAGAGCTTCTTAGGGATGATATTATTGAGGCCGACCATGTGAGCATTGTTAGCCATATTTCATGTTGACCTCCTCAAGCATGCACGATTCTCGCAGGCAGTCGTTAGGATCCACAGATGATTAAGCTTAAGGAAGAGATAGAAAAGGGAAAGAAAGTAGAGTTTCAAATCAAAGATAACGACATGATAGTGAAAGGGCAAAGAATGTGTGTGCCAGAGTATGGCGAGCTGAAGATAGACATTATGGAAAAGGCGCATTCATCTGCTTATGCTATGCATCCAAGTAGTACCAAGATGTATAAGACTTTGAAAGAACATTACTGGATGAATGGGATGAAGAAAGAGATCGCACGTTTGTCTCAAGGTGCCTAACTTGTCAACAGGTGAAGGCAGAGCATTGGGAGGTCTGTGGGGGAAGATACCACTATTCCAATACGAAATGAGAGGAAGATCACTATGGATTTTGCGTGACGTGTCTTCCACCTGACTACAGGCAAAGACGATGCCATATAAGGCAACCCCAAGCCCGCCCTCGATCCGATCAAGGATTCGAACCGAAACCCCGAGGACGCCCGACCAAAGCCTTTTATCCAATCCATTTATCAAATAACTCAAATCTTTGTGGAAGCGATTTCCATTTAGGGCGAGCCCATAAACATTTACAATTTCAATGCAATTCCTTTTACAAAATATGCATTTAACCAAAAATGGCATTTTATGCCGTTTACAACATAATATCCAAAATCGTGTTCAACTATAGTACAAAAATACTCTTTGAATATTTCTTGCTTCATAAAAAACACCGTCATGCAAAAATATAGCGGAGATGCGCTGCATTCGAGCATACCGCGAACTCCTGAATGACTATGAGCCTTCGACCTCGTCATCCGTCACGCCCATCACCTGGGCGCACTGCGGCATTGATAAAATACTTATTTTTTCGGCGATTTTCATGCTTAGAGTGGTTCTGCTACGCCTCTAATTCATTTCGCTCAATATGCCAAATCATGCATTTGTCAAAATAATGCCTTTATACAATGCCTGGTAATGTAAAAAGATAGCTGCAACAAATACACTTTTTAATGTCATTTTTCAAGCTGTCAGTATACTTCACATACGGGTTAAGGGGTCTATACATTCACTACGTACTTCAAAATGGTGAACTCCTCGGTCCCGCTTGTCATTCAAGAGCAATGTGATTTCACATTTAATATCACCATCTCACATACAAGGGCTATAGTAGTCGACATTCACCTACGCATTCGCCTGGTGAATCGGCCCGTTTTCATTCAAGAGTACCCAGTGGATTTCACATTTTAATGACGCTCCATCTCACATATGGTCATAGAAGCCTATTATCTCTCACCTACATTCAAATGCGAATCCTTTCCTCGCTTTGTCATTTAGTAGGCAATGTGATTTCCCTCACATTTTTTTAATACTCCACTATCTCACACATGGCTATGAGTCGACATTCACTACATTCACTGGTGAATCATTCATTTGTCATTCAAGAGAAATGTGATTTCACATTTAATATCACCATCTCACATATGGCTATAGTCGACATTCACCGATGCATTCAATCGTGAACTCGCCTTGTTTGTCATTCAGTAGCAATGTGATTTTGCATGGAATAAATACGGTTACCCTCATGACAAATTCAGTTGGTGAATCCCGTCATGTTGGTCATTCGATAATGCGTTTCAAATCAATTTACTTTCATGGAGTAAATTCACTTAAAGTCCAAATGCACGCACACATGCAAATATTTGACAACCATTTCGAATACTAATAATTCAAATCGATGTATATATATATTTCGCAATTAGAACTTGAAATGGGAATTGAGTCTTAAAGAACAATAAATAGGACAGAGAACAGAGAACAAATAGAGAACAAAGAACGAGTAGAGAACAAACCAATTATTGATTCCTTTTCTCTTTCGATACCAGTCCTAGGTCAGGTTGTTGTCTGTACCTACACCTTAAATCTCTTCAAATCTTCTCTTCCAAGTTGTTTGTTTCCTCTTATGAGCAGATAGGCACACAAGGGAAAGGATCACACCAAAGTTTTGATCTTTCTCTTGCCCTAGCCTTTCTTCTCCCTTTTCTCCCTCTCTCCTTCTCCAAAAACGTGATTTGCTTATATGACCCTAGGACCACATTTTTGCCTTTATAACTCCTTTAAGTGTAAAGGCCTTATTTCGTTTCCACACACTTATTATACTTTCATTTTCCACTCTCGTCTTAAGTCCCTTATTCTCTTAAGGCCATGTTTGGCTCAAACCCATTATTTCATTTAAGTCTCCTCTTATTCACTTTTGGCTATTCTTATTTATCATAAATTTTACTTAGGACATTTTTATTCTTTATAACACCGAATTCTTAGGTCCTCATTTTGAAAGTATCCCACATGTGTCATTCGGTTATTTCTCTGCTCCGATCACTTTTCTCATTTTAGCATATAATATTAAATCATATGCTCACACTTTCAATTTATATTTTACAATTTATCAATTTATCACATTTCTCGGAAAAACCCAAGTTTGACTCAATTCACCCGAAATATATATACAAATTATTATAAAAATTTAGGTATTGGCGTTATAACTCCTCCCCCACTTAAGAAAATTTTAACTCGAAATAACCTAGTTAAACAATGCGGATACTGCTGTCGCATTGTTTCTTCGCTCCCCAAGGGTTTCTTCTGCCTCGTGGTTTCCTCCACAACACTTTGACTAACGGAATCTTCATGTCTGCAGTTCTTCACTTCCCGAGCCAAGATCTCTATCATTTTCTTCATAATACTGCAAATCCGGGCCCCAATCTCGCACTATCTCCGAAGAGACTACGCACGACTGGTCCGATCGGCACTTCTCAGAGCATGGACACATGGAAACATTATGGATCTTTTCCACTTCGAGGCGCCAACCTGGCATGCCACTAGACCCACTTTTCGATCACTTCATACGGGCAATGAATCTAGGGCTCAACTTGCCCTTTTTCCTTTCAATCTCATCACCTTCTTCCGATACTTCAAAAACACTTTTTCACCGATCTCATATCAAAATATCCTCTCTCTTCTGCGCTTCCTGGCGATATGACTTCGTCCGTCGGTACACCACCCTCTCTCTAATCATTTTAACTTTTTCTTCGCCCCTCTTGCATCAAATAAGGGCCAATCACTTTTCTTTCACTCATCCGCCTAACACAACGGTGTTTTACATTTTCCACATAGCCTCTAAGGCGCCCATTCCTTAACATTGATTGGAAACTCAAGTAAGTTGTACACAAATTCAGCTAAAGGATGCTCGATCCCAATTTCCCTCATAGTCGATCGCATAACTCCTCAACATATCTTCCAGAATCTAGATCACTCTCCGATTGTCCATCCGTCTGGCGGTAGAACGATAAAATCAAATTCGCCAGAGCGCCCAAGGTCTTTCCTGCAATTTTCCCCAAAAAATTCGGCAAACCCTTTTGACTTCTGGCCCCAAATAATGGATATTGGGATCCCATGCAATCGAACTATTTCTCGATGTAATACTCATAATTATCAAGCGAATAGTTCGCTCACGATATGAAGGAGTCGGACTTGGTCAAAGACCTTACCACTGCGCACCAAACTCGAAATATGCTCTCCTCGTCAATGGTAACCCAACCACAAAATCCATGGTGATTCTATCCCATTTCCACTCCGTATTTTGATGGCCGTAATAATCCTCGAAGGAACTTGATGCTCTACCTTACTCTTGAGATTATTCAAACACTCGTTACAAACTCGATACATCTCTTTTTCATTCATCACCCGACAGACATTTTTCAAATCTCGACATTTTGCGGCAATGGATTTGATAGTAAAAGATCCACTATGTGCCTCTTCAAGTATGGCTTTTCTCAAATCATTATCATCGGGTACACAAACCCGATCCTTATAATACAACACTCCATTTTCATTTACTGTGAACTCTATTTCTTTACCATTTCCAGTCTGACTAATTATGGAAGAAATGTTCTCATCTTTCTTTTATGCCTCTAGCACTTGATTCAACAAACTCGGCCTCGCTATCAATTCGCTAATTATTGTACCATCGCGCTGGTCAATCCATACAATCGGGCATTCAACGCCGAAGCGCTTGCACCGCCTTTCATCAAAGCTCAAGCCACTACATCAAGCTCTCTTTCCCGGGTGATAATCAATCACGCAATCATAATCTTTTATCAACTCCATCCATCTCTGTTGTCTCAAGTTGCTTTCCTCAGGAGGGCAAAATACTTTAAGACTCTTATGATTGGTGTAACAAAACAACGACTTTTCTCCATACAAATAATGTCTCCAAATTTTCAATGCAAATACTATTGCTGCCAATTCCAAATCATGCGTGGGGTAGTTCTTTTCATGTGGTTTCTCACCGGCTCTCAAGCATACAAGCTACCACTTTACCCTTGGCATTAGACACACCCAAGTCCATTTAGTGAAGCATCACTATAGATCACATATTCTTTACCAGAAGGTCAATGAGTACACCTGAGCCCTGCTAAGAATGCTTTTAGCTTTTCAAAACCTGCTTGACATTTTTTCACTCCATTCATACTTTACATTCTTTTCCCTCGAGCAACCGCTGGTCATCGGCACATAGAAAACCCCTTAATCGAATCTTTCTCGTAGTAACCTCGCTAGTCCGAACCACGACTGCTTAACATTTCCTCGTGGCTTCCATTCAATAACCACTTCTATTTTCGATCCACGATTCCTTCTTCGATACAAGTCAATGTGCCTAAGAAAGAACACTTCATTCCGAACCAAAACTCTCACACTTGTTCGCCAAGATACAACTCCGTTCTTTCAAAGTCTCTAACACTACCCGAAGGTGTGCGCTTGCACAGACTTTCGGGATCTCGCGGAATACACAAGAATGTCGCCTATGAACATATGACAAACTCCGCATCCACATATCGCATCGTAAAACACGATTCATTAGGTCCATGAAAGCCGCTGGAGCATTTGTCAAACCAAACGGCATTACAAGGAACTCATAATGTCCATATCATGTTCTTAACGCCATCTTATGCACATCGGCATCTTTGATTTTCAACTGATGATACCAGATCGCAAGTCAATCTTCGAAAAGATACTTGAACCTTTCAATTGGTCGAACAAACTCAACAATTTAGGTGTAACTGGTACTTATTCTTTATTAGCAACTTGTTCGCTTGTTCATAATCAATACATAGCCGAAGTGCGTACCATCTTTCTTTTCTCGACAAAAAGCACCCGAGCTCCCATGGTGATACACTTGGTCGAATAAACCCTTTTTCTAGCAGTTCTTGCAACTGCAATTTCAACTCCTTTAGCTCTAGTGGAGCCATTCTATACTCAAGTAGGCGGATGTCAAATCTGCACAACGCCGACAAGAAACTCCGATCTCTTGTGGAGGCAACTCGGGCAATCTTTTCCGGGAAACACTTCCGGAAAGTCACTAACGGTAGGGATATCGAATACACTAAGCCTTGCCTTTACCGTATTAATCATATAAGCCAAGTAGGCTTCACATCCTTTTCGCACCATTTTTCTCGCAACTGCTGCAGATATCACATTAGAGAGGTAATTCGACCTCTCGCCGATGAAAATAACCTCATCGTCATTCGGTGTCCTTAAAGCCACTCTTTTCATTCTACAATCGACTATCGCTGCGGTGCCTGGGATAACCGCCCATCCCTCAATATCACTGTAAACTCCTTTCAAGGATAATTCAATCAAATTTCCAAAAATTGGCTACTCGTATTTTTGACGGCACTTATGCACTTTGCTCACACATCACTATGCCCGAGCCGTTTTTCAACACGTCCACCATACTGCTTTCACTCAAGAAATTACCCAAGTCGGGTATGTCGACACACATATGAATGGTTGACCCCTAGGTCTAACAATGCATGCACAATAGCATTTCAAGATATTAAAATTACCAATGATCACATCGGGGGCATCTGTATCTTCCACTGCTTTCATTGCATATGCTCTAGCTAGAGCACGAGCATCCTATCTTTCTCCCTCGCTAGCCTCGTGTCCCTTTGTCTTTAACAACACCAGTGATGCAACGCTCTTATCGCTTTTCTCTGCATCGAGGAAACATTACCCCCTCGTCCGTGCCGTGAAGGAACGCGGCTCTGTGACGCCACCGTGCTCATTAGATCCACAAACCAAACAAGCACCAATCAATTTCCAACAATCTCCCTTGTGCTTTCTTCCACAATGAGGACAATGAAGGACAAATAACTTGTGCTCTTAGAAACACCTCTCCTCAGGCACTTTAACGACGTGCCTGTGAGAATATTCTTATTATCGCAAAATTGGATCAGGAAAGCGGGATTAGAACCCTGTGATCCTTTGAATTTCTTACTCTACTGCTAATGAGAACTTGACTGACCGGGCTTTTTCTTACCCTGTCTTCTCTCTTTTCTGTCATTTTCCTCTTTCTTTACTCTTTCTACATTTAGAGCACATGTCACTATTTTTGAGAAATCCCTCATGGCGTAATCCCGTGATGTCCGATATGGTCATTGAGACCATCATCAAACTTACGACATCTTTCACTTTTAGATACTATCCCGTGGAGCATACTGTTCAACCAAGCGAATTCTCTCGATATTCTATCACACTCATCCGTTCGCTTCTCGTGATTGTGAAACCTCGCCTCTCATATTATGTTCCAAGTAGGATGTGACTCACATATCGCTCGAACTCATCTAAGAAGAACTTCCATGTCACACTTTCCGGTGGTGCGGTCCTTATCACTGAAACCCACCTCCAATGATGCTTCATCTCATGCAGTGAGATCGCACACCTAATTTCTCTTCTCACAGGCAATGCATTTGCACAAGCATTCATCATCCCTTCTCGAGCCAATTTTTCTCTCGACATAAAGCAGTTCATCATCTTTCTTTCCCATAAAATCTATCTATCGGTACCTTGCCATTCGCTCAATGGCAGACCGTTATGGAGCAACCGCGGCTGGTTGTACTAGCTTCCCAGGTAAAGGCTCAGCTATCTCACAGAGGATAATCCATAGTACCTCCCATTGTTGGTTCCTCTGGTATCGCAGGAGCATGCGATGCTTCGCATACCTTCCACACTAGCGCGGTGACACCTGACAATCCTCTTTGGTCACCTCACACTCCTTGGGAACCCCGAACCATCCATGCTTATCCTATTAAGACCCACAAGATCCGAAGGCGAGTCATATCATCCTTGAGACGCAAACGTTAAATTAATAAAACAATTTCAACTTCATTTACAAACAAATTTTCAAAATCATTAGAGAATCGCCAAACTTCCAGGCTCGACATCACTTTCAAATGTAGCACCTCCCCCAATCCCGGCCCAACCCGATTGGCGGATCCGAACCGAAACCCCGAGGACGCCAGGCTAAAACCTTTTATCAAATAACTCAAATCTTTGCGGAAGCGATTTCCATTTAGGGCGAGCCCATAAACATTTACAATTTCAATGCAATTCCTTTACAAAATATGCATTTAACCAAAAATGGCATTTTTATGCTGCGAGCAACATAATATCCAAAATCGTGGCGTTCAACTATAGGTACAAAATAATTTGGAAGTTAACTTCTTTTTGTTTACAAAACACCGTTTCATGCAAAAATATAGTGAGTGATGCATGTGACAGAGCATACCCGTGAACTCTCCAATGACTATGAGCCTCGACCTTTGGGTCCGCCCAGTTTTCATCCTGGGCGACTAAGCAAGATTGATAAAAACAATACGCTTAAGCATTTTCATGCTTAGTAGTTCTATACGCTTCTAATTCATCTGCAGTCCTTCAATATAAATCATGCATTCTGTCAAAATAATGCCTTTATACAATGTCGGGTGTAAGGTAAAAGATACTTAAACAACACACTTTTAATGTCATTTTTCGCGCATGATTTCTCAATATTATGGCTTATAGGAAGTCGACATTCACGACGATTCGCTGGTGAATCCCGTCCCATTTGTCATTCAAGAAATGTGATTACATTTCTAATATCACCATCTCACATAAAGGCGTGGTTATAAGCTTCCACATCTACTCTGTAGATTCAGTTGGTGAATTCTCATTCCGCTCATTATTCGCAGCAATGTGATTTCACATTTAATATCACCATCTCACATATGGCTATAGAAGTCGACATTCACGACAGATTCAGTTGGTTAATCCTGTCCTGTTTATCATTCAGTAGCAATGTGATTTCACATTTAATATCACCATCTCACATATGGCTATAGAAGTCGACATTCACTACGTGATTCAATTCGCTGTTAATCCCGTCCCGCTTTTGTCATTCAAGAGTACGTGATTCTCTCACATTAATATCACCATCTCACTGATATATGGCTATATAGAAGTTTCCATATTCACGGCGTATCTGGCAGTCGGGTGGAATCCTTCGCCCCGTTATTATTCAAGAAGAATGTGATTTTCACATTTATCACCATCTCACATATGGCTATAGAAGTTGACATTCACGACAGATTCAGTTGGTGAATCCTGTCTTGTTTGTCATTCAATAGCAATGTGATTTCACATTTAATATCACCATCTCACATATGGCTATAGAAGTCGACATTCATGATATTCGGGCCAGCATGAATCACGCCTCGTTTTCATTCAAGAGCAATGTGATTTCCTTATGGAATAAATACGGCACTCATGACTAATTCGCTTGGTGAATCCTGGCCATGTTTGCTATTCGATAATGCTGTTTCAAATCAATTTACTTTCATGGAGTAAATTCAATTTATAGTCCAAATGCACGCACATGACAAATACTTGACAAATCATTTCCTCAATACTAATAATTCAAATCGATGTATATATATATTTCGTAATTAGAACTTGAAATGGGAATTGAGTCTTAAAGAACAATAAATAGGACAGAGAACAGAGAACAAATAGTGAATAAAGAACGAATAGAGAACAAAGAACGAGTAGAGAACAAACCAATTATCGATTCCTTTTCTCTTTCGATAACAGTCTTAGGTTAGGTTGTTATCTGTACCCGCACCTTAAATCTCTTCAAATCTTCTCTTCCAAGTTGTTTGCTCTCTTAGGAGCAAGAAGTGTGGTGCTGACTCCGCCACCCCAAAGCTTCTGATCTTCGTCTCTGTGCTTTCTTCTCCCCTTTTCCTCTCTCCTCTCTCCAAAACGCGATTTGCTTATATGAGCCCTGCACTTTACTTTTCGCCTTTATAACTTCCTTTAAGTGTAAAGGCCTGCTTCGCCCACACACTTATTATACTTTCTCATTTTCCACCTTTTGGTCTTAAGTCACTTATTCTTAAGGCCATGTTTGGCTCAAAAAACCCATTATTTAATTTAAGTCTCCTATTATTCCACTTCGGCCATTCATTTATCATACCACTTTTACATTATTTTATTCTTTATAACAATTGGACTATTCATTTTGCAAATTTCCACACACATTTTCACTTGGGTTATTTCCAAGTTCGATCAATTTTCTCATTTTAGCATATAATATTAAATCATATGCTCACACTTTCAATTTATATTTTACAATTTATCAATTTATCAATTTTCCTAAAAACCAAGCTCTGAATTCCTGCTAATTCATACCCTCTAATATATAATAAAATTATTATAAAAATTCTAAGATATTTTTTGGGCGTTACAATATGGGTGATATGTTGATCGACGACTAAGTCTCGCCATTTTCTCTCGCTAGTTAATGTCGAGATTCTCCGGAAAGTCAGTCTGGGCCAGATGTGTGGGACGAGATAGTGAGACTTCGCCGGACTCCGCCGATAGTTTCGCATCGAGACCCCGTGTTCACATCTAGATTTTGCTCCGGGCCAGGTGCAATGCTAGGGTACTCGCTTACATTTCAAAGACATCATTTCTCATCTCGTACGGATGGCCGCCGAGGACCATTCAGACGTTGAGGATAGGCCGAGAGTCAGGTGATGGAATTAAGGAGTCGATACCATTTGGCACCGATGAGTTCGCCTACAACAATGTACCACAAAGGTGATGTAGATGGCTCCATTTAAGGCGCCGTATGGCGTAGAAATGTAGACTCTCGTGTGCCGGGATGAGGTTGGTGAGAAGACCGTGTAAGCCCCCGGAAGCTTAGTGCATCACTGCAGAAAGTGAAAGTTGCTCCAGGATAACTTGAAGATAGCAAGAGATGTATTTAAAAGTTATGCTGACAAATCTGCCAGAGAGACTTTGCAATTGGTGATAGGTGACCTGCTCCTTTAAAGGATTTTCCCTTTGAAGGTGTTTTGAGCTGGGGAGGCGCAGGCAAGCTCTGGGCCGAGATTATGATATGACTTTATGAGGTCATGATCAAGACGGAGCCAATACACGTGTTGAAGTTACTCCCTGTAGTTATCCAGATTCATGACACCTTCACAAGTTGTTGTTGGGAGCAAACAGTACATCCTGCATCCTTCACATGCTGAGAGAGCAGCCAAACTAAAGGAGAACCCGAATTATGAGGAAATACCGTGCGCATCATTGTAGATCGCAAGGAACAAAGTGTTATGAATAAGGTGATTCCTTTAGTTAAAGTACTATGGAAGAATCAAGGAGAGGAAGTACAAATACTGGGAGCCGTATGTGGCTCGATGCGCCCGTCAAGATCCCCAATTTATTTCTTCTTAATTTATGACTTTCCTTTCCTTCAGCCATTGCTCATTTCTGGCGACGAAATGTTTTGGTGAGGGAGGATTTATAACGCCCCGTCCCGAGAGGGTGTATGGTACGTGTAACCGTAGGGTCTTTTATGTACACCAAGGGCTTCCTTAATTAATTGAGTGTCATAGTAGTATTTTTGAAAGTTGTTTTTAAGAATGAAATTATAAAGTTTTCAAAGAATTGTGGCACTTGTGCAATTAAGGAAAGTAAAGGGGTGAAAGTACAAATTATAAAATTTTAAAAGGATAATAATAATAATAAATTGCCATAATGGTTTAGGGAAGCCTAGAAAATTCTCTCTAGATCTCGGATGAGAAACGACCACGCCGTTAATTCCGTCTTCACAAATCTGCGACCTAGAAAAGCCACAAATTCGAGATACTAATATTTTACGACTTCTGCGATAAGTTGTCGTTGACTCGTGGACGAAGATTTTATGAAAATTTCGGAAGTTAGGAAATGGCTTGAGTTAAAGTTCATTTAAAATAATTGAACTGAAAATAAATAAATTTTTTCGGAGGATAATGGATACGAATAAGGCAATATAAGCTATGTATCCAAATAATAATAATAATAATAATTAAAAAAAAAGATAAAAATCAAATGGGATGGAGAAGACGGATAGAGAAGGCGTGGAAGAGAAAGAATATTTTTATTTTTTTATATTTTCGCTTTTCGGGATTTGCATGTGTAAATCGACTCCAGGTTTTGGCCTGAAGGCATGCTAAAGCTGACTACGCTGGTAAGAGCACGCTGCAGGTATCGATATCTTAAAGCCATTAAACTTTAAGAGGTAGGAAATTTTCCTACTTTTGTTATTTCTAGCCTAAAATATTATGTAAATGACTTGAAATTTTCTAGAGGCCATGAGATGTCAGAAATTTCAGTCCCCAAATTTGACCGAAGCTTATGAATTTTTAAGAATTTTTTGAGATCGTTTTCAAACAAATCGAGCTGAATTTCTCGATCGTTTTGATTCAATTGAAATTTCAGGATTTGGCCCGGTATTATCCGGACATAATTTTTGAGTAATGTTTTCGGGTGTTTTTAGACTCTATGGAAAGTTCATTGAGTCTAAAATCTGGTCATATTCCTGTGAATGACATTTGGGACCTACATATTTTCTGAAAATTTTAATTGTAGCACCAAGTGTGCAAATTGCTTGGTTGTGCTAACGTATGTGGTCTAATACATCAAATGTGTAGGGTAATAGCGGAGGCGGGAGAATTGTGGAGTCGTGCTCAATTATTGTAAAAGGAAGGTGAGTGTTCTAAACTCTATTTTTTAAATACTAGTGTATTGTTTATAAATCGTTTTACACTGGTATGTTATGGTTTTAAAGTATTAAACCATATTTCAAGCAAGCAATGGTTTTAAATTATTAAACCATATTTCAAGCAAGCAATGGTTTTAAAATATTAAACCATATTTCAAGCAAGCAATGGTTTGATTGTAAACCATATTTGAAAAAAGCAATGTGATTTAGAAAACAAGCAACCAAGCAAGCAATGGTCTTGATTTGTAAAACCATATTTCAAAAAGTAAGCAAGCAAGCAAGCAAAAAGTGTGTTTTATAAAACAGGCCTTAAGAAATCCCTAGTTTTAAGCAAGCATACTGGTCAGAGGTATTCCGTACGTGCACGGTGAAGTTAGGACATCATTTCATGCATTTTAGATTTGCCTGGTCAACAAACTTAGTTCATGCATCATGGCATATTAAAGGGGACCGTGGCACGTACTGGAATATATAGGGTTAGCGCGCTAGCTATTATATGGTGACGTAGACCAGGGTCTTTCCACCATATTTACCGAAAGGCATGTGGGCCAAGGCCCTTCCACCTAGGTGATGTGGACCTGTGTCCTTCCACCAGATGGTTGAAGCCCCAAGCTCCTGGATTTTACTAGGGTACAAAGAAGCAAGAGCGCCTCCAAAGGGTTGATCTTGGATTTATAAGCATTTTTCATACAAGCTTTAAAATCAACCACTCGGTTAGCAAGCAAACATTTTATGAAAAGTTTTGGAAACTTTACAACAAAAGTAGCAAGGTTTCTAAAAAGTTTTAGAAACTTAAAGCAAGCAAGCAGCAAGGTATGAAAAGTTTTTAGAAACTTTTTAAAGCAAAGCAAGCAGTTTTGAAAAGTTTTAGAAACTTTATAGCAAAGCAAGCAAGGTTTCTAGAGAATGTCTTGTAAAATATAGTTTTACGCTTTGAGATATTTTCTTAAAAGCAAAAGCATTTTATATAGGAAGCATACACTCACCGAGCTCTAGTTCATTATTTTCCCTGCTTTAAAACTATTTTCCAAAGTACAGCACACCGGACTGAGCATTTTAGTATTCTCCTAATTTCTAGTATAGTGTTGTATTAAATAATCAGGTAAGGAAATACTTTGAATATGTAATAAATGAGCATATGTATGTACATAGTTTTGTTTTGTGAAAATGTGATGAGCCCCGAGGCTCTTTGAAAGAAAGGTTATTAATATTTTGAAAAGTGTAAACTTTATATACAGTTAGATTACGCCCCAGATAAAATTACAGGTTGTCAAATTTATAAAATCATGTTTAGAAAGAAAAATTTATATGTGTTTTCACTAAGCAACACGCCTTCGCTTCATTAGATCCGCAATTAATCTCTCTGTGCTGTGTCTCCTCTCTCTCTCTAGTCATCGAAGTACCATCGGGGTTCTCGGTGGGGTGGCCGCACACCGCCCGGCTAGTAGGGGTGGGGGTGTGTCACATTGGTTGCTGACTCCATCTACAAAACACATGTAGCTGTCAAATGAATTCATTTAACCCTTCCGGCTATACTCTAACTGTTGTGAACTTGTGATAAGGCACTAATCTCAGGTTACTTTGTTTCAATAAATTTTGGTTTGATCATCATTCCATGGATATCTCATATCTTGTTGACACTTGATAGTGGGTTAACCTTTTATAAATATAATTTCTAACCCATCAATGTCATTATCATGTATTCTATCTAAAATAATTTAGAGAAATGGAAAGGTTTATAAACGTTCATTCATGGTCAATATTGTTAATTAATTTATGTGTCATTGGAGAGAGAACTGAGGACAAAATATTTGGGCCATGAGGACATTAAGCTATTGTAAACAACCCATAAAATTGATGTTGAAGTAACCACCAAATTTTGATCTTAGGTCACGATTTGTCTCCTCCTTTGATTGGGATTTGGGTTTTTGTCACTCATGCACTCATCTTTGCCTTTCTTTCTCAAGTTTCAACATATGTTGGACGATTCTCACTATATATGGTAAAAGCTATAGATTAGTCTCATGAATGTCAGTAAGATTTTTCATTTTTTATAATAAGTACGATTTTTTATTCAATTAAAAATATTTTCAAATTAACATATATTTTAGTTTATAAAAGTATAGAAAATGGGCGAACTAATATATATTATTCTACACCAAAATAAATGTAACGCACCAAAATACTTATATTCTCTTTTATTATATATATATATATATATATATATATATATATATATATATATATATATTCCCGTATAAATTGAGCTAACTTGGGTTTTTCTGGGAAAATTGATAAATTGTTAAATAGTGAAAAGTGAAATGTAAATGTGAGCATATGATCAAGTATTATATGCTAAAATGAGAAATTGATGGAACCTGGAAATAAACCCAAGTGAAAAAGGGCAAATTTGGAAAATTTTAAAATGAGGACCTAAGGGTCAAATGATATCTCAAATGCTAATGTGAAATAAATGATAAATGAAAGTGAAATGAAAACCAATAAGTGAGAAAAATGCCAAAAATGAGAAATGGGGTTTATTGTGCAAGCTAAACAAGGCTTTAAGGGAAAAGGAGAAAGAAGACCACATTTGGTCTTTTGAAGAGCAATATTTGTGCAAAACGCAGAAGAGCTTGAGAGGAGAAAGCTAGGGTTTTGTGTGAAGACTGCAAGATGTGCTCTCCATTTTTCTCAAGATCTTGCAAGAAGGAATAAGGAAGAAGCTAGGGAAAAGAGTTCCAAGTGATTTAAGGTATGTAAGACCCAAGCCCCGCAAGCCCGTACGGATGCCCCGGTTAGAAAACCCTAATCCATTTATGGGTTTGCTCATGGTTGGTTTAGGAGGGTATTTGGATGTCTGGCCTGGAGTGATTCCTATGATATTTGAAGTTTTGAGATTTTTCGTGAAAAATCGCAAAAATGAGCAGCAGAAAAACTGGCAAAACGGGCTCCCTTTACGCAGCGCACTTCGCCATACAACCCTACGCCTTAGCGAAGGGCACCCTCGCCGCAACGTAGCCCTACACCGTAGCAAAGGCTGCCTTGCCATGGCAAGGCTGAAGGGCTAGAAAGGTCCCCCCTCGAGTTCGCCAAGGCGTAGCCCTGCTACGCCGCGGCGAAGTCATTGTTCACAGTGGGCAGTTTTCGGATTTTTGTTTCCGAACACCTTGTTTTCGTACCCCGATAGTTTAAGGACCCTAATAAATGATTAATGAGGGTTCAAATAAGGATAAAACTAAATGAAAAACATACCGTACTCAATCGCTCTACAAGCGAGTTCGCCTTCGCGCGTATTTTTAGTGTCTTAAATCCCAAGACCTTAACGAAAATTAATCACATTCAATAAAATTATAATAATTGTTTATCCACTAAGAGTGGCATGATTGTTATCGACTAGGGACTCGTGAGGGACCACCAACCTAGGACCGAGATTGAAGGGAAGGAAACTAGAGCCGACAGCTTCGGTTTGTTCACTGACTCTATCGTTATTTAAAGTGTTTTGGTAGTATACCAAATAAATCTGAAATTATTATATGGAGTGAGAATATCTTTGAAATGATATTACGAAAGTGCATATGAATTTGAAAATGTGATAATTGAAATGATTGACGATTAGTTTCTTGTGAGAGATTAATCAAATTGTAAACGAATTGGTCAATTCTTGACTTCTTGAATTGAATTGATACCAAACGAACAACATGGTAGGATTCACCAACTGAATCCGTCATGAAGGCACCCCGAAATTGTCCAATGTCCCACTTGGTGGGATGCACCAATCGACATCCTTCATGATGGCGTATGGCATTGAAGAAATGTTCCCACTTGGCGGGATGCACCATCGCATCCGTCACTGCCATGTATGACATTTAAATAATACATGTCGAGGTGCACCCAATCAAGATCGCATGATGGGAGACCGAATTTGTGAAATGTGTAAGCACATTAAAGAATATAAAATGATGGATTCATCGTCTTGAATTGCGCAGATAAGTGAAATAACGAAACTTGATAAAGTGTAAATGGTTTATGACTAAACACATCTTTAAGAGTATACGTTCAAATCTCATGAATTGAATAATGGTATGATTTGTTGCATGGCAGAAGGTGCATATATTATATGATCGATGATTTTATAAAAGTGAAAGCATGCGAATAGACTAAGCATGAGTATGAACGATATAAAGCCATGATTTATGATAAATGTAGGTCGAGGTAGAATTAGGCAGGATAGAATCTGCTAAGCATGAAAATGTTAGTTTTTGATTTGTGCGCGGGTTTAGTAGCGGAAGAAGGCTAAGAGCAGAAGCGCAGGATAACATGAAAGTTGTATTAGTGTATGCAGCCATATGTATATCATCTCTTGAACACATGTTATTGTGGACCAAAAGGGTTAACTCTGAAAATGTGTTTTTATAAGACCTTAAACCATGTTTGTAACCAAATTGTATAGGTAAATGTTTATGGAGCTTTACCATTTGAAATGTTTGCATCAAATGAAATTCTAAAATAGAATAGTAAATAAAAGCGTTTGTCAGATAAGCAAAAAAGCGTTAGAAGATGACTTGGGTTCAGTTCCGGATCCGCCATTTGGGTCTAGCCGAGATTCGAGGTCGCGACGTATTTGAAAAATTTAAATAAAAATTAAATAGGCGTCCCAGGGTTTCGGTTCAGGATCCATAATAAAGTCGGACAGGCTGGGGATCTGCTGATAACAATCATTCTTGGTGGTCCGATGCTTCCCATACTCTTCTGTCTTTCTCTCGTTCTACATGTTCTGCTCCTTTGACTCTGTCACAACACACACAAATTCTTAATAGCTTTACTTCTCATCTTGCACTAGCAGCCTCATCATACTCATTTCCCATACTGCACAAAAAAATCATGCTTCACTCACACCTTGCTCTTTTCTCACTCATTTCCATCAATGCTATGAGCACAAATACTCATTTCATAAATACTACACACACAGAATCATGCCTTGCTCACATATGCCACACTTTGGCTTTTCATTTGTTTTTAGTGTTTATTTTCTTTGGTTTACTGTTTATCATTTCTAGTAGCTAATCTTTAGTGTTTATTTTGTTTGGCCAATTGTTTCTTTACATTATGATTTCTATGTTTAATAGTTCATATTATATTTTCTATAAGCATTTACCATTTTATGTACTATTGTGCAAGTGTTTATTAACTGAATACATATTCACTATGTTGGTCATGACCCCATCAATTTCTTAGTTTCCACTGTTTGATTATAGGTAAACTACAAAGAGATGTGTTATGAATATTATTCTCTTAGTTTTTTCTATTCTTTTCTAATATTGCATTGTAAACAAGCGAAATAACAAAAAGAAAAAAATAAAAAAGAAGGTTTATTTAAAATTACAATTTGGAGGTTTGAAATTTATATTCCATTTCATTTTTATGTTTAGATCAAGTTTATAGGCATCAATATTAAAAAAATGTAGTTTTGTATTTTTTTTTTAACCAAAAATAACATGATATATGTTTTATGTAACTTTTATTTTTAGTTTATATTTGTAAAAGCAAATGTTTAATTGTTTTCTCTATGTTGATGTATAACATTTGAATATAGAGGTATAGATGTATAGCAATTGAATTCTATGTTGATGTATATCATTTGAATGTTGAGGTATAGAGGTGTTGTTAACAAGTCGATTTGAACTTTTCTTTTGGTTAACAAAGTTTTTCCATTCCATGATGACACGCTGATGTAGGTATTTCGACGATTCAAAATTTTGAAGTGGTGGTTGAAGATTAATGCAAGATGGTTGAAGATTGATGCAAGAGATAAGATGTTTACAAATTGTACATACGTTTGATGTATTCTTGTAATTGTATTCTTTGTTTGAGGACTTAATTGTTATTATCATCACAATTAAATAAATAGAAAATGTAATTTGGAAGTAGGTTTCACATTCATTTTCCATTAATAATAATAATAATAATAATTAAATAATTAAATTTTTGCTTGAGCAATCTTGATAGAACTTATGTTGAATCCAACATTGACAAAATGTAAGAAATGTTGACATTTATCATATTAACACATATTCCATCATTAGTGAAAATGAAAAACAACCTTAATGCATAAATGTCAAGGTATTTTTTAACTTTTTTTGATACTGGTATAGATAACATACATGAATATAAATCTACCTTTTAATATACATACTGACTTAACGGTGTGAAAAACCTACTAACAAATGCCTTTTTTGTAGTGATCATGGCGTTGGTTACCATGAAATGAACATTATCAAGAAACTGAAGCACCATTACTTTAGCTCCTTACCTGATAGTTGGAAGACATTGGTTGTAACAGTTAGTAATTCCACTCCAAATGGGATTCTAACTATGGAGAGTGTTAAAGATAGCTTGCTAAATGAAAAGGCCAGAAGAAAAGAAAAAGGTAACTTTCGGAGTACTCTCAAGAAAACAGAAAGACAAGACCAGAAAGGCGTGGGAAAAGTCAAAGTATAAATTCCCATGGTTTTAGAGGAAAATCCAAATCCATAAAATATATTAAATGTTATCACTGCAACAAGGTTGGCCACATGAGGAAAGAGTGTAAGATTTGGAAAAAGGAACATAATGATTTGAAGAAAGAAAATAAAGAGACTAATGCAATTGTTGCTAAAGGTGATATTATGATTGTGACTGATGACGATTGTGTCAATCTTGCAACCCAACATAGCAACTGGGTAATTGATTATGGTGCCTCATTCCATGTTACTTCTCATAGTGATTTTTTTTACTTCCTATAGAACTAGTGATTTTGGTAATGTTAAAATGGGAAACAGTGGTGAATCCAAGATCAGGTATCGAGATGTTTTCTGTAGACTAGTGATTGGAAATAAATCGTACTCAAGGATGCTAGACATGTTCCGGTGACATTTGTCTCAATTCTGGATATCTACAAACAAACTCTGATATATGATTCACAAATTCTTTTGGTGAAAGTAAATGAAGCTCACCAAAGGCTCTTTTAGTAGTGGCAAAGGGAATAAAACATAACACCCTTTATGTCATGGAAGCTTAAGCTACATAAAGGAGATATCAATTTGCCGTTGGGATGTAAGCATTGACCTTTGCATAGAGGCTCGGTCACACTGAGAAAGGATTTCAAACTCTTGCTAGAAAGCAATTTAAGCCAACTCAGATGGTATGTCTCTTAAAACTTGTGATCATTGTTTAGTTGGAAAAGCACATAGAGTTGCATTTCACACATATCCACCATCTAGAAGGCCAAATGTTATTGATTTAATTCATACTGATGTTTGTACCATGCAAACTATAGAATCAAGTGAAAAAATTTATTTTGTGATAGATATTCATTGATGATCACTCTAGAAAAGTCAGCCTTGCCTGAAAACAAAAGACCAGGTGCTAGATGCCTTCAAAGAACTCCATGTTAGATTAGAAAGAGAAACAGGAAGAAAGTTAAAGACAGAGCGCATACTTGGTGGAAGGAATATTAGGATCCATTTGAAAATTATTGCAACTTCATGGCATTCGACTTGAAAAGATCAGACCTAAAACCCCACAACAAAATGGTAGACAAAGAATGAACAAAACCATTGGACGAAAGGATTGCATGCCTTTCTCATTCTTAAGTCGCCTAAGTCCTTTTGGGGAGAGGCTATGAGAACATCAATTGACTTGATAAACCTTTCTCCATTAGTTCCTTTAAAAGGTGATGTACCTGAAAGAGTGCGGACAGGGAAAGATGTTTCATATGACCATTTGAGAGTGTTTTGTTGTAAATCATTTGTTCATATCCCCAAAGATGAGAGGTCAAAACTTGATGTCAAGGCCAAGCCATGTATTTTCTTGGGGTATGGTCATGAAAAATTTGGGTACAGGCTATAGGATCCATCAAGCAAGAAGATTGTCAGAAGCAGAGATGTTGTGTTTCTTGAAGACCAACTTGGTAATGATGGTGACAAGGTTGAGAAAGCTAGTTTTTTGCTAAAATTTCAATTATAATTGATCTAGTTGTTCCACCTACAGTGTATGCTAATCATGGGGGAGAGTTATAGGAAGGTGATGTTGGGTTACCAAAATGAAGATAAAATGTATAGTTGATGAGATGTTACTAACTCCATCACTGATGGACCCCTACCATTGAGGAAGATCTACCAAAGAGCCAACCTTTCTACAAGACATCCTCCTAATGAGTATGTGATGCGATCGACAGTAGAGAGCCAAACTTACGTTGTATTTTACATGAGAGAAGAAAGATCGGGTTAAAGCTATGCAAGAAGAAGTGAGATCCCCATTTGAGAAACCACACCTCATAACTCGTGAAGTTACCACAAGGAAAGAAAAAGCCTAAAACAAAGGTAGAAATTGGAAAACTCGAAAACAATGGCTCACAACTCAGCAAGGTACGATTAGTTGCTAAGGGGTTCAATAAGAAGAAGGACATTGAATTTGAAGAAATATTCTCTCCAGTGGTAAAGATGTCCTCTATTCGTGTTGCCCTTGGTCTTACTACTCGCTTGAATTTAGAAGTTGAGCAACTTGATGTGAAAACTGCATTTCTTCATGGCGATTTAGAAGAAGAAATCTACATTCAGCGACCTGAAGGGTTTGAAGTAAAAGGAAAAGAAAATATTGTAAGTTAAAGATAAGCTTGTATGGACTCAAGCAAGCACTAAGGCAGTGGTACAAGAAGTTTGACTCTTTCATGATGAGTCATGGGTACAACAGAACTTCATCTTATCATTGTGTGTTCACTAGAAAGTTCTCTGATGATGATTTTATTATCCTCCTCCTGTATGTTGATGACATGTTGATAATTGGTCATGATTCTAGTAAGATTGACAGGTTGAAGAGAGAGTTTTCCACGTAAGTGGCTTACGGGTCCCGTGGTGTTTACCCTTTTTATTTGAGGGTTTTCCAAGTAAAAATTGTTGCCTCGTTGTGGTTGATTTATTGTTGTTTTGTTGGCTTTGTTGTTGGCTCAATTGTTTGTTGAACCTATTTTTGGCACACAAAGAGGAAAAGGTAATTTTTAGAACAATTTCATTTGGTAGTCTTTCCCAACAAGAGGACAACAATTTCTCCAATATTATCAAAGTATATAAGTTAAGATAGGTAGTAATTCATATATGTCATCTATGCCAGTGTCAAGAAAAGTTAAAAGGTACCTTGACATTTATATATGTCAAGGCTTTTTCTATTTTTACTAATAATGAAACATTTATTAATATGATAAATGTCAACGTTTTTTACACTTTGGTCAATGTTGAATTCAACATAAGTTATGATTACTTGAACTTATGTCAATGTTGGGCATTGATCATTTGTCAAGATTGCTCATGAAAATTTTAATATTATTTTATTAAAATAATTATTTTTTTTAATGGGAAATGAATTTGTCAACATATGAAACCTACTTTCAAATTAAATTTGTACTAATTAATTGTGATAATAATAACAATTAGGTTTTAAAAAAAGAAATTTACAGTTACAAGAATACATCAAACATATATACAATTTGTAAACATCATATGTAACGCCCCGTCCCGAGATGGTGTAAGGAACGTGTAACCGTAGGCTTATATGTGTGATCTGGGTGACTTTCACTATTTAATCGTCATTGTAGTATTTTTTGGAATGTTGTACTAGAACAAGGGTAAGGTTGTAATTTGCCAAAAAGGATATGAAATGGCATACAGAGAAGCATGAGAGGCCATTATAAAATAACATAAGTTGATTTCAATACTTAAGAGATTGAGGACCAACTTGTACTGAAGAAAGATGATGATATAAAAGAGAGATGAGACAAAAATTAGTTCATTTTGGTCTCCCAAGTTAGGGCTCCCACGTAAAGAAGAGAGGAGAAGAAGAGAAGAAGCAAGAGGAAGAAGAGGAAGGAGAAGAATTTCAGGTATGTTTTTCATGGAATCTAGGGTTTTCCATGGAGATTAGTTTCTCCTTTTCTAGGGTTTAGTTAGGAGACCGTCCTAACCCTAGATTTGTTGAAGTTGTGTGGGTAAAACCCTAATTGGTATGAGATAAACAGGGAATTCTTCCTATTTCTATGGTTTTGTATGAATTGGTGGACCTTGATATGAATTCTTGGAATTTTTACCTAGGGTTTGGTTATAATAAGTTCTAAACCACCAATACAATTGTGGTGGAGTAGTTTTGCAAATCAGCTGGTTTTGAGGAATGGTTGTAAAAAGGAGAATGTTGGGTTTTCAAAGGAAATGCTGTCAAAATTTTTGTAAAAATCCATGTTCTTGTTTTGGCTATAGATTAATTTATAATCATCCAAATAATGTGATTTTAATTGGTAAAGAACCATAAGAGATAGGGCTACAAATTTATAAAAGGTACCAAAAGAAACTTGTAGCTCTAAGGCTCCCAAATACGGACTTAAAGGTGAGCTCGTGTAGCCTACGCTATGCTTGCTTTTTGCATTGTTATAGTGTTTTGGTTATAAGTTGAGTTTTATTCATCCAAATTGAGTGATTCAAAATTTGCAAATATACTCTAGGGAATAAGTTACTGAAGGAAGTGCAAGCAAATTTAAACTAAAGTCATGTAAATTTGTCAAAGTGAGCCATGCATTCTGTTATGCCAATTTGAGTAATCTAGATGTAAAATACAATAACTTGAGTTTTGGTGATCCAAATTGGGTGATTCACAATTGGAGAAGAAACCTTAGAACCATAGCTTCAAATTAGTGAAGAAAAAATTTCCAATTTATGGAGTTAAGACCCCATAAATCAAGGATAACAGTAGGTGATTCAGTGAGCTAACCAATTTGGCATCAAAAATGCTGTAACTTGTGTTATGTGGTTGAGGGCCTTAGAGAAGGAATTTTAAATTGAAAATTTAAAGAGATGTCATTGGATATATAAAGGATTGATCTGGAGAGTTTCATAATATTTGAAGACCGTTTAGCCTAATTTTTGGTGATAAAGTCCTGTAGAGTATTGTTGGTAAGGTTTACAAAATTAAGGGTTTTTTTTGTTAGCTTTTTGGTGCTATAGTAATTTGTTCATTTGGCTTTATATGAATGTTGTGTGACTCCTAAAGTGACTTGTGTGAAGTACGCTAAGTTTTATGCTATACGCAGGCGATTAATGTTTCTACGTATTCGTTTGAGTGTGTAGGCTAAAAAGCAAAGTGGAAAGTTGTGGAGTCGTGGCTCAAGTTTCGTAAACAAAATGTGAGTGTTCAAACCTATTTTTCAAATACAAGTGTATTATTATAAACTGTTTTACGCTGGTATTTAATGGTTTTGATTGTAAACCATATTTTAAAGCAAGCAAGCAATGAGTTTTAGTGAGCAAGCAATGGTTTCGGATTATCAAACTATATTTCAAGCAAACAATGGTTTTGAATTGTTAAACCATGTTTCAAGCAAGCAAGCAAAGTATATTTTATAAAACAGGCCTGGGCGAAAAACCCTAGTTTTAAGTGCATACCGGTCGAGGTATTCCCCCGTACGCGGTAATGGGTGTTAGGACATCATTTCTGATGATTTTGGATTTGTCTGTCGGCAAAACTAGTCTATGCATCATGTCATTTAAAGGAGTCCGTGGCACATACCGATTATATAGGGTTAGCGCCGCTAGCTAGATTGCGGGTGACGTAGAGACGCAGGTCTTTCCACCATATTTACCTCTGAATGTGATGTGGGCTAAGCAGCCCTTCCACTTATGATGTGGACCTGTGTCCTTCCACCGGCATGGTCAAGCCTGTGCCCTATGTTTACTAGGTACAATAAGCAAGAGTGCTCTGGTTGATCTTGATTTATAAGCATTTTTCATACAATTTTAAAATCAACCACTAGTAAGCAAGCAAACATTTTATGAAAAGTTTTTAGAAACTTTTACAGCAAAAGCAAGCAAGCATATTATGAAAAAATTTAGAAACATTTAAAGCAAAGCAAGCAAGCATATCATGAAAAGTTTTAGAACTTTTATTGTAAAGCAAGCAAGGGTTCTTGAAAATGTCTTGTAAAATATAGTTTTACAGTTTTTAGATATTTTCAGAAAAGCAAGCATTTTATAAAGCATACACTCACTAAGCTCGTTTAACTCATTATTTTCCTGTTTTAAAAACTATTTTCCAGATACAGGTACGCTGGACGCTGGGACACATTAGGACTCTCCTGACTTCTAGTATAAGTGTTGTATTAAATAACTTGTGTAAGGAAATACGAATTTCTACGGTTGAGCATATGTATGTACATAGTTTTGTTTTAGAATGTGATGAGTCTTAGGCTCTTTTGAAAGAGTGTTAATGCCAGTATTTTGAAAGTGTAAACTGGGAGTATACAGTTTTAGGTATGTCCTGTATACCATGAGGCTTTAAATTTACAAAATCAGCATTTAGAAAAGAAAATTTTTTTTTTAAACGGATTTTCAGCAAAGGGGAATAAGGCTCTCGCTTCAGGACTTCTAGGCCATTGAAGCATCGGGCCGAGTTTCAGGAGGGCCGGTCAAGAACTCGCCGCTAGTAGGGGTGGGGGTGTGACAAGTTGGTATTAGAGCATAGGTATACGATAACCTAAGGCTTGAGGGGATATGATACCAACACAAGTTGGTATCAGAGCAGGGTCTTAGGAAACCTGTGTTATTAAGCATCGTAGTTTTCTAATACACTATTTTACAATATTGGCAACCACACATTTTCAAATTCAAAGTACATACATTTTAAGTGTTTCAAAGTATTAAACAGTTTATTTTTGCATATTAAGCACTATGTCAGGCAAAGGATGTCGAGGTCGTCCTAGGAGAGCCATTCCAGAGGCTTTCAAGCGTCCTGCAGTACCTGAGGGAGTTGAGCACGCAGTTGGTTCTTCTACCACCTCCATGAATCAGCCTCCAACAGCAGGTCAAAGCATAGCCATCTAGGCCACTGCAGAAGAGCCTAAGTTCCGTGATTGTTTATAGCCCCTCGCCCACTCCACCGCCACCTGCAGAGAGGTCTTCAAGAGTCCTAGAGGTCTATGTAGAGAGTACGTAAGTCGCGCCAAGCCATATGACGGCAAATGCGATCCAAAGGCGCCTTTGGCTATGGTTTTCAGGACAGAGAGTAAAACAAGATTTACGGAGTTATAGGTCGCATGTATTGATCAGAGGGTCTCAAGCTAAGTTTTCATGAAAGATAGTTGGTGGGATGCCGTGGATAGAAGGTATCTTGATGGTATATCATGGGACCAGTTTCAGCAAGAGTTTACTGACATATTCTTTCTTCGGAGTCACAAGGATTTGAAGATTGAGGAGTTCTTCAAATCAGAGCAAAAGAACATGTAAGTATCAGAGTGTGAGAAGAGGTTCTCAGAGCTAGTTAGATTGGTTCCATATATTCAAGGTGATGAAGTCCTGAAGTGTAAGCAATTTTTGGTAGGATTACATCACCGAATTAGAGTTCATTTGTCTGCGGTTCCTCATAATAGATTTGGGGATTAAGTTGAGGCCTCTCTGAGGGTTGAGAAAAGTACTACGACTATGTATCAGAGTAGGCAGGAAAGTAAGAGGAGTGCACTAGGCACTTCTCAACAGAGCTCTGGTCAGTCAAGCAAAAAGAGAAGCAAGGGTAGAGGTTACAGACGCCAAGGTGCAAGTCGAGGAGCTACCTCTAGTCAGGGATCAGTGAGGCCCCCAGTTGCCAACAGTGGCACCCAGAGTATTCCTCCCGTCTATGATATGTATCGGAGGCAAAATTTTGGGGAGTGTAAGAGATATAGTACAAGGTGTTTCCTAATTATGGTCAGAATGACCCATTAGGGAGGTCCTCAATCGATTGCTGGTGCGAAGATATCTTAGCGACCTAGTTTACCCCAAAGCACCGTAGATGAGCACTCAAAGGTCTTCAGGAGAGGTTTCCTGGCTAGCACAAGGTACCAAGCAGTAGAGGCGGTCGTGGTAAAGGCAGAGGTAGTGCCCTGTGGATGTGCATGTAGACTGTGATCAAAGCCGTAGTTTATGCTATGACTCAAGAGGGATGCGTATGCAAACTTCTAGATGTGGTTACTGGTATTATTTCTATCCTTGATCATGATGCATATACATTAGTTGACCCAGGAGCCACGCATTCATTTGCATCCATGCCTTTCTTAGATCGCTTCCAAATAGAGACCCGTCCATTAAAGGGTCGATGAGAGCTCTTCGAAAGGTGAGATCCGTTAGTCTCGCATGCAGTAGCCGTGAGATAGTAGAGTTCTGATTGGGGGAGAGGAGTTCCAAGCAGATCTTGTGGCCCTAGATATGAAAGATTTTGATTTGATTCTCGGCATGGATTGGCTATCTCGCCATAGAGCCACATTAGATTGTTATAAAAGGAAGTAGCCGCATGTGCCTGGGGAATTGGGAGTGCAAAGTTCAGAGGAATACGTAGAGAGTTATCTTCCAATATGATCTCCGCCATGGTAGTGCAAAGGATGCTGCGTAAGGGTTGTCAGGGTTATCTAGCTTATGTGGTGGAGACAGGGAAGGAGGGGACTCTAGTGGATGAGATTTCAGTTGTTAGAGAGTTCCTGTGATGTATTCCTGCATGATATCAGCAGGATTACCTCCGCATGTAGAGGTGGAGTTCACCATTGATTTGATCCTAGGGACTGAGCCCATTTCCATTCCTCCTTATAGGATGGCTCCTACTGAATTGAGAGAGCTTAAGGCTCAGTTAGAAGAATTGTTAAGGGATTCATTCAGCCGAGCATATCCCCATGGGGAGCTCCAGTTCTCTTCGTGAAAAAGAAAGATGTTTATATTGCGGTATAGATTACAGTAACCGAACAAAGTAACCATCTCAGAATCAAGATTCACTCCCTAGGATCATGAGTTATTTGACTGCCTGTGGGTCTCGAGTGTACTCCAAGATAGATTTGAGGCCTGGGTATCATCAATTAAGAGGCAAAGAGAGTGATGTTCCTAAGATCGTATTCAGACACGCTACGGCATTATGTGAGTTTCGTGATGCCATTTGTTTTACTAATGCCCCAAGAATACTATGGATTTGATGAACCGCATTCCAAATTCGCACTGGATAGGTTTGTCATAGTCTTTATCGATGATATCCTAGTGTATTCAGGTAGCTGATGAGTGCCTAAAACACTCATATTATGCTCGCGTTAGTCGTCCATTTTCCTGTTTATTTTAGAGTATTTTTACAATTTTGCGGACTAGAAATACCGAGTTGATGTTCGGTGAATGCGTGGAGCATCGGGTGAAAAGAGCAAAGAACGGAAGCAGATTTTGGAGCAAATGGGGAATAAGGCGATGAAGTTCCCTGCCATGTCGCGACGTCTTCCACGTCAGCGCGCAGCGCCCTACCGCCGCGACGCCCCACGCCGCGTGACTTCTACGCCGCGACGCTCCACGCCGCGACACGCCACTTCAGATCCGCCTCATCATTAAAAAGCAAATTAGGCTCGCACTGGGAGGATCGAGGCGTGCATTTAACGAGGCACAGTGTTTCAGAGCAGAGGACACTGACTTCGAGTGGAAGTGCCCGAATTGTAACGCTTTTCATTTTTCGATATTTTCGGATTTTAGAACAATGTTTTCTTTATTAAACGCTTTCATCTTTTCTTTCCATTATGTTCTAGATCTCTTCTAGGGTTACATCAAACTCCCCGTCATGTACAATGGATTTAAAGTTTTGATCTCGTCATGTTATTCGGGCCAAGTATTAATTTGTCACATCTACTTGCATGCCCCGTATTTCAATTATATGTTAACAAGTCCGCCAATGTTAGCATAATTTATCTGAGATCCGGATTCCTGAGAGATGAGGGTATTCAGGGATCTGGGTAGAGTAGCCTTTGTACGATCTTGCTAATAGAGATATTCGAACCTAAGGTAGCATTTGAGGTTAGAACATTTAAGCATTTTTAATACCGAGCTTCTAGGATAGATATACTGATTCTATTCATTTAGATAGGCGTGGATATACTCTGAGAGAGGATATCTCCCGTAGGCCACATCACTCGCTAATTGACATATTACAAATATATTGAATAACAATATCTTTAGAGGCAAAGTAATCCATTGAACGTGATAGGGGGGCGATTTAACTCCTAGGCGCCAAATACCATTAATCACTAGAATCAAATTTAGCTTGCACTCTTTACTTAATTTTTTTACCCTAAAACTTTATTTAGATATTGAATCAAAAGCAAAACCTTCCGTAGTCAATTTTACCTTCCTCGTGGATCGATATCCGCATTTTTAAGTACACTATATTACTTGGGCTACGCGCGTACTTGCGCATATAGGTATTCATTATACACACCGCGCTTTCGCCCGCCGTTTTCGCGCTACGGAACTAGCTTAAATTGGCAGAGGAAGTGAGCACATAGATAGTATTCTCGAATTTTCTTTTTATTTTTTGTTATTTTTATGCGCCGTAATCGGGTTTTGTTAGTTTGTGGTGTTATTGCAAGTATGTGTTTCAAGTGGAGTACATGCGACAAAAGAAATCGAATAATCAACACTTCGCTGATCCCCGAGCCGAAGATTTCAGCATGATTGCGCCGAGAATGCAGAACGTAATGTATTAGGGAACTCCACAGTCAGCGGAAACATCGAAGAACAAGATTCGTGTTGAACAACCCGAACTACAGGAAGCGTAAATAGGAACTGGCGCCGTGCCATTTATACAACTCAGACGACCCTTACATGCTATTAGATGAGTTTTTACTACCAACAACTTATTCAGATACCATCAGAGACGCCATCGATTCAAGCAAACAATTTCGAATTGAAGCCGGGCCACAAGACAGTGATGCTTCGTAATTATCTTGTTCCATGGACTACCCTATGAGAACTTAACATGCATTTGACTAACTTCCTCAAGCTCATGACATCACCAAGTACAACTGAGTTACCAAGAAGCCCTAAGATTACTGCTATTCCCACTTCACTGTGGATAGACAAACATTGGCTAACCAAATTTCACCACCCATTACTACATGGAACGAGTTGGTACAAAGCCTTCGATCAAGTTCTTTCCACTTCAAGATTGCACAACTCGTGCAAGAGATCAATACGCCTGGGTCAATCCAGGAGAACTCGCAGGTACGGGATGTTCCATGAATTATTGCGAAGTGTCCTCGCTCACCGACTAACCGTGATGGATGCAAGTCCACACCTTCTAAAATGGTCCGAGAAATACAACCCGAACAATGATAGATGCCCCACCGGAGATCATCGATGAAGAAAACCATTGCATCAGCGCATTTAGATATCAAAGATAGCCGTGAACCAACACTAATCGCTGGCCTAGAGAGAAGGCTACACCAAAGAAACACGCGGGTGGCAGCTGCATAATGCTCCAAATAACCGTAAATCATGTGGCTCACCTCGACTAATGCCAAATAGGCAGAAACATCACATGCTACGCATCACCTTACGGAGTCAGGTGAATTCCAGGGAGGACAAAGATAGTAAAGGTAGAATGTCAGAAACCCTACAGCGGAGCAAGCCCAAGACGCGGTCGAGGTTTAATCGACCAATCACAAAGAAAGAAGGACTGTATGGAGTAATAATACTTCGTGACCGACCAGTAATAAGGGTGGGCGAATAATCAGAATCCGGGACACCAAATACCGCGGTATGGATGGCGTAATAACCGTATCATATGCCATCAAACCGAAGCACGAAACCACCCTCAAAAGAAGCCGGATTTGTGAGCAAGCGCTTGCGTACGTATGTTAACTTCCCACTGGGCTTTTATGAATGAAACTAAAGCAAATATGCAAAGAACAGCAACCCAATTGAACAATCGAAATGGCATTTGAGAAACTTAGGAGATTCAAATGCAGGCAAACGGCCAACTGGCCGCGTAAAAGCAAATGGATCATTGCTGGCAATTCCCGAGGTAAAACCCTAGAGGAGAAGGGAAAGAGTAATGCAAGGCCATCACTCTAAGGAGGAAAGAGTTGAAACTTGAGTCGCAGCTGGGGCTTAAGAATTGAAAATTAAGGAGCAAGACCAAAGATCCCGACCGACCGGGATGAAAAATGAGCAACCACGAGATGTGAGGGCGGCAAGGATAATAAAAAGCAGGAAGAAACCGAGAAACGTATTAAAAATGTAAGAACCTCTATACTAATCCCGCACTTCAGAGGTTGAAGAAAGGTAAATTGGAGAAGCAGTTCGCAAAGTTTCTTGACATCTTCAAGAAACTGCATATTAATATACCATTTTTGGAAGCATTAGAGAATATGCCAAGTTATGAAATTCATGAAAAGATCTGGCAAGTAAGGAAGAAATTCAAGAGTATGGGACCATTGCCTTAACTCGAGGAATGCAAAGGCCATCCCGCAAAAGAAGCTTTCCCGAAACCCTCAAGATCTGCACTTGCTACACTGCCTCTATGTGGAACTGCATCTAGGAAAAGCCTTATGTGACTCGGGAGCCAGCATCAACTTGATGCCACTCTCGATGTTTAAAAGGCTAAAGCCGGGGAGAACCGAAATCAACCTACAATCAGTCTAAACTTGCGTGGATAGGTCATACCAAACCCTCGAGGTATAGTCGAAAATGTACCGCAAAGTTGGTAAATTCGCCCTTCCAGCCAGACTTTGTCATTCCGACATGGCACTGCACCCATCATACTTGGTAGACCTTTCCTAGCCACAGGAAAAGCTCAAATTAATGTGCAAGAAGGTGAACTCAAACTAAGAGTCCAAGGAGATCTAGATCACTTTCCATAGTTTTCAACCTACCTAAGCACCCGCACGACGTACCATATGAAGATATCTCGTAACTTCAAGACACGTAGATCAGGCAAGGCGATGAGAAAATTTTCAGGGATAAACCGATTATTGCACAGAAAGACACTGAGAAGAGCAAGGGCATGTACAGAAGAGTAATTCACCCACCTTGAGCATTGGGTGTGAGCACTATAAGGATGCGCATAAGCATTTCTCGGTTTATCCTAAGTGTCTTGCACATCGAGATCCGTGGTCAGCTAACGACATTAAACATAACATTCTTTGGGAGGCAACCTAAGTGTTCCTATATTTTGTTAGTTTCAAGTTCTATTTGTTATTTTCAGCAATTTTTGGTTTCTAGTTGTGTCCCTGATCAGTGTTTCTGCTTGTTGGTTTAATTGCAGGACCTGAAGCTTGGGTGCAGGTCTTACAACGTGTTCAATGCCCGGAATGATGTTTACACGTGGAGAGTTCTCGAAAAAGTGGGCTGAGTAGTGTGTTCAAAATTTCGGCGACACTTCGTCACGTCAGCGACGCCAAGATCCCACGTCGCACGCGCCAAAATTTTATCTCTCCACGACGTGGAATTCCTCACGCGACGCCATTTTTGAAGCCTCTTCGTCACGTCATGACGGATTTCTCACGCCGCGACGCCATTTTGAAGCTCTCATCACGCCGCAACGTGGAATTCCCCACGCCGCGACGCCATTTGGTCATTTACTCGCATCGTCGCGACGCGGGTCCCGCACGTCACACTTCATTTGGTCACTGTTCACCGCCATCGCCGCGATCGCGGACCCGCACGCCGCGACGCGGGCCCCGCTTTAGCCCAAGAATAGTTCATTTTGGCTCTTCACCTCACACACCTTCACTCATCAAACCCTAGCTCCCCGCATCTCAAATTTTCTTCACCGACCTCGCTTCGAGCTCCCATCCCACCAGGCCTGAGACCCTCCATCGGCCACACTAATCGTAAGTCACCCTTGGCCGGGCCATCATAAGGGCATTCCCACCCACTCGTGTGCCCGATTCCAGCTTGGGCACAGAGTCTAGGGCTTTGTTGCTTGGCTTGGTCTGCAGGTATCAGAGGGTCCTCGCCTTGGGTCGCTAGGTTCCTTTAGGATCTCTGAGTCCCATTTAAGTTTTGTTGAGTCCTTAGGTAGTTATTTAGTTTATTTTGTGGTGCACATTAGGTGTTTGATTTTTTTGTCTAGGTTAGTATGTCTGGCAAGAGGCAAAAGTTGCCTGCCAAGCGGAGTCGGCCCATCGAGGACCCGACTCGCTGCTCGATGCCCCACGCTTTATAAACGCTGAAGGCCGCGGACGGCTAAGACCATTTGCAAAAAACCGATCCTTCATTAAGGAGAAGGGATTTCATCACCCCGATGATTTCTTTGTGAAAGACAATCGAGGCTAAAGGGGTATGGCCTTATGCCAACCCCTCGTCCAGCCGTACGAGCTTAGTTCGAGAATTTACGCCAACCCGTCCCATGTCCTCAAAAGGTCGCAGGCGAGGTGCATCGTCGACTTCGCCGAGTCAATCAATAGCTTTATGCCTAGAGAATGTCCCAATCGGGATCTTGATCGGGCCTCCATGAGCATCCCGACACTACCATGAGGTTATCCGCTGCGATTGACCAAAGGCCTGGTGAGCGCGGAGGATCAACAAGGCGCTATACACTCTCAAGGCCAAGCATTTGGCCTACATTCCCAAGGTTTGGCATCATTTCATCACTCGTCTATCCCGACCACGAATGTGTGTGAGGTGACAGCCGAAATGCTCTTGCTCAACCGCCATCATCCAGATATCCCATTCGATGTCAAGCGTTATCGAGGATGCCATCCTCCATAACCGATGCTAAGATGAACCCGGGGCACTTTTTCGATATTTGGCTTCAGGTAAACAGTCGGTGCCCTTGACGACAATGAGGCCTGGCTTCATCCGATCAAGGCAATATCGGTCAAGCGGGACACACCTGGTGTCCCGCAACCTGAGGAGGTTTAATGACTGCGGGTCACGGCCTCGACGAGGACGGTAATCCTCTCGATTATCGGCTCGCCGATTCCTGCAGACACCTGTGAGGACATTGGCCAATTTTCATCTCACCCACCTCCACCACCACCCTCCCACCCACCTCCACCACCACCCCAGCCAAGAACCTCAGCGGCCGTTCCCCGCCCTTCCCGTATATTGAGGACCCGTGTTTCCTCACCAGCCACTGATTCTGGATGAGACCCAGAGCACCGAGTCTCAGCAGCTCAAAGATATGGAGGCGCTCGTTGCAATATATGCGATGCTTCACAGCTAATCAGGCCATCATTCTACAGCAGCAGCAGTCTATGCAGGCCCAGCTCGCTCAGCTTCTGGCTTATCACCATCCACCACCACCTCCACCGCAGTGATATTCAGGGGAGTTCCCTTACCCTCTATGTTTTATCTTATCATAGACAATCGGATATTTTGTTCGGGGGAGGGATTCAGGATCTGGTACTATGTTTTGTGTTTTGTTTATTGTGTTTTTGCTTTAGTAGTGTGTAGTATTTTAGTGGTTCCACATATTAGTGTGTTTTGTTTTCGCTTTATTTTACGCGCACTTTCATGTTTAGTGAGTCATGTGTTAGTTGTTTGATTATATTTAGACATTTCGTGATGTAGTAATTGGGTACTACATGTGTGTCATGTTGAAAATTGAGGATCAATTTTCGATTGAGTTCACTATAAACTTGTTCAATTGCATACATTTTCTCTTGATGCTCGGTAATTACTGAATAGCTGAAAAGGGCTAGTAACCAACCCGGTAGTCAAGAAACCGCTTCTCAAAAACCCTATCACACTCACACACTAGTGACTTTCAGAGTATGGTACAAAAGTTTGAACTAACTACTAAAGTTCGATCAAACTTGGGGAGATTCGAACTGATTTGAGCGACGGGACACCTAATCAAAAGAGGATTGCCATCGAGCCCCAACCAAAAAAGAGAAAATACAAAAACAATAGAAAAGTGAAAAGAAAAGAAATAGGACAAAATAGGTATATGCATGTGAATGTTGGATTCATCCAACTGAATCCCGCACTGGCCCAGGGCCTATCAAGCCTAATGCCCCGAGCCAATCGGTCGAGTCATCGACTTCACCGCCCGCTACATGGGACAAGATGGATCATTCACGCAACCTAGGCCTTAGTTTGCTGAGTGTTCTGGGGTGAAGTTTGAAGGGAATCAATGCCTCGGTGCCCTTAACTAACCGTGGAGTCACCAATGGATCCCCGCCATGAACACTGGCAAAACTTCTGGCACTAGGTCTTCTTCCATTGTGTTTTAGGTACGTAGGGAAATTTCTAAGTATGAGAACATGAATAAATGGGTGCTGCTCCTATCCTTTCCTAGTTAGCTTCTTCCTAATAGGCTTATTGAGCTTAAGTTCGGGGGTATTCGAACCTAGGCATATACTCGGAGGTCACTCAATATAAGCACATGTGGGATTTTGGGGAAAGGCTATCAACACCATGGGACGGATGCACTAGTCAGCTTTCACCTATCTCAATCGAATTTACCGAGTCAAATATCCGTATGTCTTCAATGAAATATCGAGTAAAACAGCGGTAAGTGTGAGTCACCAAATTGATCCTCATTTTCAGCATGTGCATCACTCCGTTTCGTGTTGGGAGGTAGTTTATATAGCGTGTGTCCGCCTAGAGTCGGTTCTTGCTTGAGGACAAGCAAGAAACTAAGTTTGCAGGGGTGTGATGAGTGCCTAAACACTCATATTATGCTCAAGGCTACCGCCCATTTTCCCCGTTTATTTTAGAGTATTTTTACAATTTTTGTGACTAGAATATCGAGTTGATGTCTTTGGTGAATGCAGAGCATCGCAAAGAGCAAAGAACGTGGAAGCAGATTTTGGAGCAAATGGGAACAAGGCGATGAAGTACCACGCCGCTGACGCCCCCACGCCGCGATCGCCTTCTATCGCCGCGACGCCCCCATCGCCGACTTCCCACGCCGCGACAGCCTCCGGTCGCCGCGACGCCGGCCGAGACCGCCTCATCATTAAAAGGCAATTTAGGGGCTTGTAATTGGGAGGACGAGCGCATTAACGGAGGCATGTGTTTCGAGAGCAGAGGACACCGACTTCAGGAAGTGCCTGTGAATTGTAACGCCATTTTTCGGATATTTTCTCGATTTTAGAACAATGTTTTCTTTATTAAACAAGCCATCTTTTCTTCCATTATGTTCTAGATTCTTTCAGGTTATCAAACCTCTCGTCATGTACAATGGATTAAAGTTTGACCTGCCATGTTATTCGCTTGTTATTAATTTGTCACATCTACTTATGCTCGTATTTCACCAGGCAGCATGTCCGCCACGTTAGCATAACTGACCAGAGGATCTGGAGGATTCTAGGATGAGGTATTCCAGGATCCGGGCAGAGTAGCCTTAGCCGATTCAAGTTAATAGAGATATTCAACCCGAAGGTAGCATTGAGGTTAGAACATTTAGCGCCTCTAATACCGAGTCGAGATAGAGATATACTCGATTCTATTCACGAGATAGGCGGATATACCTTGAGAGAGGATATCTCGTAGGCAAGATCACCTCGCTAATTGACATATTACAAATATATTGAATAACAATATCTTTAGAAAAGTAATCCATTGAACGTGATAGGGGGCGATTTAACCCTAGGCGCCAACACCATTAATTCACTAGAATCAACAGTTTAGTTGCAGTTTCCTTACTTAATTTTTACCCTAAAATCCTTTATTCAGATATTGTCTGAAAAGCAGAACCTCTGTAGTCAATTTACCTTTCCCTGTGGATCGATATCCGTACTTTAAGTACACTATATTACTAGCTACAAAGGCAAATTCATATTACAGGTACCATGGCACACTGCTACCACGCAGCTCCAGAGAACATTCAGAGCACCCGAGGATGTGTTGCACTTAAGGGAGCGGCATTGTATGCCAAGTTGAGAAAGTGCCGCTGCTTGACAGGTGCATTCCTAAGTCAGTGATCTCAACCGAGTGATTGTGGATCCTGAAAATGGTCAGGGTAAATTGAAACCACCAGCAAGAATGTGTCATATGTTAGAAGCTTCCTTGGTTTACCTGTGGTTACAGAAGTTTGTTGAGGGTTCTTCAAGATAGCAAATTTCTACAACCAAGCCGACAAGAAAGACAAGCCTGGCATGATTGGGTGGATGCCTACCAACAGTTTTGAGGAAATATGGATTGACTTCAACTCAGCCTAGCTTTCGCCTAATGGGAGAGATGGGGTTTTGGCTTCATACTATGCTTTCTGGGCCCTGGTTGTGTTTTAATTTAATGATAGGGTGATCAGATATGCTCTAGACAACTAAAGAAGCATGAGAGATTATCTACACACGATTTGGGTAGAGCTTGCGCAAATGGTTTCTGTTCTCAAGATATGGAGGCATTACTTATATGGTGCTCTGATGAGCTTAAAAGTCATCTATTTTCAGTCCATTTTTCTGATTTATTTTATTCTAAAAAGGCTGGATTTATGTGTTATAGAATATGGAATACTAAACAAACCCAATACAAAACAGGAATCTAAAAGAGCGTAAATTGCAAAGTAAAGGAGCTGCATTATGACTAAACAAGATCGGGTCTAATTGGTCAAGGAAGTTATGTACAGGAGAGTTGAAAAGTAATATGTCTTTGTAGGATCTTTACAACATCATAAGAGTCTCTCAATATATTTTCACCCAAAAGAGTTAAACTAGGCAAAAGAAGATGGCTTGAGTTGATTTTTCATGACTACGATCATCATGAGCAACATCCCAAGAAAAAGCTGTAATGTCGAAAGGCATGCCTCAGTAGCGCGCCGAGGAGTTCTCTTTGTCTCATATGAGATCAGGTTGTTTACACCGAGGCGAAGGTCTGGCTCTGCCATGGGAGTGCTGTCAACAGAGCGCTACTGCATTCAGCCATAAGTGTAGATTTTTGTGTTTTGTTTCATTTTGCTATCCGTTATTCCGAGGACTTGTCTATTGGACTAATGAGGACCTTATAAGTGTATAAAAGGGTCCATACATGTTTGTAAGGTAAAGAAAAGAAAAATTATACCGTACCTCGCCACCTCGGCGAAGCGCTTAATGCCTCTATGATAAGATAGTAAGTTCCTGAACACATATAATTGTATGACTGCTCAAGACCATATATTGAATGACACGGCACCTCTATTACATGGGCACGTATGAGTGCTTTGTACCATTAGTGTGACGACACTTCCATTAGCGACAACACCGACCGTGCTTCGCACATTTAGTACTTCAAGACCCTTGATTAGTGCCACAACACTCCGTCGTTGCTTCGCACTTCGCTTGTGCTACGGCACTCCTCAAGATCGCATCAGACCTTCAAAATTTATTGTGCTATGTCCTACTCATTCCTACACGCCCAGGTAGTCAAACAAGCCAGGCGATAAGAACCTCGAATAACGAATAAGAGCAGCAATACCACCGCTCGCTTCCTAATGTATCTACGGGTACCTCAGACAAGATGTTTCTGTAAGTACTTGATTGATACTCTATACAAGTATGTTAAGCTCTATAGAACCACTGGTACCTCCCATAAGTATAAGTCCTGTAAGTCCTACAGAGATCTAACATAAGAAGCCTCTATAAGTACAAGTAATGTATAAGCTTGTTATATGAATCCATGAAACTCCGACATCCGCTTATTGTATAACGCATCGCGTTATATGAGTCATCAGAATGAGTGGCAGAAGGCATGTGTATACGTATAAGTTATATGTTTCACTAAGCTGCGAAGCTTAGCACGTGTTTTGTCCGTATGTACGCAGGAGGACGCTCGCACCTTCCGCATTTGCCGCCATACTTTGTAAGTGGTTCATCACCTGTAGGTTTCGCGCTTTGATTATGTAAATGTAATTGTACAGTTTTTATATATGTATATGTAAATGGGACTTAGGACTATATGTATATGACACTGTAGACACCACTATATTGGTAGTTTTATTTTTCTGAAAAAGCAAGTAAGGAATCCTAGTATAGTTTCTCACCCCCCTCTCTCTCCCCCTTGTCCGCCTAGGCTGGGCTGGGGCGATGGCCTTAGCCACACCCGGGGTCTCTCACGTATGCCAACAAAGTTTGGCATGTTGTCAACTCCTCCCTTATCCGAAGGCCTGCACCGAGTCATGTAAACCCCCCTCTCGCGTCGCCCCTCCCCCCCCTCCCCCCCTCCCCTCCCCCCCCCTGGCCGACGAGGAATGCCCGACTTATCCTTTAACACAATGGCCTTAATGGGATGGATCCATGCCTTCTTTTTCGGTCCTCTGAGCTGCACCTCGTTTTCGCACAGCCAGATGAGAAAGTGGGTGCCCGAGGTTCATTTTTGGCATCCTCGCTATAAAGGATGGCGCCCTTATGACCCGACCGACATTAAACGGATGTTCTGAAATGATGGCGGGGCTGAGCAATGCCATTACCACTCCGCAAACGTCATTCGCCTAATGAGACGAGGTGATAAAATGGTGCCACACCTTAGGTATATAGGCTAAGTGTTTAGCCTTAAAGTGCACGGCGTGCCCCTCATTTTTTAATTTCCACTCGCCCTACCCGTTTGTGAGCCGATCTTAGGCTTCGAGGTTAACCGTCTCTAGGTTATAATAGCGATTGATAGACTTTGCACTGAAGTCTACCAACACCCCACGAACTTGGACCTTCTTGAGCACATGAGCTGCTAGGTTGGCGTAGAATTCCCACACAACCATCGTGGCAGCTGGCCTCGGGGGTTGGCACAATGCACCCCACCCCTTCCTAGCTATGGTTTTGTGGAAAAAATCGTAGGGATGTTGGAATCCCTTCTCCTTAATGAAGGAGCGATTGGCAGAGATGAGGCTGAACTTCTCGGCCGCTCTCTCATTGACAAATTTATTGTGATCGTAGGCCAGAGAGGGTTCTTCAATGCTTGGGTTGCCACACCGAGCTCATTTTTTAGCTTTTGCTCGACATTGGAGTAAGGGATAGAATTCGTTGGATGAACTTGAAGGTGAAATTACACTCTAGTAGGCTTCCACACCCCTATTTGGAATGTACTCTACCAAAATACCCAAGGGAATCACCCAAAACTCATTTAGGCCAACTAACTAACACTTAGTAGCCACTAAGTGGGATGGTGGGCATGATGGAAGACAAATCGGTATAGAACCCCCAACCAACCCTAGGGGACCTTCTTGGACACAAACAACCCATAAAAAGGCAGTGTAATGGAACCGAGACTTGAACGAAGCCAAAAATCGAATCGTAAGAAGGGTCTCTAAATGATAGTGGACACTGGATTTTTTGGAGCTAGGACGTGCCTAGGGCTTTGGCGATTGCTAAGGATGGTTGGGATGAGCTTTGGTAGAGCTTGGACGGGATTTAGCCAGAGCACCTGCAAAAGTCAGAGAGCACGTTAGGGTTTTTCAAGTTGTCAGATAATAGAGTATGAGCGTTTCTGGTCCTAAAAATAGGGTAACGTCGCGACGTTCGAGCCAACTTCAGACATTCCCGAGAGTTTTATTTGTAACGTCGCGACGTTGAATCCAACGTCACGACATTCCCAAGAGGTATGATTTCAACGTCGCGACGTTGGGTTCCCGAGAGGTATTATTTCAACGTCGTAATGTTGGAACCCAACTTCGCGATGTTCCCGAGAGGTATTATTTGAATGTCACGACGTTGGAACCTAACATCGTGACGTTCCCGAGATGTATTATTTCAACGTTATGACGTTGACATTCCCGAGACCATCAACCAGGATTTTTTTTTTTTTATAAAAAATGTTCTAAGTGTAGAAAACTCCCTGCATTTAGCTTTACTCTTCCCCAAAGCCTGCGCAAAGCTTTCCATGCTATGTCTCCTTAGCCGCAGAAACCTCGGAACCTCGAAACACTACGACACAAATACATCAAAATTAAAACAAGCAAAATCAAACCTAGCGAACTTAAAACAAGAAAAACTGATGACCAAAATAATTTAAAGGCTTGGGTTGCCTCCCAAGTAGCGCTTTGTTTCCTATCGTTAGCTCAACCAAAATTTGTGTCTCCTGCGGTTCTGATATAGAAAACTTGTGAGCAAATTTCTGGCCCGAGCATTGCTTATGTTGGTGCCAAACTTGCGGTGGACGTGTGCTTCTCGAATTGACCGCCAAGATAAAGCTTCACTCACTACCCATTCACCTTAAATCAACCTCTCTCAAGATGCATTAGCTCAACACTACCGTATGGGAAAACTTGGGTGATCACAAACGGCCCAGACCATCGTGAACTGAGTTTTCTTGGGAACAATTTCAATCTTGGTGGATAGCCACTTGTTGTGGGTTCGACATGATGCACTAGATGCTTATCATGCCACGCTTTGGTCTTCTCCTTATAGATCCTTGAACTGTCATATGCATTTTGCCTAAGTTCATCCAGCTCTTTCAACTGAAGCATCCTCTTTTTCCCGGCCATTTCTAGATTCATGTTCAGCATTCTAGCTGCCCAGTATGCTTTGTGCTCCAATTCTACCGGTAGGTGGCATGCCTTACCATAGACGATTTGGTATGAGGACATTCCCAATGGGGTATTGAAAGCTGTTCGATAAGTCCATAAGCTATCATCAATTTTGTTTGCCCAGTCTTTCCTCGTCACATTAACTATCTTTTCTAAGATTGTCTTGATCTCCCTATTCAACACCTCAGCTTGCCCATTGCTTTGGGGGTGGTATGCAAGTGATATCCGATGCTTCAACCCATATTTGGCTAGAAGCGACGCAAACATCTTGTTACAGAAATGTGAGACTTCATCGTTGATTACCGCTATAAGAGTCCCAAACCTTGAAATGATGTTACTTTGGATGAAACGTAGTACCACTTTGGCATCACAAGTAATGGTTAGAATAGCTTCCACCCACTTGGACATGTAATCCACTGCCAAAAGTATGTACTTGTGCCCATAGGACGATGGAAACGGACCCATAAAGTCAATGCCAGACATCAAAAAGTTCTACCTATAGAATATTTGTCAATGGCATTTCCATTTCATCATCAATGTTCGGTCCTTTGACATCGATCGGGACTTTGCAAACAAGTGTGCATCTTTGAATATAGATGAAACGATAAAAGCCCGGTGTGAGTACCTTGGCAGATTTGTTCTCTATCCATTGAAATGGGCCCCACACTCTAAAGAGTGGCAGTCGCGTCGATATCTACTCACTTCTTCACCACCACACCTTGAATAATCGATGGAGCACCACTGCTTAAAGAGGATTAGGTCTTCGAAATATGACTTCATACGCAAGAATCTCTTGCTTTTTGTTGAAATGTGAGGTCAAGTGGAATAATATCGGCAGAAAGATAATTGGCTATGTCGGCAAACCATGGGGATGTTTCAGCATGTGACAAAGCTAGTATCTGCTCATCCGGGAACGTGTCATCAATCTGCAAATAATGTTTTACGCACTGTTGCAGGTTTCAGTCTTGACCAGGATGATGCCTTTCATATTTTGAACCCTTCTTATCTCGAATCTCCACATCAAATTCTTGCAATAGGAGCACCCACCGAATAAGTCTAGGTTTCGCATCTTTCTTAGTCATCAAGTATTTGATTGTGAAATGATCTGTGAACTTATTAGTGCTCAAAAAGTGCTATTTTGAACCCTGTTTATTTCAGGTTTTGAGCACTTTTTGTGTACTAATTAGCGTAATTAACCTGATTTACACATTAAGGTCCCTGCTATTCTACTGATCGCATTTTGTGGCAAATTTTGCAGTTTTTGCGAGCTAATCATGCCAAAATTGTTGAGTCGATCCAAGCACGAAGAATTCGAGTCAAACTCAGCATTACAAATCAGATACCAGAAGGAAAGAAGCTGAGAAAATCTTGAAAAGTGGAAGGCGCAAGAAATTTTGCGTTGAGAAATTGTTCACACATTGTATTTGTTCACTTACCTAACACTATTCATCAACGTATTTGTTCTGCGCTCTGGTAGTTTGTTGCATTTTTTTGTTTCTTCCAAATTTATCCCTGTAATAGCTTTTGGTTTTTGGTTTTTTTGTAACTTCCCTTACTCTGAGCACTATATAAGCTCAGTCAAGCTATTGTAAAATCGATTCTCAATCAATCAATAAAGAGGATTTGTGAAGCTTTGGCACTCTGTCTTTTCTCTTGTCTCCATTTCTTCCCTTTTCTCTCCTTTCTCGGCTGCAAAACACTCCTACGAGGATGTGACTCAAAGGATGGTGGACCCTTCTCCTTGAAGAGGAGAACAGCAGCTAGGGTTTGGAGGTGACTCCAGTTCTGTTTTAGCATGGCATTTATGGGTATTTATGTTGTTTCTCGATCTAGGTTTTAAATCTCTTAAATGTACCTTGATTAACTTTGTGTTGGCAAGCTTTAGGGTTCGAGTGGATGTATTGCTAAGATCTTGAGATTCATTAGTTGTCTCCTATTAGTTACTGTAGGGTAGATTTATGAGGTATGTACTCACTACCGGGGAGCATTCATGCTCTGTAAATGCTATTTTTCAAAAGGGAAAATTTTAGGGTTTAGGTTTTAAAGCCAAATGAAGATCCGGTTTGGGAAATGACTATATGTCATCCTCTCTAACGCGAGGAAATGAACCCAAGGACCTCTCAGTTGCCTTAAGATCTCAAACCAGTAGCCCAATGCTTCAAGGAGTTCTTTTTTCTTACTTTCCTTCATTTTAATTTCAATGCTTTTTAACCAACCCTCCCTTTGTTTGCAAAATCCCCTGTTTTTATCAATACTAAATCAAATTGAATTCAGCTAGTTTTGGCCTTCCTTTGTAATCATGTGTCTGAAGAAAACCCGTCCACACATTAGAGCCCTAGAGCCACTATCTTTGCGGTAGTTTTCTGCGGCGGTAGGATTTAGGATATCAAATTTTGTTGATTCGATACACCTACTGTGGCATGAATCGAATGAGCGTTGGGGATGGTGCTGAAGTGCATTTGACGGTATTGGAACGCGATTCTCATCACAAGAGCTAGTGAATTTTCTTTTACTACATTTACCGGTTTCCTGATGGTTGCCAATTTTGCTCTCTGTTAATTTTTTTTAGTTAACATTACCCTTTTTTTTTGTAGAATTGTTTTCCTTTTTTTTCCTTTGTTTGGTGTGTGCCATGCTTTTGCTGCAGGAATCCATTTTCAGTGGATTAAAAATTCTGAAGGTAAGCAGTTCAGTACAGGTTCTGTGGAAAAATTGATTATGACCAAATGGAACAAGCCATCCTGAACCTCACCAAGCTAGTGGGTGACTTTGTGGAAGAGCAAAAATGAAATCAATGCTGATTAAATTAGAAGGTGACAACATGGAAAACAATGTGAACAAGAGAATTGATGGACTTCAAAGTGAAATGGAGCATAAATTTGACAACTTGCAGTACTCCATTTCCAAGGCTCTCAATCAAACATATGTTCACCAAGAGTGAATCGAGAAGAAGAGTGTTTGATTGACACCCTGGTGGAGGGTAGTAAACAACGAAGAAGCCTTCCCAATCTTTGTGAGGAGGGTAGTGGAAAGGAAGAAATAGAAAGAGCCCCAGTCCCGCGCTTGAGCCCTGGCTTGACCTTGCTAGAAGCACCTCTCACGACCTAGTGTATACTGCGGCCATGACCTTTACAGAAGAACACGCCCCATTCTTTGACGAGCCATCCCATCTCGTTGCACAGCCATACTCGAAGCTAGTGGCCATTGTTCAAACCTTCGTGGCTACCTCGAAGATGTGGCGCTCACCGCGTGGCATAGTGGATGGTTGGTCTTAGTTGAACATGGAGCACACGGACCTTAGCATATCTACAAGCTCCGCGGTTCGGCTGACCTCCGAGGCGGGAAACGAGGTTTTGAAGTGCTGGAGTCTCCCTTTTTGTTTGATTTTCTTATTTTTTATTTTATTTTATTTTATTTTATTTTGATTTCTTTAATTTGTATTTTTAGATTTTCTCTAATTTTTAGTTAATCTTTGTGTCTAGCTTAATTTTCAATTTTCTGTAATTTTTCTTGATTTTTTGTGTTTATTTTTACAGGTTTTGGTTAATTTTTGAGTAGAAAGCAAAATACAAAATTCCTTGGTACCTTTGTTTGAAATTTCGCAGGTTCTGAATTCATAACTCCTAATTGTGACCTACATATTCACGTTCTTTGTTTTTTGTTTCTCACATGCACTATTCACTCTTTGTCTTTTATATATATATATATATATATATATATATATATATATATATATATATATATATATATATATATATATATAAATCGTATTTTAAAATAATTTTTATTTTTATTTATTTTTCAAAAAAGAAAAAATTTTGCAATGTGAAATTTTAAGTAGGTTCTTAATTTTCGCAGCACATCCCAATTCGCCTTGTACGTTTTGTTTTGTATAACTTTCTCATCGAACTCCGTTTTAAGCGTTTTTGGTACGTTGGAAATCTTAGAGTTTAGAATCCAAATATGGCTAGAAGAACACTTTTAGTATTATGAAGGTGTAATTTTCAAAATTCTCAGCCCGGTCACTTTTTTCCTCTCTTTCTTCTCTAACTTGTTTATTTGAAGCCGAGCGGAGTGAATAAGGTGTCGATGGAAAGCTTGCAAAGTCTCCTATCCAACAACGAGTACATCTCATCAAGGAGGTAGCACTTCCTTCACTAACTTTCCAATCCGAGCCCCATTGCGAACAATGAGACATTTGGTTGGGGGGAGAGTTAGCGAAGGAAGTGGTTTTTACATTTATGTTTTTGTTTTTATTTTGAGCAACCCATTTTGTGATGTTCAATGGCTTTCTGGTTTTTCTTTTTGGGAAGTTGTTATACTATACAACTTAATTTTTCAAAAATTGCACCCACCTTTTTTTGTTTTGCCTAGCCTATAGTTTGAAAAATTGAAACTTTGTCCAATTCTATTGATGTTAGATTGGTTCCATGCCTAATTGAGTGGATGATTAGCTGAATTCTTGATGCTTTTGACCTTTTTCTTCCACCTTTAGCTAACCACACACAGTGGACATTAGGTTTCTTCAATAACCTGAAGAACTGCCTAGCCTCCTAAGCCTTGCAATAACCTACCCTAGTTTCGTTGACCACCTTTAATGGGTTAGGACCCCATGAATAGAAAGACTGATGTGTCTTCCAAAGAAAGAAAAAGAAAAGAAAAAGAAAAGAAGAAAATTTGCAACGCTTTGCCTTGAAACCCAAGCAAGGTCCGAGGGGTATATGGCGAGAGCCTTTAAAGCCTGGTGCCCTAAGCCAACTGGTTGGGAGCCACCGACTTAGTGCTCGCTACATGGGTAGATGGGTGGAGTTTAGCAAGTTGTAGGTGCTGGAGTTTTGAAATCATTCGAAGTCCGGGGTGAAACCTGAAGAGTTAGTGGTCGAAAGATCCTTATGACTTGGTGCCCTAAGCCTTAATTGGTTGGGAGTCATAGGTAGATCCCCGTTACATGGACTTTGGTGAGGTCGATTCATCAGCATTGCACCCCTACAACACAAAAAGGGTTGTGGAATAAAAGTGGGTCCTGATCTATTTAGGTTGGTTAGTGTCTGAGTGGCGCGATAGCTTGGTTGGGGAGAGTGCGGGTTCGTGGAGTTTATTGTTGAGAGCGATCAAACAAACATAGATTTTGATGGGAAGTTTCTTGTTGATCCACCGAGATGGAGGCTCTTTGATACTCAATTTTGTATAGCATTCATTCTATCGAAATAGTTATTGGGCAAGGGTTTGATGATTCTTGTAGGGTTAGGCATTACTGTTCTAACCTTTTGAAATATATTTTTTGTGAACATAATTTTGATTTTGTTTAGTATGCTCTCTCTTTCTTTCTTTCTTTCATTGCTAAGGGACTAGCAATGTGTAGGTTGGGGGTGTGATTAGTGCTCAAAAAGTGCTATTTTTTAACCCTGTTTATTTCAAGTTTTGAGCACTTATTGTGTACTAATCAGAGTAATTAACCCGATTTCCACATTAAGGTCCCTGCTATTCTACTGATCGCATTTTGTGGCAAATTTTGGAGTTTTTGCGAGCTAATAGTGCCAAAATTGTTGAGTCGATCCAAGCACGAAGAATTCGAGTCAAACTGACATTACGAATCGGATACCAGAAGGAAGAAAGAGTAGAAAATGCAAAGAAAGTGGAGGTGAAATTTTGCACGTTGAGAAATTGTTCTGCTTGTGTATTTGTTCACTTGCATTAACATTCATCAAGCGACCCTTGTTCACTGCTTTTGGCCTTTCTACAGTCGTTTGTTGCATTTTTTTGGTTTCTTCCCATTTTATCCCTTGTAATAGCTTTTGGTTTTGGTTTTTTTTGTAACTTCCCTTGCTCTGAGCACTATATAAGCTCAGTTAAGCTATTGTAAAATCGATTCTCAATCAATCAATCAAGTTTTGACGGGAAGCTTTCAGCGCTCCCGTCTTTTTCTCTTATGCTCCATTTTCTTCCCTTTTCTCTCCCTTTCTCAGCTACCAAACACTCTCACGAGGATGACAGCTCGAGATGGTTGGCTAGACGCTTTCTCCTTGAAGATGAGGCTGCTGGGGTTTGGAGGTGACTCTGAGTTCTCGTTTTTAACGCACGCATTTATGGAGTATTTATGTTACATTTCTCTCAATCTGGGTTAAATCTCTTAAATGTACCTTGAGTCCAACCTATGTTGTAAGCTTTTAGGGTTCGTGGATGCTTATTGCAAGATCCTTGAGATTAATTAGTTGTCTCCTATTAGTTACTGTAGGGTAGATTTATGAGGTATGTACTCATTGCCGGGGAGCATTCATGCTCTGTAAATGCTGTTTTTCAAAAGGGAAAATTTTAGGGTTTAGGTTTTAAAGCCAAAGGAAGATCCGGTTCGGGAAATGACTATATGTCATCCTCCCGACTCGAGAAATGAACAGAGGACCTCGGTTGCCTTAGGACCTCAAACCGATGTGATGCTTCAAGGAGTTCTTTCTTATTTTCCTTCATTTTAATTTCAATATGCACCTGACCGACCCTCAACTGTTTTTGCAAAAATCCTGTTTTATCAAACCCTGAAATCCAAATTAAATTCACCGTTTTTGGCCTTCATTGTAAATCATGTGTACGAAGAAAACTCATCCCTGTGTTCGACCCTAGAGCCACTATCTATGATAGTTTTCAGCGGTAGGATTAGGATATAAATTTTGTTGATTCCGATACACCCTCTTTGTGTGAATCATGAACATAACTTTGTTTCCTATAAGAAGATGCAGATTTGTCAAAGAAACCAAACCTGACTGACTAACAATTCTTTCTCTGTTGTAGCATAATTGAGTTGCGCATCATTCAATTTGGTAGCATAATAGATGGCATAGAAGACTCTTTTCTACGGCCCAAAAAACCGCCCCAAGCGCAAGTGGCTTGTCATACATAGTTCAAATGGAAGATTCCAATTTGGAGCGACTCTTGGGGCGAGGTCAACTTCTTTTCAGCAGCTCAAAAGCATTCATAGATGGCTCATTGAACTCAAGCGGAACACCTTGCATAAGAAAGATTAGACAAGGTCTTGAAACTTTGGGAGAAATCTTGGATGAAGCTTGTCTATAAAAGCACAAGTGGCTAAAGGAAACTCGTACTCTTTTGCGGGTGTAGGAGGAGCGGTTTTCTCTGTGATCTGATCTTGGCTCGGTCGACCTCAATTCCTTCAGGATGCAGCGATGTGCAATACTATGTCTTCTCTCATCATAGTGGCACTTTTCCCCAATTTAAAACTAAATTGGTTTCCTTGCCTGCTTTCGATGCAAGTAGTATTATGGAGGCAATCATCAAATGTAAACCAGTCATTGAGGAAATCATCCATGAGGCTTAGTGGATTTTTCAACCATGTCCGAAAATATTGCCATCATACATCTCTGAAAGGTTCCTAGAGCATTACACAGCCCAAATGACATTCTCCGAAAAGTGAAAGTGTCATAAGGGCATGTGAAGGTGGTCTTCTCCTGATCTTTCAGAGCCATGGTGATCTAATTGTATCCCGAGTATCCATTCAGAAAGCATAAGTACTCATTTCCCGCAAGTCGATCTAACATCTTATCAATAAATGGAAGTGGAAAATTATCCTTTCTAGTCACTTTGCTCAGTCTCCAATAATCAATACAAATTCTCCATCTTGTAACTGTTCTGGTCTAGAGTAGTTCATTTTTCCCATTTATTATCACCATAGTTCCTCCTTTCTTGGGCACCATCTAAACAGGGCTCACCCATGAACTATCAAAGATGAAGTATATCACTCCCGCATCTAACCATTTAAGTACCTCCTTCCGAACTACCTCTTTCATTGAAGGATTTAAGCATCTCTGGGCATCATATGGGTTTTCATCTTCCTCGATAATATCTTATGCGTACCCATAGATGGCTTAGTCCCTTTATATGACTAGAGGACCGTCAATCGCTTCCTTATGCTCCTTGGGATATTCAACAATTTCTCCTCCCCTCCATGTTAGAGGAGGATGAAATGATAATTATTAGTGTAGATTCCTCCTAAGAAAGCGTATCTCAAATGATTGGGGAGTTGCTTCTCTTCACGGCTATAGGGGTTTCTCGATAGAGGGAGTCAATGCGAGCTTTGGCTGCTCCCAAGATTCAAAGTACTTTCTCTATTAGGGCCGAAAAAAATCCATCCATTTGCTCTGAAGCTGTCTCATCTTCACAAGAGGAAGGATCATCATAGTCGGGCTAGTCTCAATGGTTATGGAAAGACCAATTGGCTAGACACTATAGCCTCAAGCGTATCCGCTCGAAAGCAATGTGGATATCATGTGGATCGCTATGGCATTGAAAACATTGAATATCCTTCCTCTTCTTGAACTCTCAGCCTGGAAGTTCTTCCTTTCACATCAATCATTGCCTTTCCATGACAAGAATGGTCATCAAGGATAATTGAGACCTGCTGCATCTTCTTTGCATCACAGAATGATAAAATTTGCGGGAAAGATAAATTTGTCCTTTGACTAACACGTCCTCTGTAGTACACGGATGGAGTTAGTGACCCGATCTGCTAAGCGCAAGGTAGTATCATTGGTTTGATCCTTCTCCAATTTCAGTTTCTTAAAGATCGACCAGCGCCAATATTAATGCTACTTCCCTAGATCACACGGGGGCTCTTTCGAATCTTTTAGATTCCCAATAGCACATGGGATTGTGAAGCTACCTAGATCTTTCAATTTAGGGGGCAACTTCTTTTGCAATATAGCACTACATTTTTCTAATAGAGCGACAGTCTCATAGCCTCCCAACTTCCTTTTCTTGGACAAGACGTCCTTCAAGAATTTCACGTATCCCGGCATTTGCTCAAGTGCCAAATGGGATGTTGATGTAAAGCTTTTTGAAGATATCCATGAATCTACTAAACTACTTATCTTATATGTTCTTTCTCAGTCTCTGCAGATATGGGATAATAGGCTTCTCATCATACATAGGATTGAGCTGGCTTTCTACGAATTGTGTCAGACTAGTTTCTTCTAACTTTTCCCAGCATCTTTGGTGACCTCGGCATTGCTTTTCTCACTTCTCGTAGGGTTTTCATCCTCTTCTTGGGCCTCAACTGATTGTTCCAGAGTCTTACCACTCCTAAGGGTTACAGCTTTGCAATGCTCCTTTCCTTTTCTCCTTGGGTTGACCTCTAAAGTATTAGACAAATTTCCATGTTGCCTCTGTATCGCAGGCTTATTTAACATTTGGACCTCAAAATTTTAGAGGTATTGCTTGATTGTTCGATGATGTCCTAGTCTCATTCTCGAACTTATCATGTGACTTCATCATATTCATATATATCAACTAACACAATTCCATTTTTCATATCTAGACCAGACTTCTTCTCTTGAGGTGGTTGGAGAGGTTTAGTAGCTCCATAGGATTATAGTATTATGATTTTTCCATGAAAGTTAGGATGGTTCTTCACGGATGTAACTTTGACCATAGGTTGAGGTTAATTTTGAGAACCGCCATATATTGAGCACATTCAACGGTCAAATCTCATATTATTCATCATTAGGCACTGAGATGTGGGATGGGGTCATGACATTCTTCTAGCATGCAAGTGGGCTTTCTTGACTTTATGCACGGATAATTGGAACCTGGTGTTGAGGAAGCTTGTATTTGCTTTCCGAGAAGTGTGAGCTGCAAAAGCGAATAAGTTTGTGAACATATCTAGTCGAGCATTCCCAGCAGGCTTCTTGATTACTACTCTCTCAGCATGCATTGACAAGTATTAAGGCTGTGTCTCAAAAATTTGATAAGCCTCCGCCGTTCTTCCCTTAATTGCTCCTCCATTGAGAACATCCCAATAAGAGTCCTAGTGGGACGACTCAAACCATTGTAGAAATGATGGACTTGCATCCATTTGGTGAAACTATGGTGAGGGCATTTTCTCAACAAATCTTTGAATATCTCCCACGCTTCATAGAATGACTCTCCCTTATATTGATAAAAGCTACTGATGTCAATTCTTAATTTTGCTGCTTTTGTTGGTGGAAAAAATCTAGCGAGGAAGATTTGTTGATAAGTCATCCCCATGTTGTTATTGAATCGGCGGTTACGAAATGAGCCAATGCTTAGCTTTCTCCTTCAATGAGAATGAACAATCTAGCCGAAGACCAATCATCGCTCACCCCATTATATTTCAACGTATCCACACCTCCAAAAAATTTTGGATATGAGCATTCGGATCCTCGTGTACAGCTTAGTGGGCCAGATTCCTTACGATAGCGGAGAGTGATGGACTTGAGCTCAAAGTTGTTCGCTTGTATTTTTGGTCTCATAATCACAGGTGGAGTAACAGCAGATGGGCGACCATAATCTTTGATAGGTGGCAACATAGTATCCATATTTTCTGCATCAGGATGTATACTACCCCCTCTAATCAAAGCAACATCATCGTCTCTATTTTCTTCCATCGGTCCCATAGGTAGTTGTTCCATTCTAGTTGCTTCTCTCTTATGCCTCAGAATTCTTTTCAAAGTTCTCTCGATTTCAGGATCCAAAGGAATAAGATTTCGATTCGATCGCATCTGACTTAACGTACTTGCAAGTTTTTCACAAAACAAAGAAAAAATAAAGTATCAAAAATTAAATCAAAACAAATGGCTGAAGTACCAAAGAAGTACTTAGTATTTATATTAGCATAAACACCATGAATAAATAGAAATTCCCCGGCAACGGTGCCAAAAACATGATAGGAATTTACGTGATTGTGTTTTTGTGGATATGTAATAAGGAGTGCAAATTACCCCTGTCAGCATGAAATATCACGCTTGCTAAATAATAAAATTAATACCTAAATGTGGATATCAATCCTGAGAAAAACCTTAATCGTAGTATGCTAAGTACCAAAATTATAATATTTCTTTAATATTCAAACTACCAATCATGATGGCTAAGTGGAAATAAAAGCAGATTAAATTACTACTAATGTAACTATGTGCTTCAGATGTAAGAATGATCAAAAGGGTACAAAGAGGTTAGGGTGTTGGTGTTGTTGGACAGTCATACTATGTAATGTTGTAGTTCTATTCCATTATTTAGTATAAATGTTCTCAAAGTGACTCTTGTCTGTGTAATTAAAGCACTTTTCTGATGTCATTTAACACTCCCTTTGTAAAACAGTTTCTTAACCTTGGCTCCAACCCCAAGCATTAAAAGTGCATGAAATGCAAAGAGAGAACTCCCCAAGCCTCCTAATTATTGATAATCTATGTGCAAGTTTATTAGGTTGACAACAATGTCTAATTCTTCATTCATTCTCGGATCTTACAAGAACCTCACATATTAAACGATAAAGAAATTAATATGTTGATTTCATCCCAAGCATGAGTTAATGATAAAACAAATATATATAAGATAATGGAATTATGAAGTTGCTGCTAACATAGTATTCATGTCCAAATCACTACCAACACCCTAAACCACGAAATTAGAACCTCAAGATGTTCTATTCCATTACAATTGAAAAGCAAGACTTAATATTAAGGATAGAGAAAACTTCAAAGAACGAAGGAATGACGGTCTCCCGGATTCTTCAAGTCTCTCTCTAAGATAGGCCTTGAGTCTCCTTTCCTCTGTTCCAGACCCAAGTTCCTCAAACCTTAACACTGCAAACGTTTTTCAAACCCCTAAAATTGGATTCTCCTGTTCCTTTTATAGCTTCTTCATGAGATAAGGTTTGTTAAGTCTTTACCACTAGCATTCGCGGCGTTGGAATATCGCGATATTGGTTATGCGACGTTGAGTGTTTATTATATTCTGGACCTCTTTGCAAGGCTCCATTTCCAGCATTTTTCAGTATTTTTCCTACAAAAACCCAATAAAAATAAATATTAGAAAAGTAATCAAAACCAAGTCATATATATATAAAATTAATCCCAAATCTCGCTAAATCCCGGGTTTGTAATGAGGTTTTTGGACACTCATCATCTAACCCTTGCTAGGTGTCCATCAGTCTACCATTTTTTCTTGGTGGAAGGATGAGAATCGGAATGTCTTCCCGAGATGTACTTGACTTGTTGTTGGAGACTCATTGAACACTACACTGCACAAGCGCACTTGCAACCATGACATTGCATTAGTGGATCAAGGTACACTAGACCTACCTTTTGATGTGTGTTGAAATGTTTATGGAATAATTGCCTATGGAAAAATCACTAAACACCAACACGCGTACACCTATAGCCATGACGTTGCATTAGTGGGTAAGGTGACACTTAGACCTACGACGATGTGTGTTGATGTTTTGGAATGAGTTGTTGAAATCGTGAACCTTGCTTACACGTACACTTCTGATCATGACATTGCATTAATGGATCGAGGTGGCACTAGGCCTACATTTTGATGTGTGTTGATGCTTGTGGAATAATGTTGTAACTCTGTTATTGATTAAAAGTAGTCTTTGGACCTACTTTCTTTACTTGAGAATATATATACTGTGTATATCAAGTACAACATTGTAGAGATCTAAAAAACAGTGGCTACAAAGCCTACTGATATATTGAATAGGTACCTTGTTGGACAAATCTATATATTTGAGAAACGATTCTTAAAAAGCCTACTGGATATATGTTTATCCGAAACATAGAATAGAACCAAGTACTGTGCTAGAGAAAACTTGAATGCTTAAGAAAATAGCGGCTGAAAAGCCTACTTTACTCCTAAACATGGAATATAACATTTCCCTAACATTATATCCCTTGAAAGGCTATGGAATCGGTTACAATTTCCCACATGGTAGGGAAATACTTCTTTAGGTGACGTGATCTTACAACACTCAAACACTCAAAGACAATGTAAGGTGCACAGTGGGATCTAGGTGCATCTGAAAAACCTAGCAATCTAAGCATAAAAAACCATACCGATCACACAAGTATCCTGAAATCTAGCTTTGGGCTATACAAGTCTTCAAAGATTGAACTCCTCAACATCAATATGTCAACCACCTCCAAATTGCTCTCCATCATAGATACAACCCATCACTAGACCTTCCTCCTAGTCACTAGCTCAGTCGAAAAGCAAGCAAGGAACAACAAGTCTCTAACCAAACACACAATCAAGAGAGATAAGGGAATACATGTGTGTTCCACATAGACACGCGACATGCGGTCAAGAAAGAGAGAGTAGTCATACAACAATCAGTCATGCAAAGCACAAGTATATCATCCGAATCTACATACAATCTAAGCAGGAGTATAAGATGAACAAGGTGAATATATAACAAAAACAACATGCTAAAAGAGGTGATCAAGATGAATATACAATACAGAGAAAATCAACATGTTAAAGAAAATTAAATAAGCAATCAATCAAAATGTACATATGTTAAATTTGGTAGAGTAATCACCGCAATAAGAATGTTATGCTCTACGAGTTAAAGAGATCAACCAATATAATCAGCATTGTCGATACGATTAGAGTATGCAGCTTAATAGAGTATACATGCCAAGAATAGGATAAAATATCATATGGTAAGAAGAAGTCAACATGCTATGATAATAATTAAGTAAAGCAATAAAAAAGCCAAAATAAATGGAATATACAACAATGATAAAATAATAGATGTCAAGATGAACAGAATGAGCATACCATAAGAAGCAAGTGATAAAACAAAATGAGTAAAATAATAAACCAATGAAGTCAACTAACCAATACTAATGATAGAACAATCAAGCTTGTGAAAGATACAATAAGCAAATCAAAACTCTCAAAGTGCTACCAATAATCAAGTATACAACCAACATGAGAAGAAAGTTGTAATGCCCTAAAAATACCCTAACAATTTTATAACATCTTCAAGGTGTAAAATAAATTATATTATATTTTTTGGTGTTTAAACGGCTAAAAACGAAAAATGATAAAAATAAAATAAAAAAAAAACCCAAAAATTTTACAGGAACCAAATAAATTTGGTAAAAATATCTAATGAGGACCCAAGGGTCATAAATGAGGAGTGTAAATGTTAAAATGAGAATGAAATGAAATGAAGTAAAAATGAAAGTAAAATAAAGAGTTAAAATGAGAATAAAGAGATAAGGCCCATTTAATGAGCTAGCCAAACAAGGCCTTATGAAGACTTAAGGTATAAGACCAAATTTGGTCTTAAAATGGAGCATTTCATACTTTTAGAGAGAGAGAGAGAGAGCTAGGGCTTGGTTGAGAGAAAGAGAAAGAGAGGTGATTTTCTTCTCCATGTAATCAAGGGATAAGTTGATCAAGAAGAAGGAGGAAGAAGAAAGGAAAGAGAATCAAGGTTTAAGGTAAGAAAAACCAAACCCTAACCCTCTTTCTACTTGTGTTTGGGTTTAATAAAACCTCAAATGTGGTATAAAAGTGTTTTGAAAGGTTGTACCTCGTTTGGGGGTTGTATTGGGTAGGATTTCCGGTGAAAATAGCCAAAAATGGCTAATTTCTGCATCAGCCTGAGACCCCTACGCCTAGGCGTATGAGTGCCTTCAGATGAGGCCCCTTCCTCTAGGCAAACTAGGAGTCAATTCAGGTGTTACGTCGCTGCTGGCATGCCTCCGCCTAGGCATAGCGAAGCTTCACCTAGGCGTACCTGCAAGTCATGTTTTGGTTCCTCTCTTCCGTTAATTCTAACCATCATCCATTGGACTAATGAGAATCCTAATAAGTGAATGAAAGGGTTCTTACAAGTATACAAGTTATATGAAAAAAATGTTCCGTACCTCGCCTTCATTGGGCAAACATTGTTTCTTGCCCTCATTAGCTAATAGAATGATAAGAATGTCTAAGGATGAGGAAATGAGAAAAAAAAAATGAAAAGAACAATGTCAGGAGGGAATTAGGATGAAGTAAGCCTAAATAGAACTCCTAGAATACTGGAGCTAATAATATGATTGTTAATTTTATTGAATGAGGGTGATGAGGAGGAAGGCACGAATTGATCGAGATGCGAGGATTGGAATCAAAGTGCAACAAGCTTTTGGTTTGTTCTTGACTCTCTCTTTTGTTTCCATTTTGGGTTTGCTCTCCATTCAATCTTCTTATTTAAGTCTTACAGTATTGTTATTATTGAAATGATTTTTCAATAAAGCTATATTGAAGTATTTTAATCGTTAGAGCGAATAATTATGAAGTGTTGCATATGAAAGATTTGCATGAGTATTGGAAAATGAATTATTTGTATAAAGATGTATATACTACATTGTATTTTGCTATGAATGGTTGAATGCCTTTAATAGAATATTAGATTAAAATTCGAGTTAAGGATGAGATTGGTATACGATAAGGGTCAAATGAAGCGATCTTGCACAGACGTAATGATAAGTCACTTCGTTCCGTAGCCCGGTGGACAATATCATTAGTGTTCACAAATTGATTTTTAATAACGATGTGTGTGAGGCCTTCGTATTGTGTTATAAAACTTTGTTTGTTTATACCTACCGCAGCCTACCGGGACCGGGTGTTGATTCATTATCCTGTGCACCGAAAGCATAGGTTATATTCGCTTAAGGGCAAAATAATAAGAAAATATTGTAAATGCATGAATTTTTTTTGAATGATTTATTGCATATGAAAGTGCATATTTGGAATGATCAATAAACTGTATACAAATTTATATGAAATGAATATATGTATTGTATTGTATTGATCATCCAAAAAGGTTAAAAAGCATTGTTTAGAAAAAAATCAGATGATTTGAATTAAACTCGGATGAAGAGAATCCATAACCACTACATGAAAAGGCGAAGGCTGTTGTTTTTACCACTGTAATGTGTACCAAGAGAATAGGTACGAAGACAAGGGCCATTGAGATTCAGAGTCATCGTCAAAGCCACACGGAGGAAAAGTAAAGCTCCGTCACATGCATACATGAATTTGATTTGACTATTTTTTTGTATTGAAACTAAAATTTGAAAAAGTGAACTCTGATTTTATTTTGTAAATTTTGGTATTGAAACGGCTTATAATGCCATAATATATAAAGGTGACAAATGGACCAAATGGGTAAAATTGCCATATTTAATGAAAATGTAAAATAAAACAATATAATGGGCCCCCTTTAAGTTGAATTAGTATATATGTATATATTTTCATTGAATATGTGAAATGTGTCTTAAATGAGAAATTGCAATTTGATTTGAATGGTATCTAAAAACAAGTAGCATAGAGCTACGGTATTAGAAACGTATTTGTATTTGCATTGGTAATTGATTATAACGTAAAAGTAAAAGTACTGGTGGCGCATCGGGGACGCCACAAAAGTATTCACCAATCAACCAATCAAATTCCACATTTTTCCCTAGTTTGTATTCAAGCTTGACCCTCAATGTCCTCAGTGGAGTCGTTATTATGTGTTTCCCACTAAAAAGATGAGACTAGTTTTTATTTTAAAAAAAAAACAGTTTGGAGTCACCACTTAATTTTGTTTTATTTTAAAAGAGAAAACAAAATAAGAAAGAAAAACTCTAAATATGACTCCTTATAAAAAAAAAAAAACAGGTCTAGGAAAAACCGAATCTAGGTTCGGGGGTCATGTTACTTTTCAAGAAGGTACAGCAACGAGTTGCAGCACCCCTCTAAGCCCCTAAAGTCGGATCCCTACAAAATAAAATAAGGAAAATGCAGCTTTTGGCTAATCGATCAATGGATATCAAAGACAAGCAATAACAATACAACAACACACTAGATATATATAAATAAATAGATAAATAAATTAATAAATAAATAAATAAATAAGCAAAGTTAGATAAGAAAAATATATACCTAGGAGGCTTATCCGAAGCGCTATCAATTAAAAACAATGTTAATACAGTAACAAAAAACAAAATATTTACAATCAATTAGAAATTTGATCATAAATTAGATGTCAAATTATTTATTCAAATTTTACATGGAATGTCAGGCCCCACCTAAGTCCATTTACACCAATTGATTCCACAAGATTCAATTTTATTGGAATTATATAATTAATCATGTGATTGAAATTATTGAAAACTGATTTAAAATTGAAATTTTGAAAATTAGAAGTTTGAAAATTGAGAATTGAGAATTTTGAAATGATTTTGAAACTTGAGAATTTTGAATTCGGATTTTGGAAATTGGATTTTGAAATTGAGAACTTGAATTTTATAAATTTGACATTTGGAATTTTGAAATTTTGAAATTTTGAAATTAGAAAATGGGAGACTTGAATTTTGAAATTGGGAATTTTTAATTTTGAAATTTGAGATTTGGGAAATTTAAATTGGAAATTAAGGGGCTTGAATTTTAAAATGGAAACTTGAAAATTTGAAATTGAAAATTGAGGGACTTGAATTTTGAAATTATGGCACTTGAATTTTGAAAATGAGAATTAGTAATTTTGAAATTGGAAACTTGAAAATTTGAAATTAGAAATTAGGGGAGTTGAATTTTGAAATTAGGGCACTTGATTTTTTGAAATCGAAAATTGAAATTAGAAATTGAGGGACTTGAATTTTGAAATTAAGGCACTTGATTTTTGAAATTAAGAATTTGAAATTTGAAACAAGAAAATTTTAAATTTGGGATTTAGAGGACTTGAATTTTAAAAATGAAAAATTGAATTTTAGAAAATGAGAATTTGAGAATTTGAATTTTGAAATTTGGATACTTGAATTTTAAAAATTGAGAAATGAAAATTTAAAACTTGAATTTTTGAAATATGGATATTTGAATAAATTAAAGTTGGGTGATGGTTCAGGTTTAAAGAAAATAAATTGAATTATTAAACAATAAAAAAACATTAACAACCAATTTAATTAAATAAACAAAAAGAAACAATATACTCACAAAAAAAATAAAATAATAAGACTATAAATTAAATGACTAATTAAAGACAACAATAAATTAGCCAGTATACAAGACAATAATTAAAAATAACTATAAAAGAATTACTAACTAAAAAAGTCACTTAAACTTACCTCGGTATATATGAGCGAAGACTCGAGTCGAAGTCGTTTCTGCCGAGATCGCCTAAAGTCGAGATCGTCTCTCAAAATTGCCCTTGAGTAAAGATTGTTTCCAAGGTCATCTTATTAAAAAAAAAAAACTTTAAACTTTGATGCCAATTAAGGTCTCCCATTCAATGTGAGGGGAGGTCTATGGTTTCCTTAAAAAAAAATAAACTTAAGGGACTAATATGACCTAAATTATAAAGGTCGATGTTCCAATTATTTAAAAAATATTTAACTGATAATCATTTAGGACTTCCAACTATTTGGTGGAGGCCCATGGTCTTCCCTTCCTTCTCAAGGGAAGAGAACATCTTTTATAGGCAAATGGAGGTCTCTTTCCCTTGTTCCCTTCCAATGTGGGATTGCCTTTCAAAAAGGAAAAAAAGCCTCCTAAGACTCCAAATTAGGGGATCTACTGATAGGGCCTCAAGTCCAATCGGAGAGCCCAACCCAAAAGACCGACCTACTAGGTGGGAGAACCTTTCAAGCTTAAATACCACTCCACACTCTTATGTAGAACCGATGTGGGATCGTATCATTCCATACCCCTTGAGAAACTGGACGCCCACGGACGACATTTACTTTGGCTAGCATTCACTTCAAACCCACCTTTGGGACATCGAGTAGTCCTCTTCCAGGTAGCCATTTCTCGCTATGAAAAACTCTCAATGAAAGTACCAATGATAGGGTTTCAAGCCCAATCGGAGAACTCAATCCAAAAGACCGGCTTGATATGTGGGAAAACCTCTCAAGCTTAAATACCATTTCACACTTTTGTGTGAAGCCGATGTGGGATCGTATCGTTTACAACCGGCCGTATGTAAGTCTAACATATAATTTCTTTTATTAAGTGTCATGTGAGATGGCAAAAGTTATTGGTTTTAAATACTATGGAAGTAAAATTGACAAATCAAAAATTAGTTAAGGGGTATTAAATTGACACCTGGGCACTAGTTTATATATGGATATATGGGATAAATATGAAAAATAATTGTTAACAAAAGAAAGGGCAGCGTAAAAAGAAAGAAATAAGAGTTATGGCATGACTGAATTTGAAACAAATGTTCAAACCAGTCACTTATTCACTTTTTTAAAAATATTTATTTTTTATTTTCTTTCCCCTCCCTTTCCTCCCCCATCTCTTTTATCTCACACCTCCCACTCTCTCCTTGTATTAAAATAAATTTTAACATATTAAAATAAAACTTAATTTCAATTTTAAAGTAAATATTTATCTATTCTTCTGAAATATCATTTATTAAAAACAAACTATGATTTCAAAGTTAAAATAAAAATTAACTTAATTACTAAAAAACATTATATAAATACACACACATATATATATATATATATATATAGCATGGTGAGCAGTGAGCTATACTAGTACATAAAGGGTTTAGCTTTATATAAACTCGAGCTTTTCAACAATTTGATTGAAATATTCTGACATTTTTTTATAAACCTTACTCTAAAAAGTAACAAGAATAAAGATCTAACGATAAAAAACTCGAACTTACTATAGCCTCTTCCTTATATATATATATATATATATATATATATATATATATATATATATATATATATATATATATATATATATATAGATATTTGAAAGTTTGTTTCAAGACTAACCTTGATAAGGAAGAAGAGGCTTTTCTGGCCATAAACTCGGGAAATAAGCTTAAAATATACTATCATAAATCTGGTAAAATATAAAAACAATGAATTTTTTATTTTATTTTTTCTCCATAATTTTTTTTCTAATTTTTTTTTATGTTTAAAATTTCTACAAATTTATAAAAAAAAAATCAGAATTGCACAAACACCAGAGCTTTTGATTGTTGTTGTCATCAACTCAGTGGCTGCTGGAAATTGGAACACATGAATCAAATGCTAAAAGCCTATCAATTTATCAAATCTTTTCTCAACCGAGGCTTGAAATTTGAATGCTACTGCTTCCAGGAACAGTAAATAACACTACTACTACTAATACAACAAAGAAAAGAAATGAGCATATATTAATTAATTCAGTATCCTCCTACTATGGGAATTTTCTTTTCTTTTCTTTCTGTATCAGTTAGAAATATTGATATTAAATACTACTACTACTACTAGATTAGAAAACACAAGGAATACCCAGAACACCTGTCCTGATCAAAAGGGGATAATAATAATAATAATAATAATAAATAAATAAATTTAAAAAAAAAAAAAGAAAAAGGAAAAGATACAAAGTTGGTGTGAATAACACATTCCAACAATCAACTCACCTATGACCTACCTCTTCTATAGGTCAAACAGTATATTATTATTATTATTATTATTATAAACCTTCTTCAGCAGGTCCAGTTTAAAGAGAGGCAGGCCTTCCTCATTGATCTGATCTTCCTTCCTTCCTTCCTTCCTTCCTTCTACTGAATGAGGTTCTCTCACCAAATCAAGTGTGTACCTTCTTGCACTGGCACTGCTGAGGCTTCTTCAGTTCCCCCTGTTTCACAACTATAAACCAGCAGCTTAATATCAAAATCACTGGAGATGCTTTTTTTCATCTACTAATTACTTCTACATATTATTATTACACGTCTTGTTCTCTCAAATTCCCTGGAAAAAGAAGGGTCCAAGATTGGGCGGGCTAACGAAATTTGAATGGGAAGTTTCTACTGCTGATGGTTGAAGAAGACAAACACAAATATGTACCAAAACAAACCCCAGTCCTTGAATTCCTTTTTGTACTTGTTATTGAGGGAAAAACTTGCCTCAACCAGAAGACCATGGCCATGGATGAACATATATATGTATATGAAGATGACCTTCTTCACTTTGGAACTACTAAATATTAGTAACAAAGGTGTACCACAAGTGAAGATCGCGTTGCCAGCTGCCAAGTGATATGCAAAGAATCTTGTAAACTAATTGAAGAAATAAGGAGATTTCAAAACCTCCCTCAGATCAAAGTCACCTTGTTCCGGTAAGGGAGGAAATTTTAATGTAGGAAACAACTTTTGGAAGCTCTCCAACAACTGCAAACACACAAAGCAACCATAATTAAAATTTATTCACAATTATCATAACCCACAATGTCCAATTCTCTGTCCAGAAGATTCTTGAAACTTTCAACAGTTAAAAGGCCAATATACTACAGAAGTCTGAATATCCATTTTCTTTTCATAAAAGAGCATGTACAACTTACCAAAGCAATAAATCTTTTTCTCTTTTGTTTTCCTTCAGCTACATTTATATACGGGTGTGCATGGAATGATGACGGAAGGAACATGGAAAGGCCAATCAAGTACTAGAAGAAAAAATACGTTTGAACTCAAACTATTTCTCATTCCATTTCTCCAATTTTACCCCTTACTAAAAACAAAGAGAAAAATTTATATTCCAATTTTACTTATGTTTCCATGGAAAACTAAAAGGCAGAATTTTAAATCACTCCCTGCTTTTATCCTGCAAGTATTCCTTTCAGAGATCAATCCTACTAGTGCACACCCATGCAAACATATTGCCTTGAGTGAGTGGGGTGTTTGATGGAAAAAGCAAATTCCCATCTAAAAGATTTAAAATCAACTCTTAAAAGTGATAATCAGGTGAAATAAGTGCTTTCTGTCTCGGAAATGACTTTCACTGGAACAAACAGAACCTAATTATGGAACCAAGATCCTTGGTGATTCTCATAGAAAATTACTATTCTGCTTCTGCTATTTGTTTCATTTCACTTTATTTCTCATTTTCAATAAAACCAGATTTGCGTGGCCAATTGTTAAAGGGTGAATTGATGGCTCCAACCTTTTCTAACAAAACAAGACGCATCAAAGAGTAGGCTGATTAAGTTTCAAAGCATTCTAGAAGGTAGATATTTTAGAAGTATCTCGGAAGGAAGATAAATTACAATTTCAAGGAAACACATGAAATATGTGCTTTCTGTCAAGGAAATGACTTTCACTGGGACACATAGAACTTAATGATGGAACCAAGATCCTTGGAAACTCTTGTAGAAAATTACAATTCTGCTGCTGTGATTTGTTTCATTTCACTTGATTTCTCATTTCAATTAAACCAGATTAGCATTGGCCAATCGTTAAAGAGTGATTTGATGGTCCCAACATTTTCTAACAAAATAAGACACGTCAAAGAGTAGGCTAGGCTGATTAAGTCGTAAAGCATACTAGAAGGAAGATACTTTACATTTTCAAGTATTGGCGTCTCGTAGAGTTCAACAAACTTTTCTCTGAGTATCCTATTCATTTCGTCAACATCACATGCATGTGTCCAGTATGAATCATGGACTCCTGTGACCAAACATTGGTGCAGAACAGTTAAGAATAACAGAAAACAAATAGTGTGAATACAGTTATGTATATGAATTTATCTATGTTTTGTAATCAGTGAAAATGGATACAAGGAAAGCATCTACAAAACCTGCAAAATTCAAGCCTGCCTTCTTGCAAGCAACAGCAGTCATCATCATGTGGGAACCATCAAGTGAGTGAACAAAATTAGGAGGAAAAGCTGTCTTCTGACGCTTAACCATGACCTGCAATAACAAAAGAAATAAAAAGGAAAAAAAAGTGGTTGAGATTTTGGTACTTAGCTGAACGTTAATATTAAGGATAATGACATGAAGGAGCAGGCATGATTAACATTAATTATAACATGAACAGATTAATGACCCAGAAAACTCAATGATTTCTCCAAGGATTTCCTTTCCCTGTAGTTCAGCCAAATTTGTAGTTCTAAAAAAAAAACATAATGTGATGTGGTAAGATCCTAATAATCCTCCATACACCTTTTTATACTACAGCTATTCCGTACAATTAAAGCCTATAGTTATGTGCACTCCAATACAACTGTCAGTGTTGGAGTATCTAGAAGTTGGATTCATTTAATTCCTAGATTTAACAATAGGGAGGTACAGAGAATTTATTTCTTTTTCTTTTTATCAAATCCTCTAAGCCATAAATTGTTGTATGTAACTAAGATAGATCCAAAATGGGTCTAGGTTCCTAACAAGAAAATAGGAATTTGCTCCTCCCCTTTGGTAGATATATCCATATGTTACAAATCTTACCAGTAGGCAAGTTGAAGACATCCCATGGCCAAACCAACGCCATGACATCTCATCTTCATGCAAACACTACTCATACTTTAAGTTCATTGTAGTAGTCTAGAGCATAAAGATTTAAAATGCAGAAAACAGATAAAGAATTTAAGTCATTGAACTACCTTATCAGTTTCTCGTTGTAGGGTCAACACCTGAAGTGAAGTCTTAATCTGCATTTATGTCACATCAACATTTAACAATTGTCTGTTTTGAAATCATATATGATGGAATGTAGATATTGGAAATTTTTTGATGCTATATATTTCCAAGAAGGTTACCAGATGCCTGCCTAATTTGCGGTAGGGTTGCACAACGGGAAGTCCCAAAGGAGTATTCCACCGCACTGGATGATTCTCTGAAGCTATCACCTGTAAATATTTAATTATGGTCAGTAACTGACTGCAGAAGAATGTAACAGGATTAGTCTGAAAAATAAGATATAGAATGAGGGGGGATTTTAAGCAACAGATTCAATTCCCCAACCCCCCACCCCCAATACTGTTCCCTGCCAAGTCTCATAGTAACAACTAGTACGTGTAGTTTGTTCTTGCTATACAATCTTGACCATCAAGTGCATAGACCAAAAATAGATAAAGCACACCTTTGCACAGTCACCAAGCCAGATCATGATACTACGTGCAGATTCAAACATCTCTTCTAAGGCAGTCAAGGTGGTCTGATCGTGCAGTGAAATAGTCAGTACAGATTAATGTAAGCAGCCAAAATAATAACAAATAAATAAGTAAACAACACTTTATAAGTTGAAAACAATGCCACGAATGTTCCATGAAAAGACCTATGTAACCACCATCAGTCCATATGAAATAAAAGCCAACTCAGCAAAACCAAAGATCTCTCACATTTTGTTGTACTTACTTTAGCCGCATAACAAGATGCACTAAACAGCTCTCCACTGTTAGCAATGGCAGAACGTTCTTCCAGTCTCTTCTTGATCTGATCACGAGCACCAACATAAGTAACTCCATACACTCTTGTCATCACTGTCTGCTTCACAAGTTTCCTATCCACCTAAGGATATAGCCAAGGAAAATTATATCTCAGTGAGACAAAGCTGATGATATTTCATAAATCTAACCAATTGTTTCAATGATGACCAGGAATGGTGGAAAACCATTTATGGTTGTAAAAATTCAATCACATCAATACAGAAGTAACATTTCAAGCACACTCTGGTATCACCCAAAACTAATAAAAATGAGAAAGAAAATAAAAATAAACACAAGCACACACAAATTAATAAATGAATAACAAAAAAACCTGATTGATTAAAAGTCTAGCACGTAAGGCATCTGGTTCAGTAGCAGGATCCTTCAGTGCATCTCTCTGCATGATTTCAAGCACTCTGCATTGCACAACAATTATAATCCGAATTCATATTCTATTTAAGCAAAATTTACATGGTGCTGTACGAATCCTTGAATATAAGCAACCAGTGATGGAAAAGATGCAGAACCATGCAAATACTTACGTAACAATAAAAAATGAACCTGGATGCACAAATGAGTTGATACTGAATATACAAAGTTCCATAGCACCCCATCATACTTTTTGGAAAAGGAAGGCATAAAAAATGAAAATTTATCAGACCATAACTCACCTGGCAGCAATTTCTGAGTAGACATCCGCAGGCTTCTCTCCTGCAACAAGATTCACAGCAGTTGCTCCTAACTGAAATGATGAGGTGGCTTCATAAGAAATAGAAAAATAACGAAGCAGAAAAAATTACACAAGCTAGAAAATGGTAGTCTAAATAACACTCTTCTGCCAAGAGGATGAAACCCAAGCACTTTCTAGACATCAAAGAACTTCCATTGGTTTTTGTAAAATACAAAAAGCAATTTTAACTCAACATAATCTGGGCCAGAAACTCTTTCCACCAATCCAAAAAGCAGTGCTTGTTGACACTTGACACTTAAATCGTATATCATGAAAAAGGGGATTTTGTCCATACATATATTATTAAAGAACATAAGATCCCATATCTCCATCACCATTTGGAACAGTTGGCATCCCTCTCTGTGTACCTCTTTTCTTCATGATTCTAATGATTTTTATGTTTCTTTTTCCCACATAACTATTGCAAGATGAGATATTCTTTTTAGTTACCCTGGAATAGAAGAATAAACAGTGGCCCATTGTCATTGCAGTTTGAAGCAAGGACAGCCCTTTATTTGGTTTATTTGTTTTTCTTTTCCCCAAGAAGAATATACCCTTTGCTTATGGCAGAAACCAAACTATAACCTATAAGAGGTTTGTCCAATTTCTAAATGCTCTACCGTTTCCACCCTTTACATTTCTGTACAATAGAAGACTGTGAACCATGGTGATGAACTCAATCAACATGACAACATTTCTAAATGTTTTATATGAATTCTTTTGAGGAAATATTCTTTTTTTTTGTTAGTATGAAACAGGCAAGTTCATTTTCTCAATTTATAACAACACAAATAAGATCACAATTGATAGAGTTTACATGTACATCACAACACTCATGACTGAGAAGTTTGGTGAAGCTTACATGCACACACATATACAGGTACATACAGAGAGGCGGATAAAATGTGTTTTGATTTTTTTTTTTTTGATGGGTAAAAATGTGTTTTGATTATTACTTTTACCTTTTGTTTAATCATTTATTAATATTCTCGGATTTATTTAATCAAGTGTTCATGCTAACTAATACATTTTCTTCCATATTAATCATTTATTAATATTTATACTCAGATTTAATCAAGTGTTCATGCTAACTTATACATTTTCTTTCTACGCCGATGCTTAGTTGAACAAAATTTCCATGTCATCATGGTTAAAGTTGCCACTAATGTAGTCATTTTACAAGTGCTTAAAAACATATACCACCAACATGCATTACAGAGCTGCCAGAAATCAGTTGTTTATTGTTAATTAACGAATCCAAACTCTATGAATTCCAAGTATTTGGACAAAAAGGGCATAGTCATGCCCACCACCACAAAAAATAAATAAATAAATTGTTACTCCTACTCCTAATCATGCCCACTTATAGAATTTTCAAATCACTGGGAGTTAGTGAGATTATTCTTCTTTATGATGATATATATATATATACATACATTATTATTGCATACATTACATTTTTACTATAGGGCTATGTTTAGTTCCTAACCATTTAGGATTCTTTTTTCCTATCTCCTAGTCTCCACTGCACTTAACTTTGTTTCCTTTTTTGCCCTAACACTAGAGTATAAATATGTATATTTCCTCCTTTGTAAATTAATGAGAATCAAAGTATTCTGATACAACTCTCATAAAATTCAATGCCCTAATTCACGCTCACATTCCTTTTATATCTCCCCACCCCAAAACAAGAGACCCCAAAGTGCCCCCTACTTGCCCAACAGCTACCACGTACGCAGCTTCATTTTGGGGCATCACGAGCCTTGCATGCCTCCTCTTTCTTGTATAAGTGAGGTGTATGGGGGGTTTATCAATACCTCCTACCCTGAAAGCCACCTTGTCCTCAAGGTGAAAGGAGGGAAACGGATGTTGGACTGAGATATGGTTCATGGTCAGTTGAGGGGCAACTTATTTAATTAAGACTCTCAGCAAAGATCGTGAGCAAGGTTGTTAGTGAGACGATAGTCGCTGACTGCCAGTTCCAAGAAGAATCGCAAGTCCTCGGGATAGCCGATGGGCGTAGGGTAAGGGAAGGACGAACATTACCAACCGTTGGTCGAAGTTGAGAGACATGGAAGACAGGGTGAATAGTTGAGGATGCTGGTAGTTGTAGCTTATACGCAACGTTCCCCATCCGTTGGATGGCCTGGAAGAGTTCATAAAATCTTGGAGCCAATTTTTCATTAATTTGGCAAGCAAGAGATGAGTGCCTATAGGGGCGGAGTTTCAAATAAACCATATCTCCCACCTCAAAGGATATTTCACGACGATGAGGATCAGCGGCTGCCTTCATGCGTTGTTGGGCTCACACCAGTTGTTCGCGTAGAAGAGCTAATATGGCATCACGGTCTTGTAGCATTTTGTCCACTTCTGAATTTAGAACTGAGTTAGGGAGTCCCTTGAGGAGTGTCGGTGGGTCTTGGCCATAAACCACGTGAAAAGGAGTGGTATTTGTAGCTGAATGAAGGGAAGTGTTGTACCAATATTCTACCCATGGTAAAAACTTGGCCCAAGAACGCGGTTTGGAGCTCGCGAAATAGTGCAAGTAAGTTTTAATGCAACAGTTGACGATATTCGTTTGCTTGTCAGTTTGGGGGTGATAAGCAGTACTCATTTTAAGTGTCATACTCTAGTGCCTTATTTTTCTTTTAGTTTGGTATCTGTGAGCAAACTAACTCGAGCTCTAAGTGTTGTGTCTCATTCTTTCCTAATTTTTGTCTCTTCCAGGATCTTATGATGAAACAGATTATTAGTAGAGGACATGAGTCCGGGGGTCTCTACATTCTTGATCCTGCGATACCAAGACCTAATGCATGTTCTGGGATTACTACACTATTTGAGACTCATCGCAAATTGAGCCATCCCTCATCTTCCCCTATTGAAGAAATTGTGTCCCCAGTTTTCAAGCTTGTCGTCCTTAGATTGTGAGTCCTGTTAATTTGCAAAACATCATCGTCTTAGTTCTTGTCCTAGAGTTAATAAACGAGCTAGTGCTCCTTTTGAGTTAATCCATTCGGATGTGTGGGATCCATGTACAATTACATCCCTAACTAGGTTTTGATATTTTGTTACATTGACCGATGATTATTCGAAAACAACTTGGTAATATTTAACGAAACCGTTCAGAGTCATTTTCTCACTTTCGTGCCTTTAGTGTTGAAATTCACACTCAGTTTCATGTTTTTGTTCAAAATCTGAGAAGTGATAATGTTAAAGAATATTTGTCCAAACAATTTAAGCCATTCATGCTTCATAATGACATCATTAATCAGACATCTTGTGTTGATACTCATTCTCACAATGGAGTTGCTGAAAGAAAAAATAGACATCTTCTTGAAACCAGTCGGGCTCTATTGTTTCAAATGCACTTGCCCAAGCATTTTTGGGTTAATGTCGTTTCCACAACTTGTTTTTTTATTAATCGGATGCCTTCCTCTGTCTTGGATTGAGCCACTTCATTTCAAACCATCTTTCTCATAAATCTTTGTTTACCATTGAGCCTCGGGTATTTAGGTGTACTTGTTTTGTTCGGGATGTTCGTCCGCATGTGTCTAAAATTGATCCTAAGTCATTAAAGTGCATCTTCCCTTGGTTTACTCAAGTTCTGTAGGCTGGGCATAGTTTGTTATCATTCCTAGTCTCTCAGAGAGGGCACTTTAGTTTTTGGTGACGCCAATTCTTTCTTTATGAATACTTCTCAAGACCCAATCCACACTAATGCGGGAGGATGATGATTCGCTTCGGCTTATATTCTTTGCCCTCGCCGCACTCCTCGTCGTTCCTCCTCTGACAAAGCCTCCTATCACTCAGGTTTATGCTTGGCACCTACACCCACCAATCTTGAGCCCTCCACCAGCTACATCGACATCGAATCTAATTCTCAGAGATGATCTTCCTATTGCTCTTCGTAAAGGTAAACGTCAATGTACTCATCCAATCTCCTCATTTTGCTCTTATAACCATTTGTCATCTCATTCTTATTCGTTTATTGCATCCTTGGACTTTATTTCGTTGCTTAACAAGGTTTCTGAAGCCCTAGCTCATCCTTGTTAGCGTAGTGCAATGATAGAGGAGATGGATGCCTTGACTTACAATGGTACTTAGGACTTTGTGTGTTTACCTGCTAGGAAGAAAGTCATTGGTTGCTGGTGGGCGTTTATGGTGAAGGTTAATCCCGATTGATCGATTTCTAGGTTGAAGGCCTGCCTTGTTGCTAAAGGGTATGCCTAAACCTATGGGGTGAAATATTCTGATACTTTCTCCCCGGCTGTCAAGTTGACTCCTATTCAGCTGTTTATATCTCTAGCGACACTCATGGCTAGGATCTCCATCAACTTGAAATTAAAAAGGCCTTTCTTCATGGGGATCTTGCAGAAGAAGTTTATATGGAGCAACTTCTCGGGTTTGTTGCTCAGGAGGAGATTGGTAGAGTTTGTCGCCTCCGAAAATCATTATATGGCTTAAAGTGCATGGTTTGACAAATTTAGTGAAGTGGTAGAGAAATTTGGCATGCAAAAGAGTAAATCCGATCATTTTGTCTTTTACAGAAATTCTCAAGCAGGTATCATCTTGTTAGTTGTATATGTTGATGCTATTATCATTACTGGGAATGATATGGTAGGTATATCTTCACTCAAGTCCTTTCTTCATGGTCAATTCCACACAAAGGACTTAGGGATGCTAAAATACTTCTTGGGTGTTGAAGTTATGAGAAGCAAACGTGAAATCTTCTTATCTCAAAGGAAATATGTGTTGGATCTATTGTCTGAAATAGGAAAATTGGCAGCAAAGCCATGTCAATCCCCTATGGCACAAAGCCTACATCTTACTAGAAAATGCAAATTGTTTGAAGACCCTGAGAGATATAGAAGGTTGGTTGGGAAGCTGAACTACCTTACAGTAATACGTCTTTATATTGCATACTCTGTTAGTGTTGTAAGCCAATACATGTCCTCTCCAACAATTGATCATTGTGTGGTTGTAGAACAGATTCTATGTTACATGAAAGGAGCTCCGAGATATGGTATTTTATATAGTAATTATGGTCATAATAGAATTGAATGTTTCACGGATGCTGATTAGGCATGATCTAAGGAAGGCATGAGGTCCGCTTCGGGTTATTGTGTGTTTGTTGGGGGGAATCTAGTCTCATGGAAGAATAAGAAACAAATTATTGTCTTTTGCAAACAGATGTTTTATGTGTGAAGAGGAAGAGGAGACCATAGACCATCTTCTGATCCATTGCAAATTCGCTAAAATGTTATGGGATCTTTTTTTGTCAATCGTTTAGATTAGTCGGGTCTCTCCCACAATCGGTCCTTCTCACACTTTCCGGGTCCGGCAAGGAGCTATCAGGTAAAAAGCGCAGAAAATCTGGGTTTGCAGCCTCGTCAGGTATGTTCCTCGATTCTCCGGTGAGCCAGAATAGCCGGTGTTTGAGAACGAAGTCCCTCCGCCCCAAAGAATTAAAGTTAATTTTGTTTCCACTTCAGATCACTAGGCTAACTTTAGAGAGAATGTTGATTATACACACTCTCATTATAGGACTTTTTTACTTGGTCAGAGAATTTTTGTGTTTCGTCAGGTCACGATAGCTTTTGGTCCCTTCTCTTCTTTGTTCACGACCTGTGTACTCTAGGGTTCTTCCGTTATCTATATAAATTTGCTTTTTATCGATCAAACAAAAAAAAAAAGAAACAAATTATTGTCTCTCAATCTAGTATAAAGTCTGAATATAGAGCAATGACACAGTTTGAGAGTGAGATTATGTAGCTTCATCAACTGTTGGAGGAAGTCGGTATTAAAACCTCAGTCCTAGCAAAGCTCTGGTGTGACAACCAGGTTGCCCTCCATATTGCATCTAATCATGTTTTCCATAAATGAACTAAACACATAGAGATAGATTGTCAGTTTGTTCGTGAGAAAATACACTTCGGTTTGATTTCTACATGATATGTGAGACTGGAGAACAGTTAGGTGATATCTTTACAAAGGCCCTAAGCGGAGACCGGGTAACAAGTTGGGCATGATTAACATCTATGCTCCAACTTGAGAGAGAGTGTTATACTATGTATCATACTTTACATATTGGTTTGTATCTCATAAGAATACTTTACATATTAGTTTGTATCTCATTAGGATACTTTACTTGTAGGGTTGTAACCATTTAGGAAGAGTAGATTGTCTTACCTAATGTATAGTCTAACCTTCTTGTATATATATGTATGATGAATCAATGGAAAACACAAGGAATTCATGCCTCCAACTCTTCTCCTCTTGGTTTCTACAGAGATCTTTGGAGGAAGTTTATATGGAGCAATCTCCAAGGTTTGTAGCTCAAGGGGAGAATGGGAGAATTTGTCATCTTCGTAAATCATTATATGGTCTGAAACAAAGTCCTCTTGCATGATTTGGAATATTCAGTCAAGCAAATGAGAAGTTTGGCATGCGAAAAAGCAAATCTGATCACTATGTCTTCTACATAAATTTTGAAGCAGGTATCATCTTGTTAATTGTATATGTAGATGACATTGTTGTTGAGAATCATAGAGTATTCTTAGAACATCCTCTTATTTATTCCCTACCTTTCTTGTACAATATTTGTTCTTCCTTTTTGTACTTGATTTGTTTCCTTTTTTATGTCTTTCTAATGTATATAAGTAGGTAAGACCTGTACTGTTTAATTCATTCAATCAATAAGAAAATCATTATTTTCTTCTATTTCTTCACATGGAATCAGAGTCATGAAAGGCTCGAGTTAAGGTTTTTCCACGGTTCCAAATCGTGACCCGTCTAAGAATTAAACCTCGCACTCGGCCACCCGTCTTCATCTTTGGAATCCTCTTGCCGTCCTTCGGATCACCTCGGTTGTTGGAAAAAAAGGGTGCTGGTGACACTTGTTTCAGGCAAGCGACCAGCCTTTGGAATTATCTCTGCACGATCTACTGCTTGGTGGAAAAATCTCCCGGTATAAAAAGAACTCTGAGCCCACACGTCACGGGTTTCGCTCTCATGACGATCCTGCAACGCCCGGCCGCGATTCTGAAAGTCTCCGACCATCCTTCTCCCAGTTAGTGCGTCTCTTCCTACTTGATCCACCTAGCCTTGGTTTCTCATTGAGGCCACACATGCAGGTTTTTTCCTCTTTTCTCTCCTCTGGTTATGAAATCTAGATTTACGCATATTTCATGGCCTACCTCTTTGCTCTGATTGCATGGTCTCTATTTTTTGAGCCTGACACCTCCATTGGCTTTTCTCACCTTCGCAGCTGCATTTTTCTGCCTTGGTACTTGGTCTCCTTGCTGATTTTGTCAATTTTTCCACTATGATTGACAAAGCTCCAAGCTTTTCTTCGTTTATGTCTAGAACTCCCCATGATAGTGTCTGATCATTTCAGGGAAATGATAAGCATGATCCTGGGCGATTCTATTACATTTATGGTTTGTAGAAATGGTGTTGAAAACCATCAACCTCTACGAATCTAGGTTCTTGATAGCGATCCTTAGTGGCGAAAACATGGCGCTTTACTCGCGCGCATTCTCTGATAATCCATAGGAGCCCCAAGAAACCTTGACAACCTTGAGAGATTATTAGACTTTGTCAACCCTCTTTGGACCTGACAAATAGATTTATATACCCGATGATATTCCAACGCCTCTATAGTATCATCCTCTCAGTTGATAGTCTAGAAGCTGACTAGTATAGAATTATCTTCTCCTTTTGTTAGGCGAATGTTGTATTGAAAAAGCAGTGGCTCTTATCACATCTGCCCAGTCAACGATGTAGACCTGCCCATCACGACATGGATCAAATATTTATGATCCTTACTCTTATTAAACTTAGCCTGGTTTGACAATATCGAAGCAGAGATCACTTACCCAGCTCCACCATCAGGCCTTTGATGGCGTTTTGCTCGATTCTTTGTGCCATTCATCACTGCTGGCTTTCGGTCTTGGCACTCGGGGCTTCCCCCGGTTACCTCGGTGATGCTTACCCCATCTAACCCTCACGGTGATTCCCCGAGTATTCGTGGTGGCCACCGAGGAAGAGGCCAGCGACCTTATTGTACCTAAGGTGTCATTCAGGTCGCCATTGAGGCCAGTATTATCAATTACATGGTCATCAGCCTCGCCTTTGCGCTCGTGGCGCGGTCTTCCTGACCGCCTCCACCTCAGTAGAGGATCGGCCTCGCCTCGTCTGGGGAAGTGGCTCTTTTTGGTGAATATGAGGAGATTTTTGCCCTGCTCATGCGTGAATGCGCCTCCCCGCTGCTTCTATTGCCCCAAACCAGGTAACTCTGCGCCTATCTTACACCTCTCTTGTGTGGTTCTGATTCAGTTTGCTCCCGATCATCTGTCTGGTAATAAGGATCTCTTCTCTTCCCTTACTATCACTTCACCCTTACCTATGATTATTTTGGTTAATGGGACTCAAACCATGGCCAAAGGCATCGGGTCTGCATGTTCCCTCCCATCTTTACCTCTTACTTATGTTCTCTATGTCCCTAATTCTCCATTTAATCTTATCTCTATCGTGAATTAATCCGCTGACCTTAATTATTGATTACAGCTACTCACTCCTTGCATCACCTTGCATAATGTCAATGCGGAGAGGATGATTAGCATAGGGCGTGAGTCTCGAGGCGCTATATGATTACCCCGTCTTCCTGACACACTTGACGGATAGACCTCTTCACCATCCATCATCGTCTCGATCCATCAGTACATTTCCGAAACTCGAAGATGGTTTCTCGCATTGACTTATCTTCAGCAGAGTGAGTCGTAGCCGACAGGAAACATACCGTGTTTCGGCAGGAATGAAACATACTCGTGCGTCTTTCCTTGGTTATTCAGCCTTGATGAGGTTCTTGTTCTTTATTCTCTCGATGCACATCGATACTTCATTCCAGCTAATAACTGCCTTTTTAACATCTCGTTTCTCGTTAGGCCTTATGTCAAGGGTCCCAGCTACTCCCCTCGTCACATTCTGAGGTTTATACTCATCGTTCGCGTGACACCCAGGGCCTCGATGATTCATCCTATGGCACCCTCCTCCTGTTGATCTTGCCATCTCAGTTGATCGTCCATCGCCGTTCAGAAGAATTACTCCTTCCTCGTAATCCCAATCCGTTATACTTTCATGTCTTATCATCGTTTATCTTCACAGTTAATACTTTTATTTCCACCTTGCCTTTGTTTCTCTTCACGACAAGCATCCGTGGGGCCTCTCTAGTCGAAGTAGGAAGCAGACAATAGTTGGAAAAGAAATGGCCTTTGCATTCTCTTGGCACATGGGACTGGTCCCTTACCTCTTGTGAGTCCCATTGGTTGTCGTTAGGTTTATCACTGTAAAAGATTGGTCGGATGGCCGGGTGGATCGTCTTAAAACGTTTGATTGCGAAATTTATGCTCGGATATATGAAGCCCGATTACTATGACACTTTTTCTCCTTGTTGCCGAGGTAAACCAGTTAGTCTTCTCTTATCTATGGGCTATGAGCTCCCAGCTTTGTGTATCGGTGGACATGAGAATATATGTCTCCATGGCGACCTCGGCGGAGGCAGCATATGGAGCAACCTTTGAATTTGTTGCTAAGGAGGAGTCTGGTTAGTATGAGTTTGGTTAGTATGCAGACTACGTCGTTCCTTATATGGCATATAGCGGTCACGAGCTGGTTGGCCATTTGGGACATTAGTGCGAGTTCGGTATGGCTCGGGAGTATACGAACCGCTCTACGTATTGTCATCATACATCATCGAGGTGATGCATCTATTTGATTGTTTTATGTGGGCGATATTGTTATATGACGGTGATCGGGATGGTGATGAGCTTAAACAACATCTTGACCCTTTCGAGACAAAGACTTAGGGGCTTCAGAGTACTTTATAGAGATTGAGATGGCTCCCGGTCCCAGTGCAGTGTGGTTATGTCTGGAAGGAAGTGTCTTGGATATATTGGAGGAAGCTAGTGCATTGGGTATGTGGCTTTATATACTATAGACACTCTATGGATGGGAATGTCAAGCTTGTCCTGAGGCGGGAGCTCCCTGACGAGATCGAGGAGATATCGACCACAGTGGGAAGATAAATTACCTCACCGTCACGGAGCCGGACATTTCTTTTCCTATGAAGTGTAGTTAGTCGATTCATGCGGTCACCATGTGATGCCACTAGGATCTTTGTGATTTGTATCTCCGTTATATCAAAAGGAACATCGGGCCGTGTGGGGTGTTATATGAAAACGTAGGTCACACTCAGATTGTCGGGATATCAGGATGCGATCGGGTGCTTTCGCCTTACGTACGTAGACGTTCCACTTCAAGATATTGTGTATTTATTAGAGACAATTTAATATCCTGGAAAAGTAAGAAACATGATATAGTGGCCAGGTCTAGTGCTGAAGTTGAGTATCGAGCTATGGTTTTAGCAACTTGTGAACTTATATGGCTCAAACAGCTTTTTCATGAGCTAAGATTTGAGAAGGATGGCCAAATGACGCTTATGTGTGATAACCTAGCGACCCTACACATTGCTTCTAACCCAGTTTTTCATGAGAGGACCAAACATATTGAAGTGGACTATCACTTCATTCGAAAGAAGATTACCTCAGGATGCATGACTACTAGTTTCGTCAACTTGAGTGACCAACTAACAAACATTTTCATTAAATCTTTCCAAGGTCCAAGGATTCAGTTCATTTGTAACAAGCTTGGTGCATATAACCTATATGCTCCAGCTTGAGGGAGAGTGTTGAGAATCATAGGATATTCTTAGAATATCCTTTGATTTATTCCCTGCCTTTCTTGTACATTATTTGTTCTTCCTTTTTGTACCTGATTTGTTTCCTTTTTATGTCTTCTTGATGTATATAAGTAAGTAGGACTTGTACTGTTTAATTCATTCAATCAATAAGAAAAGCATCCTTTTTTATATTTCTTCACAATTGTCATTACTAGAAGTGATATGGCATGTATATCATCACTTAAGTCCTTTCTTCATAGTCAAATCCACACATCTATTCTAGCATGATTAACATCTATGCTCCAACATAATGGGGAGTGTTATAGCATATAAATACTTTACTTAAAGGATTTTTAACTAATTAGGAATGGTAGATTGGCTTCCCTATTGTGTATACTCCTACTCTTGTACATTGAATCAATGAAAAATATAAGGAATTCATTCTCAAATTCTTCCCATCTAGTTTTCTGCGTAAATAAATAAATAATAAAGAAACAAAATTAAAAACAAATAAATAAAATCGTTGTCAAAATTCCCAAAAAACTGATTAAAAAAAAAGTTGGTCAAAATACTGTAATCTGAATTTTGAACTGCAGCTGACATCTTAAACTTTCAGTTTTTTTTTTTTTTTTTGATACATATCTTAAACTTCCAAATTTTAGAATTTAACTTCCTCTACCAAAGCCTCAAAAAGCAAGAACAGAAATTGATTGGATATCTTTAGAAGGGAATCCAACTCAAGCAATCAATATTAAGCACTCCCCAACATACAGGAACAAAGTTAAAGGATAATGAAAAGACAAGTTAAGCCGTAAGTGTTAAGGTCAGCAAATCAAAAGGACACATCAAGTAGCTTGCATTCTAAGCAGTACATGGAGGGAGAAACACCAGCAGACCAGAAACTCCAGAAGCTTTGCCTCTTGCAAAGTGTGTTTGACTTTGTTTTAGGAAGGGGTTTCTTTCCTGGGTTTCAGTTTCCTCTTCTGCAGGTCCGTCAGTGGAAAAATCCGTATCCTTTTACCATCTTTTCTTAACAAAGTTCTTTTTTTCTATCAACAAGGCAGAATATCAAAGCAGAGACAATTTTAGCCTCAAAGCATAACATGATGAAGAACCATGCCTAAATAATCAAAAACCATACTTCCATATCACATAATATGAACTCCATGACAGTCAACCAAAAGCAGAAAATCACATTACCTTGTCTCTTCCAAGGGCAGCATAGTGTTGTAAGCCATTGCACGAACCATCCTTATAAAAGAAAAGAACAATACAATCTCAAATTAAGTTTTGGACAAAGAAATGACCTTAATCCCAGCATTTAATATGAAAACACAAGTAAAGCCTGGAAAATGAAACTTAGCCTCTCAATCCTACTACAGCATGATAGTGCACAAACCAAACAGGGCTGTGAAAGAAGTGGCGGTACCATCATTTCTCCTCCATATAATGGGATACCAAATGGGTACTCTGAAGGATATGAACAATCATGTGACTGCCATTTTGCAAGTGTAAATGCAGAAGAGCTAAATAGTTGCCTGGAGGAGTTTATAAAAAATACAGTAGGCAAACATGATATGTCTGCACCGAACAGAATTCCAATAAAAGCTAGCTTTGAGATTTCATTTTTGTTGTTGGGTTGGGTGGACTGGGGTAACGAGGAGGTCGAATTAATTTAATTTCACTCAGTAAAAATTTTTCAGTTTGAATGTGATCTTACTGAGAATGAAGTACCTGGTGGACAGGCATGTGTGAAATTGTACTCTCGGGAGAGGAGCTTCTTAATGCTTCTGAAAGATTAACACATGCCGCCAAGCATTGGAAAGGATCCTCAGCAGACAACCACCAGCATCTTCCTTCCAGAGGTCTGTCTGCAGAATCAAAGATATCTTCCAAATGATTCTCAGTAAATGCTACCCGACCCTCATATGATAACTTGTCCACTCCACCAGCATATAAATTTGCTAAATGTATCTTCAGCCAACGTAAGCCTGACTTCCCAAGAGGGCGTCCCTCTGCAAACTCCAGGACACCTCGGCACAAATCAGACCCAAGATGGTTTAAATATGGATGCATGGGGTAGGCACGACCTCGAAAATCAAGGTTGTGGGGATAGAAGAAGCCATCTTCATCCTTGATCTTTCGAGCCACCTGCTCCCATTTGAAATAGCATCAATACACCAATTATCAGAGTATTCAACAGCACCATAAAATTAATAAAGCAAATGCCACCTTAGAGTTTAAGGTTCTATGTAACAACAGCAGATTACTTTCTCACTATTTTCCTTTTTCACAGCTTTGACTTTCCACTTCCATTTCTTGATTTCTACTTCATCTTCTGTGTCTGGTTTCTCTGGTAGAGGAATCTGTCATACCCAAGTATACATAAATAAATAATTCAAAATAAAACCAGGAGCATGGAGCTGAATTGGACATTTATTCGAGTATCGAACTTCCATAGATGTTTTCCTTTTCCATAAAAGAAAACAATAATACTTGGAAAATAAGGAAAATAAGGCTTTTAAAATGCAACTCACATCTTCACGGTCAACTAAATCAGCAAGACGGCCTCCACTAGCCCATATTCTGTCTATGACACCAAGTACCCTTTTATTTATTCTCCATTTAGTATTGCCAAGGGTGTTAAGGGCCTGATTCACAGAACAAACACACCATTGTTACAATATGCAAAATGGTAAAGTGTTCCATTCAAACAGGCAAGATTTGTTGTGCCAGTTCCTCAAAGGTTGTTACTGAGGCGCACCATGAACTTCAGTACAGCATATTGAAGGAGATAAAGAAAGATATCATGAGATTCTCAAACCTCAAATGCAGGTTCCAATGCCTGCCTTGGAGCCCTCTTAATTGCTTCACGTTGCTGTCTTGCTCCATGAATGCGCATGACATATGATGGTAAGAACAAGTGCGCTCCTTTGTCATACCTGTCAAGATATAGAAAATTGACCAAATGTGAAAAATAGACACAGGATATCTAGAGGGGCATAGTTAGGCAGTCAACTGAACATGTTTGGGCTTAAGGCTTATAATTTAGAGTTTAGGTCTTCACATAATTCTGTTGACTCAGAAGATTAGTCCCAGCTAAAACCATACTGAATCTCCTAGCCTTCCACCTGGCACTTTTGTAATTTCAGCACAAGTGAGATTCTTTTCATGCCCTTCCTTTCAACCTTTTTACCTGGCCTTAGGATAGCACCAGTAGCTTAAACCTTTGCATTCTAGGAGCAGCCAACCCCCAAGGACCTCAGCTTATCGGCTAGAGTTGCCCATCCACCAATAATCCTTTTTTTAATAAATAAAAGAAATTGTATTAGAAAGGTGCTAAAATAGCGGCTTGGAAATTACTAAAAGAGGGGAACACTGCCACCCAAAACTGCAAAAAAAACAGCTATGCTTTACAAGACCAACCCCAACTCATTTACAATCTACCTAATCAATAAACCCAGCTATATTTGAAGGCTAATTTGGTAGTCTTTTTGGTTTATGACCAAAGAAGCAAAAAAAAAAGAAAAAAAAGAAGAGGTTTTCTCCCTCTTAATAGAAAAACTCTCATCATTAAAAACAATCCTATTCCTAGCCTTTTTCACACCATCCAAAATAAGCATAAAGGTCCCGTTAGCCACACCTTTTTTCCTTTTTTACCTATCAAAAAACCTTTCCAACTCAACATGGGACCCTCCAATAATCCCTTTTCTTCCAAGGAAGACGATGCAAAATCTCTTTGACTCCAAATCCATAACATAATAGAGAATAAAACTTCTTGCTCCATTGTTGCATCTTTCCAACTGATACTTCCTCCCTTCATCCTCCCATCTACAAGCAAAACTCCATAAACTTCCCCCCGCAACATTCCTCCACCGCTAAAGCAAATACTCTAAGCTTTTTCCCCTAAACTGAATCCATGAAGAGCAGCCCTTGCTCCTCTCCAAGATATCTCCCTTCAACTTCCCTCCCGCTGCGTCCACTGAAATCTCAAGCAACCTGGATTCCATGGCAAACCAACACATTCCTCCTCTCATCTCAAAACCCTAAAAATTCCATCTGAATTGCCAGGTATGCCTTACAATTCTCAAAGATGAGACTCCATTGTTTTTTTCTAAGTGAGATTCCCATAGAATTTAGTGTAATTCTAAGGTTCTATCTCTTCTTCAACATCTTTCTTTTTTATTTTTTTATTTTACTTTTCTCCATTACCATGATCTTCAAACCCTCATTCCTCTCATTGAACACTAAAAGATTGAAACCCTTTTTTACAGGGCCTAAAAGATTGAAACCTAAGCTCGCTTGCTTATTATTGACAACCATTTTAGGGTTGTCTTACATCAAATGGATGTGGCTCTTCAGAGGGAATCAAGTGATTTAAATCAAGTCAAAGGTGCTAAAAGGATGAGGGGAGAGAGACAGAGAGAGCAAACAAAATTACATTAAATTAATGAGAAAGTACATATACTTGTAAATTTAACAAAGAACATGACCCTAGATGAAGCTCAATGGAAGACAAAGAAAACGTAGCCACCCCTTAAATCATTGAGATTTAGGCTTTGTTAACCACGAAGAGCATTAGCAGTCATAAACTAGTTCCATTTCAAATCCCAACTGCAAATCAAATCACATTTCAAAACCCCACCTACCTACATGCATGCATACAAAACAAACACCACCCACCAAATTCTTTTCTTTTATATAGGTAAAAGGCAACTGCACCAACCACCAAACTCTTTCTCCCTTTCAAATTAAAAAGAAACAGGAAACAAAGGAAATCTTGTGTGATTATCAACAAAGGATGATAAAGCAATCAGAGAGAGATAAGGAAACTACATTAAAGCATTGAGAAAATAAATGATCGTTCTTAATTTAACAAAGACATTTTACCCACCCCCCACAAAATTGAGATTTAAAGTTCTATTAACCCTTAAAACTGGTTACAATTATTGGATAACTTCAATTGTAAACCCCAACTGCAAACCAAGCCACACCCCTAAATCCCACCCGACCCCATGACTATGTTATTATCAACCAGTACATATTCTTTTAGAAAATAAAATGCTACTGTGTAGAACTAAATTTTCTCTTTGTTCTGTGTGGATTGGGAATTCCCTCACAGGGTTAGAGATGGTTCTCCTTAGTTGCATGGTTTTTTTTATTTTTTGATAGATAGTTGCATGGTTCATTGTTGGAACCATCCGTGGAGCTATTTTAGAGAATGATTACACTGTGATCTCTTACATTAAATGAGTTCAATAGGAGAACATTTGAAGGATTGGAACATGAATGGTCTCACAGGGAAATGGGATTTCATCTGCTGCCCTATATGGACTTTATAGAGAATGTTCGGTTGGCTAGATTAGCAGTGCTGTAAGCATGTTTTCATAAGCACTACTTGTACTCATCTTGAGTAACAGGATGCAGCCTTTCTTTTATTTAGGGCCCATTTAACACACTGATTTATTGTTCATCACATAAAAAGAATCTAGCCATTTAATTAAACAGAAAATTAGAAAGAATTGGAATAATTGATAGCAGAAACCAGGAATACGTACCCTGTCCAGTTTAGTGGAGGCACCAACATTGGCATATAAGGAATAACCATGTGCCTAGCCTGTTTTGACAGAAAAATTAGAACCATCCTTGCCTGAACCTCAAATTCCAGAGACTTACATACCCTAGTAAACACACACATGCAGGGAACACCAAAAAAAATATGCAAAACAAGATATCCTGAAAACTTTGTATTGACTCACAGTTTTTTCTAACCCTTTGCGAACTAGTGGGTCGCATTCTATTACTCCATATCTCCTGGTGCCTTTCCTGTTGTAAGAGAAAAATAAAAAACAGTTATATTGTAGAGAGAGGTGGCACACATGGTGTGGGGAGGAGTGGCCTGGGGCAGGGACGAAATTTAAATTGGAACAACTACTCACTGTGCTTCTTTTGTAACAGTTTTGAGGGTGTGAACAAATGCAGGACGAATATCAGGCGGCCCACCCCCTAACTGATCAGCTGGAGGTTGAATGTAGGCTGTTTCTATTAATAGCTCAATCAATCGAGCACCAACCTGAAAAGCAATTCAGGTTGTGGCCATCCAACATAAGTAATTATGACAACACCATAGATAGCAAGAAGAAAAAATAACGAAGTAAAAATAACAACACAGAAGAAGAAGAAGAAGATTATCAAGGCCCTCAGGCATAAGTAACAATAACAATGATTGGGAAGATGCCGATGTGCGACTCATTTCCCTCTTTGTGTGTTATTGTTGAGTCAAAGGACGCATGGGTGAAAGATTATTGGAGCGGACCTACAGATGGAGAGGAGTGGAACCCTCTTTTCACAAGACTCTTCAATGATTGGGAAGTAGAGGAGGTTCAAAGGCTTCTTTTTCAGCTTGGTTCAAAAGCTGTGATAGAAGGGAGGGAAGATGGGCTTTCTTAGATAGAATCAAAAGATGGTTTGTTCTCTGTTAAGTTGTTGTATAAGGCTTTGCAACCTAGATCCCTTGAGCATTTTCCTTGGAAGATAGTTTGGAAATCCGGAGTGCAACCGAAGATTTGGGAAGCAATTTGGGGAAAGATCTTAACTTTGGATCAACTTCAAAAAAAAGGGGATTCACCTTGCAAATAGGTTCTATCTTTGTCTTGAGCATGAGGAAACTGTTGACCATTTTCTCATCCATTGTAGCATGATGAGGTCCTTGTGGGAGCTCATGTTCTCTCTTTTCGGGACTACTTGGGTGAACCCCCTCTCCCTTAGAGATACACTTTTGAGTTGGAAAGGTGTTAGGATCGGCAAAAGGTGGAAAAAGGTTTGGCAAGAAAGCCTTTTTTGTTTATTTTGGACAATGTGGAGAGCGAGGAATAGCATTTCTTTTAAGGATGAGGAATTTTCTCTTCAACGGCTAAAGAGTTCTTTTGTTTCCCTTTTGTGGTCGGAGACCAAGTTGTCTATAATTGATGGGCCTTCGACTTTAATAGGTTTCATTGATTGGGTGGGATGTAAGTGAGGGTTGGGATTCTTTTTGTATATCCTACCTGTTTTGTGCAGTTTGTGGGGGCTTGTTTTTTCCTTTTCTTGTAATTTCTAAGCCGCTTCTTTAGTGCCTTTTTAATACACATTTACACTTTTACTTATTAAAAAAGAAGTAACAATAACAATATTTAGAAAGAGATGATTTGCCTATCAAAAATATATATATAGAAAAAGATGATGGTGATGATGATGATGAGCAGATAACAACATGCAGAAAAATATTACAATCATGGTGATGATCATGAGCAGATAACAACAAACGGAATAGATTGCAATAAGGATGATGATAATGAGCAGTACAGCAGTGAACCAGGAGATTTCCATTTAAAACAACAATAGACTATGCTAACCTTAACATGAGCATCTTGGCCCCAAGGTTTTGAGTTATCTTGCCCTTTCACTATTTGCCTCACTTGCTGCAGCTTTTGCTTTTTAATCAACATAGAAACCTTTTTCCGCAGTTTCTCTTGTTCCTTTGTCACAGGATCTGACCCACCATCAGGACTGTTGCTGGATGCATTCTTTTTCTTGGTCTTCTCCATAAACCTCAGTATCCTTGCCTGATCCACAATAAGATATGATAATAATGCCCTCAGTCAACAAAGGTAGCAGTTTGTTTAACATATGATGCATACATTAGTTCATGATATTATGCCTAAAACAAGCAGATTTGATCAGTTAATTTTGATGAGAAGTGGACGAGAAACTGTAGAACCTTACAACTTACCAACCTAGTGACATTCTTTATCAAGTATTCATATGCCAGTAATGGGAATAATTACTTCAAGTATGAATATCTCTCATTCGATCAGGCAGAAAAACAAACATATTCTGAAATACGAATATCTTAATTAATTGTACTTCTGCATAGATGTTTGATATTGAATGGATGTCCACGTCTATGGTTTATTAAGAAACAGCATCACCAGGAGAGAAACAACATTAAATTACCGAAACAGAAAGAAAAAGAAAACAAAATTTAAAACCTCAATTCTACATTGTTTAAAAGTTTACGTTATCTAAATGATTGGAATTAAATGTGCTGGAGATATCCAATTTCTTAGAGAGAGGGAGAGAGAGATACCATCAAGATCTTGATACTAACAGGAATGTCAAAAAGAAAAATCCAAGCAATCCAAAAAATTGAAATTTTGGATCTATGTGCAAAGGATCAAACCGAAAAAAGGAGAAGTATTTTGTTTCAGTTCAAAACATATTAACATATGGTATGATAGGTACTATAAATTTAGCAATCTGTTGAAAGCACCTTCAAATCTGTCAATTATATTTTCGATGGATTGTGTTGAAGAATACAAAGTTACCTATGGGATTGTGCTTTTGTAAACAAAGTTACAGCCAAGAAGACATGAACTGAACAGAAGAAACGAACATGAACAGGAAAAACAAACAAGGAACTCTAGCTGACTTCTCAATCCCTAGAAGCATCCAAACTATTACCTTCTCACATGTGCTAAAACAGGACTTTCATGAGAAGCAACATTTACTTACCCTCATAGTAAGCTCTTCCTATCAATAACCTTACTTCTATGTAGAAGATCCAAACACACATTGAAGCTCTTATTGCGCAAAACAAAGAGTTTTTGGCTTCCAAAAAGACAACTCATTGCATTATATTATGAAATTCAAAAGAAAACGAGCATAGTTCTAAAAGGCACAAGGTGCACCTAGGTGCAAAAAATCTCCTATACCTAAGGCGCTAAGCGCAACATAAGGTGTGCGCCTGAGTAAAGTGAAATATGACCTTGAATGCATATCAATTTTATAAAATATGATTAAAAATCTAGTTTAATTGATAAAAAAAATGAGGTTTCTGAGATTTATAAAAGAAGCATTTAACAAAAAAGTAATGAAATTATAACAATTTCAATAAAAAAAAATAGAAATTCCAAGAATAAAAATATTTAAAAAGGAAAAGCAAAGTCTACAAGGTGCTGATCTTTAATAAGGCACATATCTTGGCAAGTGAGGCACAATAACTAGAGAGTTATTGCACTTTTTAAGACTATGAAACAAAGCAAATATAACTTTAAGTAAGAAAACCAAATCCCAATTATGCGAATAGTTAAATTTTTCATATACGTCCAAGTGCCCATATCCATTGTAAAAGATCCTCTTTCAACCAACTTTTTTTTTTTTTTTGATCGGTAAAAAGCAGTATATAGATTAAAAAGAGCACAAGGTGCTCAAAGAGAACACAAGAAGGTAACAGAGAGAAACCAACTTCCTCTCACCTATACCCGTCAAGTCAAAAAACCCCGCAGCCATTTAAGTTATCAACGCATACAACTTGGCCCGGCAAGAAAACAAAAAATGATTTCATCACGGCGAGCGGAGGGACCTCATTCTCGAACACACCCTTCCCTTTTTGCATCCACGGCGTGAGGAAAATACAAGGGGCCGCCATCAAACTCTCTTAGTTTTTTCCGACACTAGCACCTTCTTGAGCTAGGGAGTAGTTGACCCGAGCCGTCTGAGGGGAAACGCCCGGCTAAAATCGTGTGTGGCGAGATCCCATGGCATCTTGGCTCGAACAATGGATAAGCAAATGGTGTTGTTTCACTCATTCTCTTCACATAAAGCGCACTGTTTCTTGAGGGGATCCCCTTCCTCTTTTAGGCCCCGGTCAGCGTAAAGCACCTTACCCACTGCGGAAGCTTCCCGAGCAAAAACCACAGTTTGGGGGAGCGATTGGGTTCGAATGGATGCGAGGAAGTCGGTAGGAAGAATCTGCCAGCTTAGATCGTAAGACTAAGCGAAAAGCCATTAGTCTTAGACTCCTTCAATAACAATCGGTCCTCTTGAAAGGGCCTAACTTTTTTGTTGACCAGGAAGTGAAGGAACCTTTCTACCTCTTCCATCTCCCAATCATTAAAAGGTCTAAGAAAGACTGGGGACCATCCCCCCTCCTCCCTTGAGGAATCCCAAACATCTACCACCCTAGCATCTTTGTGAACTGCCAAGTTAAACAAAGTGGGAAATTCATTCTCATAACACGATCTCATTGCACGAGGGTCCTTCCAGCCAGTCTCCTGCCATTTCTAAAAGATGAAATGGTGTTTTGGGAAGAAGAATTAGCCATTCTTTCTAATGTCTTTCCATAGCCCGGTACCATATCCTCCTCACGATGTCCCTTATTCCATTTGACTTCCCTCACTTAGAACTTGGTGGCGATCACCATTCTCGGAGAGTCCCTCGTTAGCAAACCCTTGACCCACCACTTACAAAGTAATGCTTGATTCATCATGGAGAGGCCTCTCACCCCTAAGCCACCTCTATTTTTTTCTCGGCAAACAGTATTCCAGTTGACCAGGTGAGGTTTACGCTCTAAATTGCCGCCACCCCATAGAAAGTCTCTTTGAATCTTTTCCAGTCTAGACCAAACAATCCTTGGTATTCTAAATAGAGAGAGGAAGTAAATGGGTAGGCTAGGCAATTACTTGAATGAGAGATTAAGTCTCGTAAGCTTTGAGATATATTATGTCTTCACTAGAGAGGATGATCCTGTTCCTAAATCTTTCTTGATAGAGTCCCATATTCGACCTGTGAGGGCGCGAGGAAGGCCAAGTACTTAGTGGGGGAGGACCGCCTGACGAAGCTCATTGTAACTCCTCACATTGTCACCACACCCCGGAGGGATAATCTCACTCTTGAGCAGTTAATTTTCAACTGAGAAGGCTTGAGCCACATTAGGGTCCGTCACTCGAATGCATGTTGTTCGGCGTTGGCATCCTGAATGATAGTATCATCGATATAAAGGTGAGATATGACAATCTCCACATGCATCTAACTTCCCCCGAGACGCACCCGAAATAAATTGTCTTCCATAGCTCTCTTTATCTGATTTAAGGCTTCCATCCCGATAACAAGCGGGTAGGGCGAGAGGGAATCCTTGTCTCGAGGCCTCTGGAACTCGAAAGAACCGGAAGAGGGCAGCTAATCGGGGTGAGCGTTCTTTAATGGAAATGCTGATTAAATCAAATCCTAATCCATTTAGGACCCAGGCCCGTTCTCTCTGACATCTTGACAAAAAATTTTTGATGTGATCTCGCCTTTTCAATATCCAACACATAGGATCCACTTTCTCTTTCCCTCTAGAGTGAGTCCGATCATTCGCTATTAGCCGCAGTATGAGAATCCCATCTCCCGCCTACAAGCGCGTGCGAGGCGGGGAAATAGCCAAACTCATATGCACCCAATTCTATTGCTTGACACTTTCGATAAAATTTTATAAAGACTACCCCTTTAGCGTGGGTCTTAGGTCTTTAAGATCATGGCAGTTACCGCCCGCCGGGAACGAAACCCGAGAAAGTAGCATTGAGCTTTTCACGGCCCGATCATTACGGAAGAATTCCTAAAAAACCCAGACCTCCTCTTTGAGAAATCCAATTTGAAGACGAAAAGCTAATGGAAAGCCATCTGGACCTGGTGCTTTATCGTCATTAAGCTCAGAAATTGCTGCTAGAATTTCTTCCTCTGTGAACATTTCTTCGACTTAACCTGATGGTGCGATCAAATTGACATGGATCTGCAGGAGAGCCAAGCGCTTGATTGGTAGGAATGAAGGAGACTCGGTAGGCCTAACCGGGCCTTCTTTAATCTCGACCTCCTTAACGAGTTTACCATTGATTACGATGCTAGAGATAGAATTAGCCTCTATCTTGAATTTGCCATTCTGTGAAAGAATCCGGGTGTTTTACATCTCCTTCTTTGACCCAATTTCTCACGGATTCTGTCTCATGAAACCTTTTCGGATCAACCCTCCATAGTTTTCTCTAGCCTTCTCCTACTCTTACAGCACGTCGAGACGACTCCTTATCCTTTTCCCGCCGTCCCAGTGAGATATCCTACTTAAAGCCTCCTTTTTTTTATCTCATCTTAAAACCTCTTTATTCTGATTACTAAAATACCTTTAGATCTTTATTTAATAAAGATATAATATACAATAATTACAAGCTTTGCCACTTGACCTAGATCCACCAAATCTAATCATTCTCCTATATTCTAATCAGGGTGAGAGGTTTAATCAGATCACTATCTAACAACACGGGGCAATGGTCAGATACTGGTCTCGGGAGAGTTCTTTGAATCACATTGCTAAAGCGGCTTTTTGATCGGTGACACAAAATCTCGGTCGAGACATGTGGCTGATTACCATTGCCTCCCTCCGTATAAAGGGACCTCCCTTACGAGAGGGAGATCTCTAAGCTGGCTTCATTAACAAGCTTCCATTAAAGCGCCTCGCGTGGTTCTGACCTCTACAGTTTCTCATTGGGAAAAAAGCTACGTTGAAATCAGCGATACACGGGGCCCCTCCCACGAAGCCGCTGAAAGCCCCGGTTCTTCCCGAAACATTTTCCCTTTGCTTCTCTTCAGGACCATGAGCCCACACAGCCGAAGGCCGCGAAAAACCATCCTCCCATTTTGAGCGTACAAATTCTGAAAATGTGGCTATTTGAGCCTGCCCGATCGATTTTCTTGTATTCCAAAACCTGAGGATTCCCAGGCGGAGTTCCTCTGCCTCACGGCCTCACTCGGCCCGATCTTCCCACCTAGAGACTCTCTGAATGACGTAGAAACGGCTCTGAATCTTGGTTTCTTGCAAGCACCAAATCCACCCTGCGAGACACAATAAAGTTTCTAACCTTATTTCTCTTGTTACAGGTTGTTTGCTCCTCTAACATTCCATGATAACAGTTTTATCTTCATTTCAACTTTAACAAGAGATTCCCTCTGTCTCTTCCATCTCTATTCTGGCTCTTTCCATTGTAGTTTATAGTGCATTCCAACTTCCTGAGCTCCCTCTCACATCTTGTCTCTGTTGAGTTCCCCTTCCTCTTATCTTCTACCTGCTGCACCTCCATTTTTCGCATCAACTTCAGGATCTCCTCTTCAAAGCCCAGTTTGTGACCCACAGATATTCAACTAAATTTAAACGAGCAACTATCTTCTGGTCGTTATAACTTAGTACTCTGCACATACGATGTTTGCCTCCCCTTTCGAAGACCAGGTCCCCATATTTCTTAGTGCGTCCTCCATTAGAGCATTGGCTATCCCCTTCCCCCACTCTCTTCCATCCCTTGACACCACCCTCAATGGTTCCATATCCCCCAAAGATTCATGCTCATAGAGATCCCCACTCTTTCAACCAACTCCTCAACCTTATATCATAAAACATGAGAATTTAAAAGCAAATACATTTAGACACATACCATCACCAATGACCACATCCAAACTCATGTAACAAAAATCACCCAACCAAGTGAAGCTTCCTCTCATTTGCCAATGTCCCAAAAGAAAATCTTTTTGGGACCTTTTATCAAATCTCTACCTTCCTCTTTTTCTATTAATAAAAAAGGTAAAAAATGTATTAATAAGGGCTGCCAAAATACTATGGAATGATGAAGGAAAAGATGAAATACAATGGAGGCTCACCAAGGTGCTCTTCATTAGAGTATATGTTCAATTTCTTCCTTTTATCAGACAATAGCTTTTCCAAATCACCAACCTCCTCTCAAACCTCACCACAACAATGTTAATTGATTTTTCCTTATGGAGAAAAACCCAAACAAGACCTAGGTAGTCAAAGATGTGGGCAGAAACTTCACTTGTCAATAACAGTTTCCATGGAACCACTATAAGGGGGATCCTACACTAACACTAGAGGCATCACTTCTCAAACAATGGGACAGCTAAAGAAGGGCCCAGTAGAGCACCGGGCATGAGAGAGCTTGATTGTACGGCTCGATTTTTTTTATCGATGGTGTTGGCTTGACTCGATATAGGCCAACCTTTCCACTTTGAGAGTTGAAATCCATGCGGCGTTGTTAAATCTCAATGGGAATGGCTTCCGGGTCTGAAGGCTTCAGCGCGCGGTACAGCGGCTTCAGTTGGGACTTAGTTAAAGATGGATCATTTTGGATCTCTTCAGGGATTTTTTCATGAGAGGGAAAATTTGGGAAGGCCTAAATTACACCCTTCCCTTGTCTTAGTTGAAGATAGAAATGAAAAGGATTTGAAGGATTGTAGACCAATCAGCTTGGTTGGTAGTATATATAAACTGATTGCTAAGGTCCTTGCTAACGGGCTGAAAAAGGTTTTGAATGGTTTGGTTAACCCGGCTCAAAATGCTTTTGTGGAGGGTAGACAAATCCTGGATGCGTCCCTGATTGCCAATGAGGTTATTGACTTGATGCAAAAGAGGAAGGAAAGGGGGATCCTTTGTAAACTCGATATAGAGAAAGCGTATGACCAGATAAACTGGAACTTCATCTTGAAGGTGCTAAAAAAGATGGGTTTTGGGGATAAATGGGTGGGTTGGATAGAGTGGTGCATTTCTACTGCAACTTTCTCTGTTCTGGTTAATGGTAGCCCAGTTGGCTTTTTTGGGAGCTCGAGAGGGTTAAGGCCCGAGAGGGGACCCATTGCTCCTTGCGTATCTTTTGTTTTGGGCATGGAAGCTCTTTTCGTTATTAGTTGTCAGCCCATTGAAGGAGGCTTTATCTGCAGTATATGTTTAAGGGAGAGATAACACAGTAAAGCGAAATCACACACTTGCTCTTTGGATGTCTCTTGTCTTGTAAGGATCTTTGAGATGACACGCTTATGCTGGATTTTAGCTTGGTTTGAAGCGCTTTGAGGTTAAAGATCGAAATCTAGAGAAAAGCTCCTTCTTTACTTTTGTGGGTAGGGTTGATAATGAATGAAGCTTGCTTTTGAGCTAGGGTGCAAAATAGACAACATCACGAGTATCTGAGCTACCTCTAGGCGCAACATGGGAGGCTAGAGTGTGGGATGGAGTGGAAGAAGGTTTCATGACCAGTTGGCTCTTTGGAAAGAGACAATATATCTCTAAGGGGTGGAATACTCCTCTTATCGAGTGTCCTCTCGACATGCCCGCTGCTTATTGTCTCTCTTGGGATCCACACAAGAAAGTCAAGTTTAGACTAGAGAAAATTCGACGAGACTTCCTTTGGGGTGGGGCTCTTGGAGAGGAAAATCAGATTTGATAAATTGGGACTTTCCTGATCACATCGGAGTAAAGAGAAAGGTGGATTGGGTATTCACGTCTTACCAACTTTAATAGTGGCTCGTCAGAAATGGTGTCGAGACTTTCGACGGAAAGATAACCTCTATGTGGAGTGGAGTCATTATTTTGAAATATGGCTCGAGGACGGGGTCAAGCCCTCCTATTCCTAGCCACGATGCCACGGGGTTGGTCTTGGAAGGAAATTTAAAGAAGCTGTGAGTTCCTAGGGAAATCACCGCTCGCTGAAGATCGGGATCGTCCAAGGCAAGATTCTGGGAAGACTAGTGGTGTGGTGAAGTTCTATGCCTTCTTTTTCCCGCGCCGTATCATCTACAACCTCTAAAGGTGGCCAAGGTCATGAGTTGCGGCTTCGGGTCCTGAAATGACGGAACTTCGCCTGGGGAGGCACCTTTCATGATCGAGTTGGAGGAGGTAAGGTTTCTTGCTACAATTCTCGCAGTATTAATCCTAATCTAAGTGATAGAATTTGGTGGAAAAGGATAAAAATGGCAACATAAACTGTTTCAATTCCGTTAGAGGGCGGAAGCTCGCAATCGACGCCTTATAAAGATGTCATGGAACCCTACCGCTCCCACTAAGGTGGATTTTTGCTCGAAGCCTTAAGGGGCAAAGCATTTGACCATGGATCACCTTAAAAGAGAGGTTTCTCCCGGCCACAGTGTGTGCTTGTGGAAATGATGAAGAATCTTTAGAACACCCGCTATCCACTCGCCTCTGTTTGCATGTGGACCGCCATTTTCTGCCCCGAGGGGGTGGGTTTGCCTCTTTTCTCGGGAAAGACTTGATGCAGTCACGCGCTCCCCATGCGGAAAAGGATGCGGTTATGGAGAGCTGGTCCCTCTTGTTTGATTTGCATTATTCGAAAGAGAGGAATAGTACGTGGTTTGGAAGACGTAAGCCTTTCCAAGTCCGTATTGAAATCCCGCTTTTTATTTTCTTTCTTCGGGGCTAGCTTGGTGTTTGATGTGAACACCTTTGTTAGAGATATTTTCGATTCCCTAGCGCCGGCTTCTGAGGGTCATTTGTTTTTGCTTTTCTGCTCGTCATTTCTTTCGTTACTATTTCCTCTTGTATACGCCCTGTATACCCCTTGGGGTCTTTGCTCCTTTTTTGGTATTAATATACTTGTTTATCAATCAAAAAAAAAAAAAAAATGAACTAAGTCCAAGCCCTAGCTTAGGGAGTGAGAAGGGATTGCACCACAGAACTCAATCAGAATTGGGAATACCTATGCTCTATCACACATACAAATGTCTACAATTGACATCCTAACAACCACATCCTCCTTGATATGAACAGTCACGAAGATGTTAATAATTAGCACATCACTCTTAATTAAACTCGTAATTGAAGGAAACTGAGGCTGATCCTATGCCTATAAATTGAGCTGCCAGAGTTATATTCTAGGCCTCTTTTTACTTATCAAAAAAAATATATTCAAGGCCTTCTTTTTTAATCTTTTGTAGGAAAAAGAGAAAATAAATTAAAAGCACCATAAAGCAGGCCGTGGGCGCCCAAATGTACACATGAGACATGACGGATACAAAATACAGTGTTGTTGTGCCTGTTCCAAGCTCTGCCTCCAGAAAAGTGTACCAATGGAAGATTCCGAGTGAACCCTCCAGACCCCATTCTACAACCTAATGAATCGACCTATGATTTGGATGGCAGAAGAAATAATCTTTTCTGGAGTTTGTAGAGAATTTGGATTACTAGGGTAGTGAGGAATTTTTATTCTTTTGTATATTTTCACACTTTGTTTTCTTGGAATCTAACTTGCATGCCCTCCGAAGTATTCGGGCTCAGCTTTGTAACCGTCAAATTTCTTTTATTGTTCCATGAGGTAGATGGCCGTCATCAAAGAAGAAGAACAAAAACCACATAACAAAACAAAGAAAATGGAACAGGAACTAAATCTTAAAGATAAATATCTATTTAAAGAAATCCATTGGAGAGGTGGTTGTTGCAGGGCTAAGATTCCATTTTCTTGTGATGGATGAATAAAAAATAAGGGCTAATTAAAGCCTTCTTAAATCTTAACTGTTTCCCACCATAACTATCAAAGAAAACTGAATTGGATCCACCATATAGAGTGTAAATTATGGCCAAGCAGTGTATGAAATTTGCTCATATCGATGCCTAAGTCTTTTAACGATTACCATATTCTATTTCTTCGGCCAGAACAAATTTGCTGATAATTCTTTCAGAAGAATAAATTTGGTGACAAATTCTTTCAGCAACAATGAATTACCCAGACCAAGTTTCAGTTCTAAATGGAAGCCCAGAGTTATTTCTCCTTTTCACTAAATTGAATGTAACCCAGAAACAAAATAAATATAAACGGAAAAGAAAAAACACCTCTAAGCTTACCCACCTCATGTTCGATGGCTTCACCAATTTGGCAGGCTGCATGAACTACTCTAGCACCGCCACTGCCTCCCCCTGTCATCAACAACCCCATCAACTTATGCATTGTAATAACCGCCATCATACCCGCGGGTAATTGATCAAAATGAGGAGCATAGGCAGCCCGGTTCTTCCCTTGCCTGCACAACTCTTGATCAACAGCAATTACATCCCTCAACGGCTCGAACCATCCAAGGAATAAGGATTTTATGTATGGCAAATTAGGGGCGAGCTTTTGCTCACACATGTCCTCTAGAAGCTCTTGGTACTCTTTAGCTGCCTCTTCCCACGCCTCAGTCTCAATCTTTATTTGTCGCCTCCGCAGCACATTGTACTTGGCTTGCGACACACCACCAATCAATTTCGGCTGCTTTTCGATCTTGTCTCCCTTGATCAGTTCCTCCAGTAATTCTTGAACTTCATCCGCCCCCGACATATCTTCTTCTGAAGCAATGGCCTCTGCAGCACTCGCATAACCCTTCTGATAGCCGAACAAAGCGACAAAATTAACAGGCGCTTTCGTAACCCCGAAACTGGGTCTTCCTAATTCATCTTTCTGAGAAGATAGTACCCCAGTTTGCCGAAAACCAGCAGCTGGGAGGAAAGGTTTTACATGGTCTTGGGACTCAAAAGCTTTGGTTTTACCAGAGAAATGAAAACGACTGGTACAATCAGAAGGAGAAAAAGAAGAGGGCTGAGATGATAGTTGTAGCCTCCTCTTAAACACATGTTTTGCTAAATTCCTCCACATTCTCAGTGGTTTATTGTGATTAACTGATCACGGAAGATGAATAAGACAGCAGTTCAATGGTAGACATCAATTTTTTCTGGAATTTTCCGAGAATTTTTGAAGAGTTGAGGATCGAAAGATAAAAAGGGATACTTAATGACTGCAATTAAAAAAGGGAAGGTTTCGGGATCGACAGGAAGGGTTCCAAGCTCCAACAGGCAACAAGGACGGCGATGGAGCTGCCTTAAACCCTCCTTAAACCTAAGACTTCTCTCTATACTGACCCGCTTAATAGATCAAATTTCGGTTACGAGTACCCGGGTTTTGTAAAATAGGTCCATTAAAATAAATAAATGAATAATATTAAAATAAATAAAGAAAATTATTTCTAAAATTTTTTATTTTGAATACTTTTTAACTATTACAAGAATAATATTGCTATTATGAAAAAACAAAATAATGACTGTGTGGCTGATTTACTCAACTGATAGCTTAGTAGATGATAAAATAGTTTAATAGAAATCCAAGCATCCTTTTCCTTTTTTTTTTTTTTGAAAGAAAAAAATAAATTTTATTGATTCAAACTTTGAATATATTAATATTTCCAAGATATAAATTGCTAAAATCCATAAAAGAAAAGATGAAACAATATTGAAGTTAATAGCATAATAAATTGGTATAAAGCCTACAAATTTGATAAAATAGTGACTAGAATATCTACAGCTCTAGTTCTTTAACATATTAATGACTATAATTTAATATCTTCGACTAATCAAATTTGCTTTGCCTTTTCTGAATCACTCCCACACAAATAATGCGTCGTAGACAACAAAAAGCACCACACCGTAACAAATCAATAACAAACCAAACACCACAATAAGACAACAATAACACAAAAAAAAAAAAGACTTTATTAAGAGAGAGTGAAAAAAAGGTATAGTGAAGTGATTTCAAGCCAAAAATCACCCCTCCTTGCTTTAGGAAGACCGATGACTAAAGAAGAAAGAAGATAAAGTAGAGATTAAACTTTGTATCCAAGCATCTCTTTAATTTCAAACTATTGTAGTAAAAATATTTCTTTTTTGACATCTAATTACTTTACATTACAATGTTGTAGTATTATGTTCCTATCAAAACTCGTACCCAATCATTTCTTATGCCCTACCTAACCCTTAATCATTAAACTAGCCTTATAGACTTCTAGTACATGTAATGAATATCAATTTTTTTTGTCTGCCTGCTCATTTAATATATTAAATGATATTCTAAAGGAGTTTTGGACAAATATACTTTATTTAAAAAAAATTACTAAAATAAGTCGAAAATCAAAATAATGTTCAAACTAGTGCGTCTTAGCCATGTCAACATACACATTAGCAATGCCTCAGTCATTGATTGCGGCATTGTCATTTTTTTAAAGTTAATGTCGCAATCACTAATTGCAGCATTATTGTTTTAAAAACTAGGGTTTTTTCTTCTTCTCCTCCCCCTCCCCCCCATTTGCTCTTTCCTCCTTTCTCTCCTCCTTCGCTCCTCCTCACCTCCTCCTCTTCTCCGGCAACTGGTTTTGCTCTTAGTGATTGGTTTTGTTGTGTATTTTGAAATCCATCCTACCAGCTTCCCTATTTTGAGCTTTAGTACACTAAATTCCTCTTCCATAGCAGGTAACCTACTTCAGGTCATCGGTTGTGATGTTTTGGTTTATGCACTTCATTATTACCAATGCTTTACTCTTCAATTTCACCTTTGTGGAGTGGTGGTGGAGGCAAGGTAATATAACACACCCAATTAAATGGACATGTATTTATTTAGGAAACCACTTATTGCTAAATAAATCTTAAAGTTGCTCACACTCATTTTGTTCTCTTCCCCCTTACCTAAATTGCTTATGGGTGAAGTACGTGATTTGAGACATGATTTTTCTGATTTGGTTCAGTATATGGTAAAAATTTTCAAATTGTTTGGTTTCCTTCAAATTTCTTCAAAAATTAGGATATCTTGGTATTAAATAATTGATTAAGATAGTACCTACAGTTGGTTAAAGCGCTACTTCTACCTGAAAGGCAATTATTTTTCTCTAACATGCTCGAACTAAATATTCTCGTTTTTCAATTCTTCTTTTTGTTTTATTTGAATCGATAGCCTGAATAGATATTTTCCCTGTGGCTAGGAAAAGTATGCAAACTCTGTTTGGAAAAGGCATAGAAGGTATGAACTTTAAAAAAAAATTACAATGTTGTAGTCACCGAAGCTAAAATGAAGCTCATCTCCCAACCCAACATGTTTTTTATACATATTTTCATTATACCTCGAGATGCGGGCCCATCAATGGCCTAGAAAGCTAGGGGTTTTTTTCGAGTTCCCATAATGGAAAGAGAACCTCGCTTCACCGCGGCGAAGGTGGCTTTGTAGCAGCGAACTGAGCCTTTGATTTGGTATACGGTTGTGCGGCGAGGGGTCTTCACGACCAGCGGGTAAGTAACCCGCTTTGTGATGCTGCCTTTTCGTCATTTATGCTTCTGCTCTATTTTTCTGTCTTTTAGCTGCCCTTTTGATTCCAACATTGCCATATTCTGTAGAATAATATAATATGAGGGATTAGCGTAATATTAATGAAAAAGATCGTGAATCATGCATTTTAGAAATAAAAGAATTTCTCAGAAATTTTAAGCGAAATGCATGCATGATTCATCGATCCAACACCCCGAGCTTAGCTTCTTGCTTGTCCCAGTAAGAGAATAGACTCCCACACCAGGACACACAAGAATAATGTGAAACTATATGACGATATGGGCTAAGCACACATGACAACAGCAAGAAGGGGTCCATATTGGAACGCTCACTGCATCCGTGGACTACCTTACTGCTTAACTTCAAGAACTCAGACCGGAGTCGGTCTCAAGCTGACCGAAGTAGGGCCAACCCCATTTTAATGCTCAATAATTCTTTCCATGAGGCTAAGGCGACATGTGTGATCTCCCATGCATATTTGATCAGAGTACCCCCAAAATTAAATCTAATCCCGCCTATTGAATAGCTTAACACTCATGGACGAATCACACCAATTTATTCACTCACTACTCCTGGGTGGGGTTTACTCTAAGACCAATTCAGGAAGAGTATTAGTATCGGGAGATTTTGGGTGAGGGTTCCACATAGATCCATCGGGTGATCTCCCTCACCAGCCATGGTGGCACCGCATTCAGCCCCTAGAATCAATTCGAACACTCAACCAAACCCCGAGGTTCTAGATCAGATAGATCATCCAACCTCTGCTCCATGAAGTGCAAGGAAGTCGTAATGGCTCCTACGCCACTGTAGACATTAGGGCTTTGAAAAGCCCATCGGATTGTGCTCGAGATTCCGATTGGATGATCCCCATTGTTCTTATTATTATTATTATTATTTTTGGGGGCTTAAAGGCAATCCTCTTTTTTTAAGGTGTCCCATCACTTAGGTGGTTACTTCCTAAGGTTCGTAGGGACTCAGATGGTGAGTCCGTGAGTCAAAGCACACCTCGAAGACCACGCGGTGTGTGTGCGTATCAGCTTACTTTGGGAACTCCAGTTCTCGGGAGATTCCAAAAGGGGGCTAGGACATGGTTAGTCTCGACTTTACAATAACGCAATCCCAATCACAACAACCCTGAGTCCCTACTCGCTTTACGATTACTACAACTCCTTTTACTGACATCATGCTCAAAATTGGAAGTGTGGGTACTTAATACTAACTTCGAGGTCGGCCATATCGGGTGCATAGGAAACAACCTAGCACACGCCTAAAAAAAAAAAAAATGGACCTAACATGCAAAAATGGCAAAGATAAAATAAACCGGACCTAACATGTAAAAATAGCAACAATAACCCAAGTTAGAATAAAACTAAGTCATAATAGTAAAAATAAAATAAGTCACACTAATAGTCAAAATAAAACTAAGTCACACCCCATACACCCACACCCCCAAACTTGAAATAGATGCGCATCCCCAACGAAGTGAAAAAGAAAAAAAGGCAAGAAAAGGTAAAGAAATACGTCCTAAAAAAATATCACCCATGGTGAGGTGTCATGGTGGAATCACAAGCCGAGGAGCCGTCAAGTGGATCTGGGCCCCGGCTAGTTGATATCACCCATCCTACCAGATGAATCCATGTCCCGGCCTGGGTGGCAGTCCTGATGCTCCCCAGACTCATTCCTAATATGCACAAAGCCGCAAAGGAGTGCATGGATCCCGCCTGGCTAGGACCTGGTCGAACTAGAGGGACCCGTGTCACCCCATCCACCGGGTCGCCATAGCCAGTGGCCACGGGCATCATCGCCGGCCTCACATCGCCGATCATCTCGCCATCTGACCTCGCTAGTGGCTCCCGAACTCCCCACCTCGGGGCGGAATGTGCAGCCCCCGCCAGACTTCGCCTTCCTGAGTCCAACATTCGAACTCCGCTTGACTATTATAGCCGCTGATCGTGAGGAGTGATCAGTGGCACCAATGTGCGTCCGTGAATCGCCTCGAATAACCCCTCGCCAATGACCGCCCCGATGTCGAACCGAGTCCCTGGTCATGGCGCGACGGCGATCATTATCTTGTCCTTGGTCATCAGACACTAAGATGCAAATGAAGGTTAATCTTAACAAGTAAAAATTATACTAAACCTTCGGGCTATGGCGAAGCGTTGCCGGCTGGAAATGTGGTGGAACTCGTCAGCGACGGTGGCTTCGCCACACACCCTAGCCTCGTGAGTCTTCTACACGCCCTTGTGCCTGGTAATACAAATAACGCCCGTACCTCAACGGTCGTCTCCCACAGCCTTATGGGAATCGTTGGATGGGTCTGCGGCCCCAAAGTCGACCCACCTACCCCGGACAAACACTGTGGTGCCAACCCGGAATGGCAAGTTGGAGTAGAACTCGCGGACGACCGAGGCCACCCTCTGGCCTGGGAGCACATACAGGTCTCACCAACCTCGAGCGTCCGACGCGAAATCAAGAATGCATTCGAGGTCGAAAAACCCTTCTTCGGGACGAAGAACTGATGCAAACGACTGCGGTACACGCTTCCGCCACGTGAGAGATGAAACAGGGCACGACCGTCCCGAGGGGAGGTGCCGCTCGGGATGGAACCGAGCGGTGTTGCTTCGCTAGGATGCGCCTTCTTTAGCGCCATGAGTAGTCACCTGGCGCCTTGAACTAAAAAAATGCACACAACAAAAAACAGGAGATGAAGGGGTGCACCAAAAAACGTTTGGAGGGAAAAAGTGTCTGTCGCGGGTATTTATAGAGGTCTGGAATACGAGCCACTTCGCCGTGGCCAATGACCCCTTTGCTGTAGTGAAGACATACTTCGCAGCAGCGAAGGGCTCTTCATTGCGGCGAAGGACTGAGCCTCGCAACAGCAAAGGTGACTTCGTTGCTGTGGACCATAAAGTTTTGGTCTGAATTCTTCACCACTACACTGCAGGGCTAGCCGAAAATTTCCTGTTCCTCAAGAACAGGGAAGCAAGCTTCACCATGGTACTTGATCAGAAAAGGATGGGCACCACAGAAAGTGCCCCCTCCACCTTTAAGATTCATCACGTTATTAAAATAATTAAGGTTAGGGATGCCCAAAAACGAAAATTTTTCCTCGTAGCAGTCAAGAGGAATGGCGATAAATATGAAATGAGGTGGAAAAGAGAATTCACGACGCCGCTGCCTCCCAAGAAGCGCTATGTTTAACGTCGTTAGCCTGACATTCTCGTGATTCCATGTTGTATTCCTGTATGGAACCGAACGCTAATGCACCCGTGGGTGCTCAAAACGCCGTCAGTGGTGGTCGACTATTTTGGCTAGCCATGCCTGATCTTCCTGGTAACTCGTCAGGTAACACAAGATTTTACCCCCGTGGTTTTACCACTTCGCTTGTAAGATCTCTTCGGGGGTGGAGGACCTAGGTATCTTTGTTATGTAGTCATTTGTGAGCTTCATCTAATACACGAAAGCGATCTCGCTCTCTAAGGCTCTCAATTCAATTCTCCCTTCGCACATCAATCAGTTGCCTTGCCGGGCCGCTAGGAAATGGCCTACCCAAGATGATAGGTATTTCCCTTTATCTTCTTCCCATATTCAGTGATAATGAAATCTACCTGGAATATTAACTTGTCCACTTTGACTAGAACATCTTCTATCACCCCCCCTGGGGTGTTTTAGTGACCTATTTGCCAGAACTCGTGGAGGTGGATCAGGCCTGGCAGCTTCACTTAATCCCAATCGTCTGAATATAGATAGCGGCATGAGGTTAATACTTGCTCCCAAATTGCATAAGGCCTTCTCAAAGATGGAATTTCCAATTATGCATGGTATAGTAAAACTACTGTGGTCTTGCAGCCTTTAGGCGCTGCTGGGTGGGTGGATGCAATTACACTCGTTGAGGTTTACCGTCTCAAGTCCGACAGCATTCTCGTTGGGAGAAAATCTCCTTTCATGAATTTCATAGCCGGGCATCCGGCCGACACGGCAAATGTTCGTTTGTGTGGAGTTCTTGAACACCTCCATAAACTGCGGAATCACATCCAATCTTGCTCTTTTCAGCGCTGAGGGTACCTAGATCGATGAGGTCCAAATCGTCATGTCTTGGTCGACCCAGCTTATGTTTCTTCTTCATCCAACTTTCCTCGACTGGTCGTTCCCTCGTCCACCAGCCATTCCGACTTCAGGATGATCACCTCCGTCTCTACTCCTCCCCCATCACCGTGGGCTACCTCAGGCCGCTAGTTCTTCACACTTCGCAATGTGACAACTTTACCCTGCTCGCGCCTCACCTCGAGTTCACCTCATAATGACTCCTGGTGAATGCCCTCGTCACTTCATCAACAAATCGCTATTCGGGCCCATTCGCACTCTAAGTTTCAATTCAGGCCGCCCGATCGTTCAATCAGTGGTCCTGCTTTTTACAAATTCACCTTGTTCCATTCATAAAGGCTATGGGGTGCGGTGAGATCAAAGTGCCGCTCCAAGCTCCACTTTTTCTCGTGGGTCGGGTTCATTCACTCCTGGGTGGTGGCATGCTGTTCCTCGACTATTCCCTCCAACCATAATTCTAATTCGTTCCTGATATCTTGGTTACCTCTCCATCCCCTCGACTTGCATTCTAACTTGATTCCGCATATTTTGCTCCGATATGCATCGGGCTCCATACGCCCTTTGCTTGTGGTTGATTCTCGCTGATTTGTAACATTCCTCGAAATATACCCCAGTTGCTTTCTCAACATGTTTGTGGTATTTTCAGAGCCTAAATTAAAATTTTTGTAAATTAACTGCGGAAATATAGAGATTTATAAAACCCGGAAATTTGACCAGTTATAAAGGTAAAACCGTAATTTGTCCAAAAAGGGGCATCAAAGACATGGATTATATAATTAGAGGCCAAAATACAATTTTATGAAATTGGAATACAAATAGTTAAAAGTGAAAGGCTAGAATGCTAAACATAAAACCTTAATTATAAGAGATGTGGGAGACCCAAAATGCATTTTTGGTCTCCAAACAAGGTAGCTTATGGGAAGGAGAGGAAGAGGGAGGAGAAGAAGAGGAAGGAGAAGAAGAGGAAGAAGGAGATCAAACCAAGGTATGGATGCTTGACTTTGGTCTGAATTTTGTATGGAATTCTCAAGTCTATGAAGGTCCATGCACCAGATGGCTGGGGTGAGCTTGCCCCAAACCTATGGTCAAGGATTTCATCCTAACCAAAGGTTTCTCAAAGTAGGGGTTATAAAATTTAAATGGCAATAAGATTGGGTATGAAATCCTCATTTTGAGGAGGGATTCATGGTAATTGTGTTAAAAATACAACAAAACCCAAGTAACCTTTATAATTGGTTTATGTATGGGTTATAACCCATAATATAGTTGTTTTGGGAGGTATTCATGATAGGTTTTTGATCTATAGATGAAAGTGTATGAAAAAGGGGAGAAAATACACATTTTGGACATTTTCGGGTGAAGTGTACCGTGCCACTTTGAGCCTCGTAATTCCGCACACTTTCTTTGGGTTCCGGGTCATTTTAATAACGTGTACCTGGCATACGCTAGACCTATACCAGACACCCTGCCTCGTTTTCCTATTTCGACTGGGCTGTATTTTGGCCATAACTTGCTCATTTCTTATCCGATCTGAGTGATTCAAGTGGCCAACAAAATAAACTTCAAGGAAAATCAAACATTAAGAGTCAGGCATCGTCAAATTCTTGATTCTAGGTGGCCCGTAAATTCACTCAAAGTGGGGCCATGCCAATTCCCGTATCGGGCTCTTGAACTAGTTGGGCATGAAAATTCATGGTAACTTTAGTTCTCGATGATTCGAATGGATTGATTCCAATTCCTCGGGTAAAGTAGATTCATACATGAATAAGGTGTGATTACACACGATCATACTCACTAAGATATGAAATACGACCATGAACACATAATGGGGGCTAAGAATGCCTTATTATAAAATAAGAAGTTACTCGAACTCATATAATTATAAAATGCCTAAGACCGCTATTAAATGACACGATACTGCTCGACAAGACGGAGACTCCCGATTAGTGCTACGACACTCCCGTTCGATTAGTACTTCCAGATCTCTCGTTGTTCAAGACTTCCGATTAGTACGCAGACTTAGCGCCTCCTAAGACTTCACATTAGTACTTAAGATTCTCGATTACATAAAGATCTTTGTTTTGATTAAGACGCAGATCTCTCGTTATGTCACTAAGACTTCGTCCTGGGTTAAGCTACGACACTCTGTCCCGATTAGTGCTACGACACTCCCTCGTCTGCATCCGGCAACTCGCTTTGTGCTACTAAGACTTCAAGATCGTATAGTATCTTCTGATATCATTATTCAAAGTCTTACACTTTTATTTTAAGATTGGTCCGGGTATTCCCATAATTATATGATAATAACCCGACAATGAATAAGAGGAAATGAGGTGTATTGTTCCTGATCGTAATACCTACCGCATTTCAATATGAGTAAGCTCGTAACTCCTACTTGAGACCGAATAAATATAAGTCCCTGTAATACATTATAAGTCCAAGAGTACCTACTGCACTTCGTATAATGAACCCGTAGTACCTACGAGTACTTTTATATAAGAATGAGCATAAGTAATCAGATAAATCCATGATATGAATGCATGTAATTTCCAATATCTCGTTATTGTTATGCCGAACATAATGTGTACATGCATATCATATATGTTTCCCCACTAAGCGTGTGCTTAGCACTGGTTTTTAACTGCGGGTAGGTAATGTGGAGAAGATGTCCAAGAACTTCTCATACTCGTGTACAACACACGAGTAGGGGTTCATCATCAGAGGTTCCGCACTCGATCAAGAATTGTAGACGGTATAGTTTTCAATATGTAAATGGACTTAGGCATCAGAGTATGTGTGGATGATCGTAAACACCTACTACAAGGGTAGTTTTATTTTGGACTTTTTATACATGATGTTGAGATATTATAAGACTTAGATATACCAATGTCTAATTGCGGTAAAGAGTCCCAAGATATGTTCTCAGCGTCCCGTAAACTGCCTCCTGGATCCGCTTAATTCCGTCACGAATTCGGGCGCGTGACATGATTCACATATCGCTCACTTCTACTATCATTCGCTCTCGATCGATACTCCATAGTATTGTGTTGTTCACCACAAGATTCACAAGTTTCCCACGGATTATTCTGAATAGCATTTACTGAGCCCTATTGCTTCTGCAGCTGTTTAGTTAATCGTGCAACATGATTTACCAAGTTACTTAGAATCTCCGTGGTTCCGTCTCCTACCGAGGGCTTCCTAAAAATGATCTATCTCTCGTCACTGAAAGTAGTAATAGTAAAGGTATCCTCTAAGATCTTACAAGCTTGATTTGTGGTTTTCTTCATCGCAGCACCTCCCAGCGAAGCACTCATGATCGGCTCTCTGGGCCTCGAGCCGCTGTATCTGACATGTACCGATGCACCCTCCGCATCCACTTCTAGTTAATCTACGATGTGGGCACCTCCTTATCACCATATGAAATCTTCCCAAGCTCTCGCCAGTTCTCCCCTCAAATTGTCTAAATGTATTAATTTCTCGCACCAATTGAGCTATTTTCTGTGTATGGAAAAATTTGGTCGAAATTTCACCAAGTCATTCCATGAGGTGATTCGAAACTGAGGTCGGGTGGTCAACCAGAGGCTTAAACGTCACTAAGTGACAATGGGAATAGTCATAGCCTAAGCATTTCTCTTCGACATTCCATTATACTTGACCGTATCACATACCTTAATAAAGTCGATCAAATGTGCATTCGGTTCTCGCCAGAACCCATGGAATCGGATATTGTCAGAAAGCATTTGCAAGGTCACTCTTTCTTTAGCTCAACGCTGTTCGTATATTGTATAGTGGTCATCGTGATAGCCGAACAACAACCGTAGGTGGCAAGTTTAAATTCCTCAAGTAGCATATGCGACATCGTGCTGTACGGCTGGGTGTGCGGCTTGGGATTTATAGCCTATCCATTCTGCTCACCTATGGTTCATCCCCATCATGAATATGTCTTGTGTTTATCTTCATGATTTCAGTCGAAGTTACGGTCTTTCTATCGTAATCTATGCAGCTGTCCATTTTGGCTTGGATCTAATGGAAGTGGGGCTCGCATCTCGTTTCAGATACACTCTAAATACTTTCCTGAAATCACAGGATAAGAACGAAACCAAATCACAACACAAATGCAATAAAGAGGAACATGTAAACCAAGAATAAAAGTAAAAAGAAATGATCAAGAAGCGAGAATAACTAAAGAAAGTAAAATTGATCCAAAATACTATCTATGGCAGGGTCAGTTTAACAATAACACTAAACTTCTCCTCACAATCACTTTTCAAAACTCGACGCCAATGGTGAGTGCAAATTAATCGGGAAACGCTTAACTCATGTGCATAAGTGCACGCTACGAGTCGACGAAAGTGCGCTGGGTTAGTCAAGTGTTGTCTCAAGAGAAGCGTGTTGACTAACATTTAATGACTTTGCAATATTTGGATCTAATCTTAAAGCCGTAATTTACTAAATTTCTGTAATTAACAAAACTTAAAATCAGGTGTATTGAATTATATTGATGATGAGAAAACCTAGTATTTTACCGTTCCTTACCACACTCGATGATGCACACAATTTACTATGGGCTTATCAAGCATACATAGCGAGTTATGTCAAGGGTTGATCTTTCCTACAAGATATTCTTTCTCGAGATATATTTGTCTATCTCGCTAGTGGGATGTATTGCATCTCTACCTCAATCCCTTGACTCCGAAAAGCCTAAATGTGCAAACCTTAATGCCACACTTTCAGTCTGGAATATCTCTATTCTTCGACTACCCAAGTGTTGCTTTAACCATGTCCCTAGAAGTTATCTTTTCTCGATCTCAAACTCCCAGATTTAGCATGTCATGGTTGGCCAGACGATAACATGTAATTAAACCCAAAATTAAAGCAAACATATGAACTCATATTAATAATCAAATAAGCTAAAACCGAAAATCAATCCATCAAACTCCAGAAAGCAAGGCTGGCAAAAACCCTAGAGAAAGGAAAGTGTTCATCATATTATTCACTAAGGACAAGAATTTGAATCAGCAGCGGCCGGAAGGAAAGACTACGTAAAATCCGTCGCGATCTCGTCCCAACCATCCATATCTTGGATCTCTCAATTCCTTCAGATCTCCCGCCTTCCCGATCCCAAATCCCTTTGCTTCCAAATTACTTCCCTTTATGTTCCTCAAGACGCTGGCCCACTTCACACAGCCCACAAAAGCTAGGGTTTTTTTCGAGTTCCCGTAATGGAAAGGAACCTCGCATCACCGCGGCGAAGGTGGCTCGCAAGGGCAAATCCCAGCCTTTGATTTAAGGCTTAGCCACGCGGCAAAGGGGGGTCTTCACAAATGGCAAAACCCGTAACCCTTGTGATGTCGCCATGGCTATTTCATACTCGCGATGTTTTTATGTCATTTAGCTGCCCTTTTGATTCCAACATCGCCATATTCTATAGAATAATATAATATGAGGGATTAGCGTAATATTAATGAAAAAGACTGTGAATCATGCATTTTACCTATAAAGAACACCGAGAATTTAACTGAAATGCATGCATGATTCATCCCGATCAGATGCTAACCAAAATTAGAATACTTCTCTAATATCTAAACTAACAATGGTGATAATAAAACTGAATGTAAACTAAACTAATGAAATTTCTATCTAACAATTGAGATGCATAATCTGTATTACCAATAGATAATATAATATAGGGTATCAAGTGCTCTAGACATTTCTATTATATCTAGATCAATATTCCACTCTATTGGCTTTTGAAAATGCTATCTAAGGCTATTCTTATCTATGGTTAATTATAAGCCTTTCTCAAGGTCAAATAACCTACCATTTAACACTAGGTTTCTTGCTTCTTAGCATAACCCTAAGTGTTAAAGATGCATTAGGGTCAAAGAACCACTAAGCCACCTAATTATTTCCAATTTCTATATTATCCAATTCATCAGAAGTCAACCTCATCTATGCCCACTTCTCACCACTTCTCAGATCTCATGAGGAATCACTCACATAAAGATTAGCTTATAGAAATCCATTATGTAAATAAAGCAACCTCAAGCATGAATTTATAGATATACAATCACAAAAAGACAATAGAAATAGGAAAAGAAACCATTAGATATAAGATCCATGTCTAAAATACAACCAAAACCCTAGATCTATGAATTTAAAGCATGATAGAGGTTTGATACATAATAAACTTAGGATAAAACATGAGAAAAGAGAAAGAAGAAACTCTACTGATAAAAATGACGGTGATTCTCGAATTTTCTTCCACAAATCTCATGATCTTCTCCAAAAATTTTAAAAATAGCTCCAAACCTCCTCTTTAGTCTTAAAGTGTGGACAAAGTCCCACCTTTTCAAGCCCTAGCCACCCTCCTTGTCCCCTTAGGTTTGAAACCCTTTAAAACCTCAATTTGTGCTCAAATGGTTGAAATCGACCAAAACCAACCACATCACGGTACGCCGCCCTATATTTCTTACACTCGCAACGCTGGTTCTCAACTTCATATTTACGCCCATTATGTTTTCGCATCATCCTCAGGGTACATAACTTTGTTTCAACTGAACTTCGATTCGGGGTGTTCTGCAATTGCTGAAAGCTTTTAAAGTGCAGAATCTAGATATGGCCAGGAAAAATACTTTAGAAATTATTATAAAGACGGAATGTACAAAATTCTCCAACTGGTCACTTTTGAGCTCTCTTCTCTTCTTCCTTAAACTACCAAGTGTCATAACCTGACAATTTGAAGTCCAAATTTAGTGAATAAAGTCTCTTTGGAAAGCCTTGAAAATATCCTATCCATCCGAATAAAAATTGTAGCCATTTGGGATCATCTTTGTAGCTGAAAACATCAAAACACAATAGTTGCTGCTGCATGTGTAGTTTGTTGATTTTTGGGCTTTATCTTTGCTGCCTATATTGCATCATGTTTGACCCTTAATCACAAAAATTGAATATTTCAAAGCATTAGGATCAATTATTCATATAATAAAACTACTAAAAATATAAGTAAAACATAGGATAAATGAGCAGTAAAATGATATTCATTCACACTTAAACTTAAATCTTTACCTCATTCTCAAGCAAGAGTACTCAAACAAAACAAGGAATGGTAAAATGACATGAACCAACAAGAATGAGATGAGTATGACAACATGATGCCGCTGAAGAATCACTATGAACACAAGTTAGCAACAGAATGGATATTTCAACCAAAAATTAGATCCCTTAAAATTTTAAAACCTCTAAGGAACATGGCAAAGCAGCATGCAAGAGCAAAGCAAATCAACCCCCCAAGTCCTCAATGACCTTTCCCAAGGAAACTAAGTGTAGGTGATAGCATGATCTCCAATGTATAGCAAGGTCCTAGTACCCACAAACTTAAGCTCAACTCACCTATTTGGAATAAGCTAACTAAGAAATGATGAGAATGCACCACACCCTTTTTATTCATACCAAAATACCTAAAAATTACCTAAATACCTAAAAATGAAAGAAAACCAACGCCAAGAAGTTTTAGATGAGTGTCTCTGGCCGTGGATCCACCTTTGTGACTCTCACTCAGCTGGTTAAGGGCACCAAGCATTAAATTCCCTTCAAACTTCACTCCAAACACTCAACCAAACTCAAAGGCCTTAAGTTGTGGGAAGGATCCATCTTCTATCCCATATAGCGAGCAGTGAAGTTAATGACTCCCGGCCAGTTGGCTTAGGGCATTAGGCTTTGAAAGGGCACTCAGACTATGCCTGGGATTTCGATTGGATGATCTTGCTTATTCTTATTCACATATTTATTTTTGACAATTTTCTTTTCTTTTTTCTTTTTACCCTTTCTTTGTTTCAGATTTTCTCTTTTAGTCAGCTCGATGGCAATCCTCTTTTTGATTAGGTGTCTTGTTACTTAGTTGGCTAGAATCCCCTAAGGTTAGTTGAATTCAAGGCAAGGGTCCAGGACCATGGTATACAAGGGAGACCAAAAGTGTGTGTGTGATAGATTGCTTGAGAAATAACTTCAAGACAAGGAGGTACCTGCTAAGTCATCTATACCAAGCAAGCACACAATTCCAAATCATTTAAAAACCTAAGGGTCTAATCCACTTTGTACTTGCCATTTTTCAAATGTTTGTGTTCAAAATGACCTTCTACTAGCCAACAAGGCATCAAACTCACTCATGAGACATGAAACAAACAAAAGATAGAAATAAAAACTCATGCAAACACCCTAAACAAATAAAGCAATAACTAAAATAGGTAAAGAGATACAAAAGTTGGGTTTTTGAAAATTTTTTTTGAATTCACCCCCCAAAACTTGAATTAAACATTGTCTTCAATGTGAAACAAAAGCAATAATGGATATTGAGTACTCCCCTGAGGTTGATCAAGTCTCCAAAAGTTTCTCTAATGAATATGACTTGCTTTGGAGGCAAAGGTGTTAAGAGGGATTAGACTTTAGTTCCAAATGAGATGAGGCTTGAAAATAGGAAGCATATATGGAATGAAATGAGGGAGGATGCTGAAACTGATTTCCTTGTTCAATTTTTGTTCTTTGAACCTCCAAGATACTATAAACTTCCACTTTTCAAGATTCTCCACCTCCATAGCCAATTTTGAACTCCAAAAACCTGAAAAACAACACTAAAAAACACAAGATCAAGCAAGAAAATTTACTCAAAAGTAACTAAAAAAAAAAGAAAAAGGAAAAGGAAACTTTTTGAACTTGGGTTGCTTCCAAGAAGCTGCTCCGTTTTTCGAGTCCAGCTAGACTCTACCAACTACGGATATGTTGGTGATTCTTATCTCCATAATTCTCTAAGAGGCGATAGTTGTGCTCAATCAGCTACTTTAGCACATAGTTTTCCAAGATCATTATTTTTTTTATATTTTCTATATTTTTTCATTTTTTTCTTTACAATGATTCATCTCAATTTGTTGTTCAAGTGAATGATGTACTCATCCACCTCGGAAGTTGGGGTTTTTTTTCCTCTCATTTTTCACTTCCTTATGCATTTCAACCCAAAGAGTCATCTCCGAAATAGTCTTCACAACTTCATCTTTTATCTTTTCATGTGATTCCAGAGAAGTTGACTCATCTTCCTTCATAACTAAGTCTTTCAATTCCTTGGCATCATATTCCTTTTCTATTATTGGTTCCTCAAGTGTAGGCAAACTTCTTTGTTGCTCTTCTAAGAGTATCTTAGCCATTTGCCCCACTCGCACCTCCAATCTTTCAAGTTGGGCTGATTGAATTTTAAGAGTTGCCTTTGTCTCATTTATGAATTGAACTTGGGATGTTGCATATTCAGCATAAAGTCTTTCTAATTCAGCCATGATTGCCTCTAACTTTGTCATTTTCTCATGTGGAGGTTGACTTTTCTCATTTTGATCACAAAAACTAGGCAAACCAACTTGAGAGTATTCCATTTCAGCCCTTGGTCTTGAACGTTTAGCATTTTCCATGACCAATTCAGCATGCATTCTTTCTATTTCAGCCATTTTTTTGTTTAGGCTTGATCGAAGAGTGCAGAGTGGTATAATTTGTATTCCATGAGGTGTTTGGGTGGTGGCTCCATCCAAAATTATGATTGCTCAAGTATGGGGTACCTCCATATTGAGCATAATCCATCATTTATTATGGTTGCCACACTCGACCTCGCTACTCTGAGTCGTAATTGAATCAATCGTATGTCTCGCTAGTGCAAGCTGCTTCGCCAAGTGAATTGATAGGCGCATTTGTGATGTGTATTAAGAATATGCGATAAAATATGTAATGAGCACTATTCGTGCAGGCAAGACACTCGCTGGAGTAATACAAGGTATGAGAGATGTACAGATATCGATCCACGGGGAAAATGGGGATGCTAAGTACCAAAATTAGAATACTTCTCTAATATCTAAATTAACAATTGTGATAATAAAACTGAATGTAAACTAAACTAATGAAATTTCTATCTAACTATTGAGATGTGCCAAAACTACATACTTTGTAAGATATAACATAATTTAGGTATTTAGTGCACCGACATTTCTATTATATCTAGATCAATATTCTACTCTATCGTCTTCTTTGAAAATGCTATCTAAGGTACCTATCTACAGGTTAATTATATCCTTTGTCAAGGTCAATAACCTATCATTATAATTAGGTTTCTTGTTTCTTCGCACAAACTCAAGTGTTAAAGTATTTACCGGATCAAAGTTAAACTACTCAAGCCTCCCACCACTTGCTTAATTTCGCATTATCCAATTAATTAAAGTTAACTCATCATGTCTACTCCCTCACCTACTCGTATCTCATGAGAAACTACCTTCTCATGTATTGAGATTAGCTAGAAATCAATAATATGTAAATAGCAACCAAGCATGAATTAATAGACAGACAATCACAAAAAGACAATAGAAATAGGAAAATCAACCATTAAATATAAGATCCATGTCCAAAATACAACCAAAGCCCTAGATCTACGAATTTAAAGCATGATAGAGGTTTGATACATCATAAACTTAGGATAAAACATGAGAAAAGAGAAAGAAGAAACGTAAAGAACCACTAAGCATGAAAAATGCTTTAGCGGTATGATTTCTCAAGCCACCGCAGTACCGTGTGGTGATAGTAGCAAGATCAAGACCGAAAGATAGAGTCACTATCATACAGCCGAGTATGCGAATGTCGTTTACGTATACCACTACATTTTTGGCGATGTCATGTAATTATTTTTTATAGAAATCAAATATGTATAAATTTCATGGAATATATTTTACTATTTGGGCAGAGTACAATGACTAATAATATTTTGTAAATTATGTTGCAAACAAGTAATGAAACGCCATTTTTATATCAATATGTTGTACTAAAAAGAATAGATATAGCTATCTTTGAAATGATATGATGTATATTTCTCATATTAATGAATGTATTAGTAATGATACTGCTATATTCATATATGCTATGTTTATATGAAATGCTTTTGACAATGGTTTTGAAATGGCTCAAGGCCTCCTATCCAAAGTCTCACCCGTTGGGTCGGGCTCAGGGGCACGACAAGTTCATTCTTCTCATTCCTTATCACTGTGATTCCACCATTCTTAGGCACAACATGGATAAGACTCACCCAATGGTTGTCTGAGATGGCATAGATGAAGCCTGCATTAAGCCACTTCAAAGACCTTCTTCAATCACTCTTCATCAACGATTTAGTCTCCTTTGATGCTCAATAGAAGTCTTTGCATTCTCCTCCATCAGAATTTTGTGCATGCATATTGAAGGATTTATTCCCTTTAAATCACCTATAGCCCAAGCTATAGCTTCCTTATACTTTTTCAATGTCTCCACCACTTCTTTTTCTTCTTCCAATGTTAAATCAATAGCTATGATCATAGGTTGTGACCTCTCCTTTCCCAAAAAGACATATTTTAAGTGCTTAGGTAGCTCCTTAAGCACTAGCCCATCTGAACTATTTTTCTACACATTTTCTTCCAGCTCTTCCTTGTTATGTGATTCTTTATCCCTAACCACTTCTAGCATGAATTTTAGCAACTCTTCCTTAATTCCATGTTGCTCATTTTCCTCTTCATCTTTAGTCATCGCTTCAGCTTCACTCTCTTCATTTTTCTTAGAAAAAATTTCTTCAATTTTCATGTAGTGAACCTTTTCATTGTCATGTTGCCTCAAACTTTGGTTTAAGTTGAATTTCACCTCCTCCCTAACCCTCAGCCGCCTCTCCCTTTACATCAATCAAAGTTGCACCGCTACAAAAAGGTCTCCGGCTAATGGAGGAACATGTTTATCTTCTTCCATATTGATGACCACAAAATCAACTAGGAATATAAATTTCCTGTTCCCATCAATATATTCTATACGCCCAGTTTAACAACAAACTGCTTTGCTTATTCGAGCGTTAGATCAACAAGGAGTCAACTCCCTAAACTTAATCTTCTTTTCCTTACCGACGAGGATATATTGATGCTCCCCTGAGTCACAAAGAGCCCTTCCAAATTCATGGTTCCTTATGGCACAAGGGATGGTGAAACTTCCAAGGTCCTATATCTTTTGAGGCATTCTCCTTTGAATTACAACACTACAGTTTGCAGAAAGGTTCACTATTCCACAATCATCTAGCTTCCTCTTCTTGTTGATAATGTCTTTCATGAATTTTGCATAATTTGGAATTTAAGCCAAATCTTTAGGAAAAGAAATGTTGATTTCGCTAAACATATTATAAATCTGACAACGCTACTCACTTGATTGCTTTAAATTGAGGAAATGTGGTATGGTGGGTCCGTACACTCACTTCTCCTTTTGAGAGACTTTCATTTTCTATACTCTCTTCATTCTTTTCTTACTTTGATAGGTCTCTCTTAGATGATTTAGCTACATCCTTCTCAGCTTTCAGTTTCTGATTTCTCTCTTCCTTTATAGCTTCTTTCTTTTTCGCTTTAGGAGTTCCTCACACTCCTGCTGTTATCACAGCCAATCCTTGGGGTTTTTTGAACGCCACTTGAAAAGGTCCGGATTGTTTTGCAAGGAAAGGCTAGCTATCCTACTTGTGTTCCAATTTTATAAGGCATTAGTATCGTCAGATATCCACGCCAACAATTCTTGCTCATGGTGGCCGAGAATTCCTTCTTAGTATCAAGAATATACCTACAATCTACTCCAAAATTTTGAGTTCCTTTGCTTTTGGTGATCGTGTCCTTTAGACGTCTCCATTTTGCCCTCCCATAACTCAAGCTGGTGCTAGGCTTTGATGGTGTGTCGTTGGTCAGACATTGTGCAGCTTCACTTGCTCTCGTGTCGGTACCGGGCATATTGAGCGATTACCGTGTTTGGTTAGGCCTAGTCCTCGGGCCTCGATGGCCCACTCCATATGAAAGGTTCTCGCGATATCTCTGCGTGTAGTGGGCTGGGCATATCGGGGTTTGGCCTGAAGTGGTAACTCCTCCCCTCATTCAGGTAACTGCACTCCCTGCCGAAGCTCCCTCCGTGCCTATTTCCTATCCGCTCTTCTCCGTGCCAAACCCACCACAACTCAGGCCTCCTCTCTTAGTTGTTTAGCCTATTCAACTACAACATCGTTTAGCTTTTAAACAGCCATTTTGTTCAATTCTGGCACACTTCTAACTCTATATCTTCCATTACTCCCTGAAACTTCAGAAGGAGTTCTATAGTGACACTTTGCCAATTCTTCTATGATTTGGTTAGCCTCTTCAACACTCTTCCTCTTGAATGCACCACAACAAACTGCATCAATGATACCCTTCGAAGAGTAATTCATGGCATGGTGGAAGATGTCCATCTGAGTGATCTGGTCAATGCCATGCATTGGACACCTTTTTAGTTGCTTCTTATACCTCTCCCAAGCATTTTAGAGGCTTTCATCTTCTCCTTGCTTTAAGGCAATTATATCCCTTCTTCTTTCAGATGTAAGGGCTATTAGGAAGAATCTTTCCATAAAAGCTTCAACAATCTCTTCCCAAGTATTGACTGAACCATAAGGTAAGGATTCAAACCAAGTTGTTTTTGTATCCCTCAGAGAAAATGGGAATAACTACAACTTGATTACATTTGATCACACTCCATTCATCTTGACTGTATTGACCATCCTTAGAAACCTCCCCATGTGCACATTAGAATCCTTAGAAGGGTGTCCTGTGAACTGATTTTGTTGCACCATGGTGATTATGTAATGCCCTAAAAATAACCTAACAGTTTTATAATATGTTTGGGGTATAAAATAAGTTACATTATATTCTTTTGAAATTTATATTATTAAAGAACAAAAAAAAAGAATGATAGAACCAAGAAATTATAAAAGAATTAAGGTTAAATTGGTAAAATGTCAAAATGAGAACCTAAGGGTCATAAATGAGAAGTGTATGGGCCAAAATGGAAGAAGTGGCACGTTGAATAGAAAATGAAAGAGAAAAGAAGGATTAAAATGCAAATGAGAATGAGGAAATAATGCAGCAGCCAAATAAGGCCTAGTGAAGGTTTTGAGTTAAGACCAAAATTGGTCTTTGAATAGCATTTCTCATTTGAGCATATCTTCACATAAAAGCTAACTAGTGGCACCCGCTGGAGTAGAGTGAGAGAGACTAAGTCAGGGGCTTGTGCTCCAAGGATTTGAAACAAACAAAGAAGTTAAGCGAAGAAGAAATTGAAAAGAAAGAGATTAAAGATATGAAATCAACTTTTTAACCCCTTTAGTGTTGTGTTTGGGTTTGACAGAAATCCCCCAACCTAATATAAGTGTTTTAAAATGGTCAGATCACATTTGGGGTTGTTTTGGGGTTAAGTTTCAAAGTGCTTCTGCTAGATTGGCTTCGAGGAATTATCAGATAAAGGAAATATTTGGGTTTTAGCAGAGGCTTGGCCAAAATTTTTCAAAACCCATGTTTCGTTTTAGCCATAATCACACGCTCATCGAAATCGAAAGGATTCAAATTTCGGTAAACTAGACTTCTAGGAGAACAAATCTCATCACGGAATAAGTATATTCAAATTTGCACCCCCATCGACCCCAAAATTGTCAAAGTGAGGCTCTATTTTTAGAAGCCATATTGTAGCCAATGCTCCTCGCACTTCGACTCGGGCATCGCCCACCATATTTTCTCACGTGATGGTAATGCAAAAGTAGTCATAACTCTCAGAACTCCATCCATCTGCTGCCTCATACGAGGTCCCGCTACAAGTGAAAATATACTTCGACTTATCCGAGTACACCTCGAATCAAGCCACCATATAAATAGTAGCACCAAAATTCCTCGCGCGGTTAAGACTACTACCGCTAACTCCACATCGTGTGTGGTAATTCTCGCTCACACTCTTCAATCGACGGAACCATAAGATACCACTTCCGGACGGCATCAAACACATCCCGCCCACTCTTCGAGGCACTAAATACAAATGCCACTCGTGCATCCTTATCCCCCCTCCCGAACCATCGCATAGTAGCCAAAGTAAGCCTCCCTTCAACCCTTTAAATGCCTCCTCGCATCGCCATCACAAACTTAACCGAATTCCTTCCCGGTCAATCTCGCCATAAAAGCCGCTAATCTAGAGAACTCCTCAATGAATCTCTTCCTTCTTCTTCTTGTAGTACCCACTAATCCTAAGAAATCATAGATCTCAAAGACTCGACGCTCCCAACTCATCACGCCGAATTCCTCTCGTGGTCTACCGACACTCCCCGTGTCGACACCACGTGTCCCAAAAATCTCACCTCAGTAAGCCAAAACTCGCACTTACTGAACTTAGCGTACAGCTGATGGTCTCTCAACAGTTGCAACATAATCCTCAAATGATCCTTATGCTCCCTTTCTTATTGGGAGTAGATTAAAATGTCATCCACGAAAACCACGACAAACTGATCTAAATAGGGTTGGAATACCCTATGCATGATGTCCATGAATGCTGTTGACACATTCGTCAATCCAAAGGGCATCACTGTAAACTCAAAGTGCCCATACCGCGTCCTGAACGTTGTCTTAGGGATATCTGTCTCCGTAACCCTCAGTTGATGGTAACTAGTGCGAAGGTCTATCTTAGAGTAGACTCAAGGCTTCCTCTCACCGACGAAACAAATCGCCAATCCCCGGTGAATGGGTACGATTCTCGACCGTAACCCTTGCTCAACCCGATAATTAATGCACAAATTCGAAGGGTCTCTTGGTTTTTCCTCTTGCAAATGTAACCCGAGCGCCCCCATGGTAAAGTGCTTCCTGGCCCATCGAACCCCTCATTCAAGAACTCCCGAGGGCCGGACTCCGAGTTCCCGCGTAATCTCGCGGTGCCATCCCATATGTGGATTCACAGACGGGCGAAGTACCAGGTGTAACTTGATACCGGTCTACAACCCTCTCATGAGGCAACCCTGTGAGCTCATCCGAAAAACATCCTCATACTTCTCGCATCACTCGAGGTATATCTTAAGTCCGCCACTCCGTCCCTCCGTAGTAAGGCTTATAGCCAACCCGCCAACCGTCCATGACACCTCGGACTCGCATACTGCCTAGTGGCAAAATATCATGCTTCGTCTCCCTTGAAATACAACACAGTACTGCCTCAGGTGTAGCGACAACCCTACGCTCACAATCGATGACGGTCCAAGCCGTCACCCACCCATCCCTGTGATGACGCTCGAACTCGACTTGTCCATGACCCTCGGGTCCACTATGAGCGAAATCCTAGAGATCTCTAGCTCGCAACCTCTACATATCATCCCTATCCCCACCTTAATCCCAAGTGAGAACTCCACATACAAGGGCTCCTCCAAGGCCCTCAACCTCTAAGCCCAATCCTATCACGATCGATGCAACAATGAATGAATGTGAAGCATCATAATCAGTCAATACTCTTGCCCATGCGAGATAGCAAGAACGCACTCGTATAACCTGGCCGATCCGCTAACTCAGCCGGCAGCGATGGCGCACACGCCCCGTACTCTAACGCCCTCGCTCAGGCTCCCGCCCCTTCCCCGCCTCGCCATAATCCGCCTCTTCCGGCCTCGCTTTTTCAGGTGGGAGGCGCTTGTGCGCCCCTAGGATCGACACTGCCTCTCGACTCTATACTTGGGGTAATGAGGAATAAATCAGATCCGCTTCGTCCCACACCGACCGGGACTGGGTGGCCGTCCCGAAACCCCTGATCCCCGTCAGGCAATCCTCCTCATATGTTCAGCCGGCCGGTACGAGCACACCATCTCGCCCAAATTTAACCGGCAACCCTTAATCCGGGCCCGCCCGATGGTTTCGCTTTGGGAACCCCTAAACTAGAAGTTATTTCGTTTCTTTCCGAACTCGGAAGAAGACTGACTCTCCTTCCTCTTGCCATTAACACTCACATCCTCAATGCTCCGTGCATCCTCCATCTCCCTCTTTATGGTCATGGCGGTCCCAACCATAGAGTCCATGTCTTGTGGTGGCGAGTCCTGTGTCCTCGCCGAATGGACAATCTCACCATTCTCAAACTCCTCCCGACTCGCCAGGTTCCGGGCCACATAATCGCCGCAAAGCGAGGTAACTCCGTGGAACCTAGCCACATACTCAATCACGCCTACGGCCCCCTACTTCGCCCCAGAACCCTCGAGCCTCGCATGTCCTCGAGTGGCCTGGCAAATACTTGCCCATGAATAGATCACGGAACTCGCCCATGTCATCGCCCCAGTCCCTGTGAGGTCTTGCTCAATTCGACCACACTTGGGCCTCGCCCTCTAGCTGAAATGCCGTTAGTCTGATCCTGGTCGTATCGGAGGTAATATCCATCGCCTCTAATATCTTCTCAAACTGCATAAACCAATGGTTCGCCACCATCGAATCTCCTCCCCTTATGAATGACCTCTACATCCTCTCCCGCGTCTAGCCATCTACACATGTCAAATGGCAAGTTAGGTTTTAATGAAGTATCTCTAAGGTGTAAATACAGCCCCGAGACACTATTCACGCACTGAAAATTTTTCATACACAACGTCAATGCATACATAGGTAATGCAAGACAATAATTCCATACATTAAATCATACGCAACAAAAAATTTATTTTATTTTTATTTTATTATTATTACTATTTTTCAAAACCTCAGGAATAAACAAAGTTCAGAATGCGGTCTGGCGAACGCTATCCAAGCAAAGGATCCGCGCGACTGCGAACGCGCATTGAGTCAAAATTGGTTGGGTGCATAGCAGCATACCTGGGCGCTCTAAAGCCTACACGCCGCTACGCTAGCGAGCCAGGTACATTGGCGCCGTGATCGCTTCTTCCCGCCGTGTGTGTGGTCGCAAATGGCGACACCGTTATGTCGCAGCCGTGTCGCGCGCACGCCGCACGCCGGTGTCACCCTTCCGCGACCCAAAACCCAGATAGCTACACAGAGGCCCATGTCGCGCACGCTGCCGCGCTTGTCGCAGAGCTCCTGTGCCGTATAACAGGGCACTAGGGGCCCTATCGCAGCCCGTGTCGCGTGCTGTGTCGTGACACAAGGCTGCCCTCTCACCACAATACAAATAATAGTATCTCGACACACACCTCGCTGGCTGCATCACAAGGTGGCGCATACGCCGTCGCCCGTGGTAGGCCGGGCGATACCGCCGCCCGCTGTCAGAAATGTGAACCCTCGCCGCGCGCCCTGGGCGATGCACTCATCGGTCAATGCGACCGCTGAACTTTACTGGTCAACATACAATCCGCTATCAGGACCCAAACTGAAAACGCAAGAGCCTATCCAGCCTCCACGCAACTTTTTTTCATTTGTTCTACCAATAGAAGTGATCACAAATCTTTTTTTTCATATCTTCAGTAGAACAAAAAATATTTATTATAATTTATTTATATATATATATATATATATAAAAACTTTCCCGTTACATAACAAACCTCGTAAAAAAAAAATTTCAACATTTTTATTCCTTCGCAGCCTCGCTATCTCCCTAAGATGCGTATTCAGACAACTGCTATTCTACTAATTTGAAAATTTTAAGGGTTTAACAAACTTCTTTTTTTGTGCAAAAGTGAAATTCCTATTTTTCCACTTCACAAACCCAATCTATTTATGTTAAAAATCCCGGAGCAAATCAGTCTGTAAAATTTTTTTTTTGGTTTATTTCTGGACCACTATGTCAAAAATTCCTCAAACAAACCTTAAACCTCAAGCTTAGGGGTTATGTTTTCTTGACCCTAATGTTCAACATTTTCCTATATGCTATTTACCAAGCACACAAGCACACAAGCACAACACATACTACACATAATCCAATCACACATCACATTTAATTCATCAAAATGCACAATGGATGCATGATCTAACCCATTTTCCATCGAGCCCTAGGTATTCGTTTACCTAAGCTCTGATACCAAGTTGTGATGCCCCATTTCCATCCTGCCGGCCACCGCTTCAAATCTGCGGAACTGTATGTCTCATATCATGAGACCCATATGCGAAAATCGTCACCGGCTTCATACATCATAATTTCAAAATATCATCAACTATATTACCATAGTTTTAAAGAGTTATTACATCACTCTTAATACAAACATATATTAAAATTAAGAATTATAATACATATTTTACAAAACGTATCTACCAAAGCCACATGTCGACTTTCTTCTCAAAAGCGGCCTCTAATGAACTCCGTCTTCCAGAACACTCCCTGTACCTGAAATAATTTTCCCTCAATAGGGTGAGCAATGCCTAGTAGTGGAATTATCCTACATGGGTTACTCCCCACCTAAGTGTACATGTAATGGCAACCAAACACATTCAAGCAAATGCATGATCCTACTTTTAATGTCTACATGTCTAATCCCATGTCTCGAACCCTCATCGACTTCCTCACACATGCCTAAGGCATGTAATGGTAATCATTTTTTCAAAAACAAAATATTTGTTTTAATTCTGAGGACAACCCTCCGATATAAATGTTGACAATCCTCCAAGGTGTGAATTACGGTAATCCTCCGAAACACCCACGTCCCTCCGACGTTAATCAAGCACAATCTTCCCAATGCAATTCTTCTCAACAACTTTCCGATAAAATTATTATTTTGGCCAATTTACAAATGCAATCACCGCTTGGACAACCCTCCGATTTTATTTGTCATGCACTCACACCTACCATTCTAGGGTGCCCCAGTGCATATGGAATGCATTATGCCATTTCTAACAATTCATGTTAACATATTTTAAACATGCATACTAACAAAATTAACCCATAACATCATGTTATTCTATCTGATAGCATGACATTCAAAATTTAGTCACATGAGCGCCAATAACAAATTCAAGTAATTCATTTTTTGAATCACCCAAGCAACACACAAATCTCACATAAATCACGTGAACAAGAAACCCTAGGTCTCGATTACACTCAGTTTCACTACCACACTAGGATTTTCTTCACTGGGTCCAATATTTTGGGACCGAAAACAATACTATCCGTGCCTTAACAAATTCCCATCCAGTAATAAATGACTTTTAAATAAAGACAAATCGAGGGTGTGACTCCTACCTCCCCGGTTGTCAAAACCCAATGTAACCTGGTCCCCACAGAGCCTGTCAAGCAGAGCAATCCTGCCTCTCGCTCATTGGGAACTGATCATCCGAAACCCGAAATCCAGAGAGAAGCTGGACTTTCCTCTAAACCCGTTTTCCTCCTCCACCGTGACGTACTGTGCAAAAAATTGGAGAAGAAGATGCCTTTCTTCTTTTCTTTCTTTAATTCCCTTTTATCCTTCGCTTGACTTAAGTACTTTTGACACATTACTTAATCTTAAAGACATTTATCTCTTATCCTCTCAATTAATCGCCAAGAACATGCACACATGCAAGATACGTAGTGAGGCGCACCCTTGTCACATCACATGTCTCTCACAGTGTCAGACACGACAGATCATTACTCCGGCACTCTGGGTAAAATGTGAGCCTGGATCGTTCTCTAATTCGACGAAATTCGACGTGGTAGCTAGATTTCGCGAGACAATCCCAACGGTGAAGTCCGTTTCCTAATTCGAGATCTAAAAATTCCTGATTTGATCAAAATTACCATTTTACCTTTTTCGTAAATTATAAATTTTTCAGTTTTATAGGATCACTCGCTATATCCTGGAAATCAATCTAAACTGTTAGATCAAGCTTTGAATTTAAAATCAATAGTTGGAATGTATCATATTGCCTTTGGATGTTTTTAAAAAAGTGGATGAAATTTAGACCTTTGGATCAAAGCAGGAACGGATCTAGGCCGTTAGATTTCTAGTCAAGAAGTCAAAGACACGGTCGATATTTTGAAAATAACGGCTATATATCTATTATATTTCCGATGTTTTACTGATATATCTTCGATATTTATCGATATTTTTCTAGAAATTTCAGCCCACGCGTGCGTGGGGTACAATCTCGATATTTCACCAAAATATAGACAATTTCCGATATTTCAACGAAATATCGGCGATTTTACCGACTTTTGGCCAACCGACTTTCAGTTGGAAAAATCATGTCGACATCGGCCGATATTTGATATTCGGCGATATATCAATTGATATTAACGATTTTTTGTTCCTTGGTGCTAAGCATATAACTTAGTGGGGAACAAATATGATATGGACAACCACTCATAGCGATCGTCAATAATATCACACACACATATGAATATATTTCACACAGCGTAACATAAACATTCATTTATTAATATTCATTAATCATTTTCATGATTATATTCTTTATTACCCATAACACATTGCATATAAAGGTTAGCCTCAGATACTCCAAAGAGAAGTGGATAACCCGAAATTATATAAAAGATGGTAGGAAAATTCGTAGGTATCACAGTACATTACAAAGAACTTTTGCTTCAAAAGTGACCCAAACGAGGTCCAAATAATGACCTAAACAGGGTCCACATGGAGACGCTACTTCTAGCTTACAACGACAGAGTCCTTATAAGTATTGTGCTTTTATCTTGTATCTACTTCACCGATCATAAGGTACATTTAGATATATGCATTTATATTACTATACTAAGATCCCACATAAGTATATAAGTAATATTCTACAATCAATTATTATGTTCATATAGTAATCATGTAATATTTCTTTTAACAAGGTGGTCTTTTAACCAAATGTTCCCCTATATTTTAAGTTTCCAATGACTCAAAATCAGATCATTTGAACCTTTAAATTAGGAGGTATGACCTAAATATTCCAAATTGCTCCTGGACATTTTCCAAGAACAAAATTGTCTCCTATGTATGAAAATTTTATGGGGCAACATAGAGACACAATTTGACTCTATATTTTTCATGAAAGCATATCCTGTAGCTTTCGAGTAGAATTTTGATTCAATTCCCATTTGATCAATAGAACCCAATGATATATGGCCTCAAACTTATTATAAATTTGCTTCCTATTATGGAAATAAATCAAGATTCAATGACGTACTCGCATTCAAGTGGTCTTATAGCAAGATTTAGTTCTCGGTCTCTTCTAAAAATTTGTAGCCATGGATCTTAAATTTCATCTCCAATTAGAATCATCCAATTTTGAGGCCAAATTATGGCCAAAACATAGTCATGTGTATAATGAAATTTTTACAGAGTTTCCCCTTAAACTCCTACACACCAATTCACACATCTTTACTCCTTATTAATGGCCACAACCAACTTATATCACAATTACACCATCAATTCAACATCATAACCAATTTAATATGTACATAAACATACACAAAGAGAGTTAGGTTCCCAAACCTTAATTTGCTCCTATTGG